>AP025050.1:34994827-35013938 GCA_036186865.1 Eustoma russellianum
TGTTGGAGACAAGTGGACCAACCAAAAAGGAGCTAGTTGGCAAAATTGTCAACTTGGAAATTTCAAAGATGAAACCAACGGCTATATACTTTTTCTTGGGTGTTTTTCAGCAGATTTTTTGAAGTCAAATGAAGATTTCACATGTCCTATTATGGTTCTTGAAGTTGGGGATAATTTGGTGGTATTATCCTTTCTTATTTCATTAAAGAAAATCAAAATTTATTTTTGAAAGAAAAAGGGTGTAGCCAACGGCTACAAAGTTAAAAAGGCTGAATTTTTGACTTTGAATTCTTCAAATCACACATGGCTATTCTCAAGCAAGGAGTTGAGGTTATTTTGGTGCAGTTATCTTCTCCACATTATCTATTCTTGCTAAGGATAATTCAAGGCAATTCCAAGGTGTATTTTCGGCCAACATGACATTGTCAAGGTGGACCAATCATTGTGTTTTATTTTGCCAAGTGTACAAAGCCAACCAATGATGAGAAGACATTTGGACTTGATGATGAAGATGGTGACACATTGGAAATCTTATCTTCAAGGCTCAAATCACACTATAAATAGAGGCATTGGTGAAGAAGATGAAACACACTTGAAGCTCACAAGCATTTGTTGAATTGTCTAGCTTTCATCTTCATCTTCTTGTTGTTATTGTTCTGTTCATTGTAGCAAAGGTGTTCTTGTTGTATTGTGGTGAGCTCCAAGCCTCTTGAGCTTCATTTGTAAGGTTGATTAGCCATCTTTATAAGGCTGCGTCAATAGGTGTTAGAGGAGTTGCAACTAAGTGTTGCTTAGAAGGTGATTATCCAAATCTTGAGTAGCGTTGGTGTATAACCCAAGGATCAAGCTTGGCTCTTGTTGTAAGGTGCTCATTTCATAGTGAAATCCAAGGAAAGGTGTTCCTTGGGACTGGAGTAGGTCACATTGACCGAACCAGGATAAATTCTTGGTGTTCTTTTCTTGTTTCTTTATTTCTGTTTTCTGCCCGTTTTTGACTGCAGTTTTCAACCAACTTCACACAATTTGAAAAAATAGCTAAACATTTTCAAAATTCGTGATTTTTGGTGGAGTTATACTTCAGACTGTTACCTTTCATTTTCAACAAGAATCACTTGATTTGAGAAAGGGAAAGTTAGTCTTTCAGTCTTTGCAAGATAACTGCTACAATCTGGCTACAATCTGACCAGTTTTGAGAAAACTTGAATTCTGTATTTTTCAAGAATTGTTTAAGGTCAGGGCCTTTTGGAAACTTCATCTATACATTCTAAGGAGTGTTTTGATATAAAGATCAACCTTTTTGGTTGAGTATTTAAAGAGAAACACGTTTTGCAAAATTAGCAACATTCTGTCCAATTCTGTCCAGATTGATCATCTGAATCTTTTTATTTGTTTGAAGGGCCAACGATCTTATTTTTTTCTGATTTTTGGACAGAGTCTTGTTAACTCATTGAAGTTCAATTCTGGAAAGTTTCATAATTTTTGGAGTTGTGTACAATTATTTGTGAATTTTTTAAAAACGGGTTCTGAATCTGAGGTGGTCTCAGATTCTGTTTTCAAAGGGGATTTTAACAAAGAGTTGTAGTATAATTTCCGGGTAACAACTATTCACCCCTCTTCTAGTGGTGTTTATTGCAGGTGCACGGTCCAACAATGCATTCTATAAATCATTAACCGAAACAAACAATATTAATGAATACTGGAAAACAGTTGATAGTGTACTGCCTAGCTCAGAATTACAAATTCTACCGAGCTCTGTAGCTCAGCCGAGCTGCTCACCTCAGCTCGGCAACCAACTAACTTAGCTTGACCAAGCTGGTTCCCAACCTGTACTTAGTTCTCCTATAGTCACCAATTATCAGGAAGTTTCAGAAAGTAGTAGCCAGGGTAATACACCAGAACAACTACAGCCCATAACCGAAGACACAGTAGAAGAAACAAATGAATACGATCATGAAACCCACATAGAATATAGACCAATTGCACTAAGGAAAGGAACTCGGGAATGCACTAAGAATCCTGTCTGCACTAAATATCGCATAGAAGAGTACATATCCTACAATAAATTAAATTCAAACTTTAGAACATTTGTGTGCTCACTAGACTATAAGGTTATTCCCAAAACTATAGAAGAAGCATTGAGCCGACCTGAGTGGCAGAGAGCGGTAGAAGAATAGATGAATGCCTTAGTAAGGAACAAAACTTGGGAATTAGCTCCTACCTCAGCCAATATAAAACCAGTAGGGTACAGATGGATTTTCACAGTTAAATATAATAACATTGGCACAATAAATAAATATAAAGCAAGGTTAGTAGCAAAAGACTTCACACAAACATATGGGGTAGATTACCTAGAAACTTTTGCACCAGTAGCTAAACTAAATACAATTCGTGTTATCTTTCTATTGCTGTAAATTTAGACTGGGAACTCTATCAATTTGATGTAAAAAAATACATTTCTAAACGGACATCTAGCTGAGGAAGTATATATGAGTAACACACCAGGTTTTAAAAATGAAACAAATAATGATAAAGTTTGCAAACTAAATAAATCTTTATATGGGCTAAAGCAATCACCTCGGGCATGGTTAAAGACCTTCGCTAAAGTAGTAACTGACCTGAAGTTTAGCCAAAGACATAGTGATCACACGCTGATCACTAAAATTTCACCTAAGGGGGAGCTGGCTATACTAATAGTATATATAGATGATATAGTAATTACTGGAAACGATGACCTCAGCATACATAATATTAAACCAAAACTATCTGAGCAATTCAAAATGAAAGGTCTGGGTAAATTGAGATACTTTCTTGGAATGGAAATTTGCTAGGAATAAAGATGGAATGTTCATTTCACAAAGGAAATATATTCTTGATCTCTTGCAAGAAACAGGTCTGCTCGGATGCAGACCAGCAAACACTCCAGTAGAACCTGGATACGAATCACGAGAACATTGGGATATTACCCCCAACCGATAAACTGAGCTATTAGAGGTTGGTGGAAAAGTTAATTTATCTATCACACACTAGGCCTGATATCTGTTATGCTGTTAGTTTTGTATCTCAATATATGTGCAATCCTACTAATGAGCACCTCCAAGCTACCCTTAGAATTCTCAGGTACCTGAAGAATGCACCTGGTCAAGGATTTAGCTTAGGAAGAGCACAGACCGAAGTATCAAAATATTTACAGATGAAGACTGGGTTAGATCCAAGACAGACATGAGGTCCACTACAGGCTATGGAACTTACCCTTTGGGGAAAGTTAGTCACATGGCGAAGCAAGAAACAACCTGTAGTTTTAAGGAGCAGTGCAGAGGCTGAGCTAAGAGCTCTTGCATTGGGAATTTGCGAATCAGAAGAGTAATTGAGGATCTTCATATCAAGGCGAGTCTACCAATTCAAATCTACTGCGACAGCATCGCAGCAATAAGCATGGCAGAGAATCCAGTTTAGCATGACAAATCTAAGCACGTAGAAATTGACAGACATTTTATTCGAGAGAAGATAGAAGGAAACGAAGTCAGGTTAGTTCATATATCTACAAAAGAACAAGTTGCTAATCTACTCACAAAACCAGTTTCAACTAGTATCTTTCAATATTTAATGTCCAAGCTTGGTTGTATGAATATATACAACTAAGCTTGAAGGAGAGTGTGGAAACTAAGTCCGAGCTGAGTTGACCTCAGGGGAGGCAGACCTGATCTCAAGCTGAGCCGACCTCAGGGATGCCAGACCTGATCTCAACAACAAAACCGTGTTGAACTGAAGTAGAGCTGAAGTGAAGCACAACATAGAAGAACCAGAGATGACAAAGTAAACAGTGCTGAGATGAGGGTGACGAAGTGAAACACAAGCTCTAGGAGGCCGACCTGCCATACTTGTAAAACTGTAACTTAATTATTTTTACTGTACATAGCAGAGCTGCCTTGGTAACTAAACGTTACTACAGCCGTTAGAGTTTACTGTAGATGAACAGTAATCACTGGCCAAGTAGTTAAAGTAACGGTTTGAAGTCAAAATTCTTCCTATAAAAGAGAAAACACCCTTGTAAATTTCTTAACTTGAATGAATTTCGATTCTTTCAATCTCAACAGATTTTTTTGCAACTACACTATCACCAACAAAGAGCTGCTTGCAATTGGCTTTGTTGTAGATAAATTCCGTTCTCACATTCTCGGTGCGAAGTTCATTGTTTAACTTACCACTCTACCTTGCGCTTCCTTTCGAGAAAGGACGTTCTTGATACACTAGGCTTCTGCGTTTACGCATGGGTCTATGAGAAGAGCCAGATCGCTTCACGATCTAAGGTACGTAGTTTTACCTTACATTTTCTGTAAGACGCTATTTCTGTAGATCGAACCCATGACCTCCTTCCGTGAAAGGAAAAAATCTAAACCCTGTCTAATTCGATGGATCCTCATTCTTTAAGAGTTTTATATCAAAATTAAGGACAAGGCATGCAACGCCAACTCAGTGGCTGATCATCTGTGTCACATTATTGAAGAAGAAGATTCCCTACTTCTGGATGATATCTTTCCTAACCATTTTATCTTGTCTGCTGCTAATCTCATATCCTGGTACACTGCCATTGTCAACTATCTAGTTGCAAGGAGATTTCCTTCTTTAATGTCTCGTTCAAAGACAAGATAAGGAGAGAAGCAAAATATTATCTTTTGGACGACCCATATCTTTGATGCACTAGCTTAGACTTGTCTTCCAAAAAGAGATGCTGTATGCATATATCAAAACTAATGCTGGTAAGATCCACAATGGACTATCTAATTGTCTTTTTTTGCTCTCTGAGCACATGCACTAATTTTACCTCTCGTTCAGGTGATAAGTTGACTGTGGTTTTTATATTGTGATGGAATAAATTAAAATGACTCACTAAATTGATGTTGTGATATTGTGAGTCCATCCCATTTAACTATCACTTATTTTGTGAGGCCTAAATTGTTTGGGCATTGGAGGGGCATCTCTTAGAAGCATTGGATGTATTTTTGTGGCTGAAGTCAGCTGGAGAGAGACCAGCAGTGAGAAACACACGAGAAAAACAGAGAGAAAGAGAGAGGCAGATTTTCGGAGGGTTGCAGATTTTCTGGGCAGCCTCTGCTACTTTGACGATCGTCAAAGATCCAACCGTTGGATTTTGCTGAAATTTGGACAGCTTCTTCGGAACACTCAGGGCTACATTCTGACCGTTCAGATTTTGAATTGGAGCTCTAAATCGTTCGTAATCGCTGCTGGTGTCAGCTGCGATTTTGGTGACATTTCTGCGTTTTTGTTCTCTCTCAATTGTTGGCTCTTATGTATGTTATTGTTGGTGGGCTGTAACATCCTTGTAGACTGATTTGGATGTTTTTACCCTCAATTTTCATAATAAGAGAAGAAGAAGGGTGGACTCCTTACAAGTCCCGTGGTTTTTTATCCTTCACATTGAAGGGGTTTTTCCACGTATAAAACTCTTGTGTTGTTTGAAGCTTTATCTTTCATATTTTGCTTATGGTTTTGATGTGAGATTGATCTTTGCTTGGTGAATCAATTATGGTGAATTAGTTAAGCATTTTGGTTGGTTGTCTTGAAGTTGATCCTTGTAGGTGTTGTATCCTACTTGTTGTTTCTCTCCTACAACTGGTATCAGAGCATTTGGTTAAAATGTAGATATGGAATCTGGAAATCATTCTATGGTTAAACTGACATCAACCAATTATTTAATTTGGCGTCCGATGATGGAAGATTTGTTATACTGTAAAGATTTGTTTGACCCAATTGATGTGGATAAAACCAAGAAAGATGACATGCCCACTAAACCAGAGAAGATGTCAGATAAAGAATGGAAAAAGCTAAAGAGAAAGACCTTGGGAACAATTAGACAGTGGATTGACATTAGCATATTCAATCATGTGTCCCAAGAGACTGAGCCACTTGAGTTGTGGAGAAAATTGGAGGGTCTTTATGAAAGAAAGACTGCTCACAACAAGGCCTCATTGATTAAGAGACTTGTTAATCTCAAGTTGAAGCCAGGGAAGTCAATTTCTGAGCATCTAAGTGACTTTCAAGATATCATTAACAAGTTGACTGTGATGAAGATTGTTCTTGATGATGAGTTGCATGCTTTATTCCTATTGAGTTCTCTGCCGGACAGTTGGAAAACCTTGGTTGTGTTCATCAGCAACTCAGCTCCAGATGGTACGTTTTCATTGGATGTCATTAAAGAGAGCATGTTCAATGAAGAGGTTAGAAGAAAGAAGATGGGTGTTGATATTTCACAGGCACTTGTGGTAGAGAATAGAGGAAGAAGCAAGAGTAGATGTCCCAAGGGACGTGGCAAGTCAAAGTACAGGTCCAAGTCCAAGGATGGGAGAGAACCCATGATATGTCACTATTGTAGCAAGCCTGGCCATATTCAAAAATTTTGCTATAAGTTGAAAAGAGATCAGCAACAGAAGAAAAATGATCATCAAAAAGAGGGTGAGGACAAAAATACAGCTGCGACAGCTTCTACTTCAGATGATTCTGTTTCTTTGATTTGTGCTACTGGTGATTTTTGTCATGTTGACAATTTCAGTTCTAAATGGCTTGTTGATACTGGGGCTTCTTATCATTGTGTTCCTGTTAAGGAGTACTTTATTGACTACCGAGCTGGAGATTTTGGTAGTGTGAAGATGGGAAGCTAGAGTTCAGCTAGTATTGTTGGAACTGGAGATATTCGAGTACAAACCAGTGTTGGGTGCTATTTGACATTGAGAGATGTTCGTCATATTCCAGATTTACGCCTCAATTTATTGTCTGCTAATGTACTTGATCAAGAAGGTTACAAGCATACTTTTGGTTAGGGTAAATGGAAATTGTCTAAGGGTTCCTTGACTGTTGCTCGTGGCAAGCTCTGCTGCACCTTGTATAAGACACACTTGAAAGTGTGTACTAGTGAGTTGAATTCTGTTGAGGAGAAAACTTCACCTAACTTATGGCACCGAAGATTGGGGCATGTCAGTGAGAAGGGTATAAAGTTGCTGGCTGGTAAGTCTCTTATTCCTACTGATGTTACCATTTCTCTTGACCCTTGTGATCATTGTTTAGCAGGAAAGCAACATAGAGTTTCTTTTCCGAGGAGATCCACAAGAAAGAAAGTGAAGCTAGAGTTGGTTTACTCTGATGTGGGTGGTCCCATAGAGTTGGAATCACTTGGTGGTAACAAATACTTTGTTACTTTTGTTTATGATGCTACTCGGAGAACTTGGGTTTATATGATGAAGAAAAAAAGCGAGGTGTTTAGTATCTTTCAGAAGTTTCATGCCATGGTAGAAAGGGAATCAGATTGCAAATTGAAGCGTCTCCGAACTGATAATGGAGGTGAATACACTTCAAATGAGTTTAAAGCATATTGCTCAAGATATGGCATTCGGCATGAAAGAACAGAAACTGGTATCCCACAACACAATGGTGTTGCCGAGAGGATGAACAGAACTATTGTTGAAAAAGTGAGATGTATGCTTAGGATGTCCAATCTTCATAAGTCGTTTTGGGGAGAATCAGTTAGAACCGCTGTGTACTTGATAAATAGAGCACCATCAGTTCCTTTGGAGTTTGAGATTCCTGAGAGGGTTTGGTTTGAGAAAGATCCCTCTTATTCTCATTTGAGGGTGTTTGGATGCAAGGCTTTCATGCATGTACCGAAGGAACAGAAATTGAAGCTTGATTTTAAGACTTCTCCTTGTGTGTTTGTTGGATATGGTGATGAAGAGTTTGGTTACAGACTTTATGATCCAGCAAAGCAAAAAGTTGTGAGTAGTAGAGATGTTGTCTTTTATGAGCACGAGATGGGTTTTCATCTCTTAGGTGCTGGTAAGTCTTATTCTACTGATTTCTCTCATGACGCTACTGATATGTCTCCTATTTCTATTCCAGATGATCAACAAACAGGTGATGCTCCCGAGGATGGTCATGACACCATTCATGAACATGACCATATTGAAGAGGTACAACCAGAAGTTGTTGTACCACAACCTGAAAATGAAGATGTAGATATTGAACATGGAGAGTCTTCTAATCAGGGGAGCAATTCAGCCCACAGGTGGAAGAGCAAACACTTAGAAAGTCAACCCGAGTTCGACAACCTTCAAGACTTTATCCTAGTTCAGAGTATATCCTAATCACAGATGAGGGGGAGCCTGAGAGCTTTCAAGAGGTGTTGTCACATCCAGACAAAGACCATTGGCTCAAGGCTATGCAAGAGGAGATGGATTCTTTAAAGAAGAATGAAACCTATGACTTGGTGAAGCGTCCAACAGGGAAGAAAGTTTTGAAGAACAGGTGGTTGTTTAAGAACAAGAAAGATGGCCACAAGCTAGTGAGGCAGAAGGCAAGACTAGTGGTGAAGGGATGCCACCAGAAGAAAGGCATCGACTTTGATGAGATTTTTGCACCAGTGGTGAAGATGACTTCCATTCGTATAATTTTGGGACTAGCTGCCAGTTTGGATCTTGAAATTGAACAACTTGATGTAAAAACTGCTTTCTTACATGGTGATTTACATGAGGAGATTTACATGGAGCAGCCGGAAGGATTTGAAGTCAAGGGAAAGGAGAGTTTTGTTTGCAAGTTGAAAAAGAGTCTCTATGGACTTAAGCAGGCACCAAGGCAATGGTACCGCAAGTTTGATTCCTTTATGAGTACTAATGAATACAAGTGGACTTCTGCAGATCCTTGTGTTTATTTTAGAAAGTTCTCTAAAGGTAACTTCATTATCCTTTGCTTGTATGTTGACGATATGCTGATAGTGGGACAAGATGTTGAGATGATTCGCAGGTTGAAAGAGGACTTGTCAAAGTCCTTTGATATGAAGGATTTGGGTCCTGCAAAGCAGATTTTTGGCATTGAAATTGTTCGTGATAGAAAAGCTGGTAAGCTTTGGCTGTCACAAGAGAAGTATATTGAACGGGTGCTTGAAAGGTTCAATATGAAGAATGCCAAGCCAGTTAATACACCACTTGCAGGTCATTTCAAGTTGAGCAAGCAGTGTTGTCCTACTACCGAGAAAGAGAAGGAAAGTATGTCACATATTCCTTACTCCTCTGCTGTTGGTTCATTGATGTATGCCATGGTTTGTACAAGACCGGATATTGCACATGCTGTTGGTTTGGTTAGCAGATTCTTGGCTAATCCAGGCAAGGTTCACTGGGAAGCTGTAAAGTGGATCTTGAGATATTTGCATGGCACCTCAAAATTGAGCTTGTGTTTTGGAGGTGGTGAGCCTATTCTTGAGGGATTTACAAATGCTGACATGGCTGGTGATATTGATAACAGAAGATCTACCTCTGGTTACTTGTTTAAATTTGCAGGGGGAGCCATTTCATGGCAATCCAAGCTACAGAAGTGTGTAGCATTGTCTACAACCGAGGTAGAATATATAGCAGATGTGGAAGCATGCAAAGAAATGCTTTGGTTAAAGCGTTTCTTTCAAGAGTTGGGTTTGAAGCAAATGGAGTATGTCGTGTTTTGTGATAGTCAAAGTGCTATGGACTTGAGTAAAAATAGCATGTATCATGCCCGCACGAAGCATATTGATGTAAGATATCATTGGTTGCGTGATGTCATTGAAGAGCAACTAATGAAGTTGAAGAAGATCCACACCAACAAGAATGGTGCTGATATGTTGACAAAGACAGTTCCAGGAAGCAAGCTTGAATTTTGTTACAAGCTTACAGGTATGTCCTATTGATGATCTTTGCGTATGGTCTTCCCCAAATTGGGCTGGAGGGGGAGATTGTTGTGATATTGTGAGTCCAGCCCATTTAGCTATCACTTATTTTGTGAGGCCCAAATTGTTTGGGCATTGGAGGGGCATCTCTTAGAAGCTTTGGATGTATTTTTGTGGCTGAAGTCAGCTGGAGAGAGACCAGCAGTGAGAAACACACGAGAAAAACAGAGAGAAAGAGAGGCAGATTTTCGGAGGGTTGCAGATTTTCTGGGCAGCCTCTGCTACTTTGACGATCGCCAAAGATCCAACCGTTGGATTTTGCTGAAATTTAGACAGCTTCTTCGGAACACTCAGGGCTACATTCTGACCGTTCAGATTTTGAATTGGAGCTCTAAATCGTTCGTAATCGCTGCTGGTGTCAGCTGCGATTTTGGTGACATTTCTGCGTTTTTGTTCTCTCTCAATTGTTGGCTCTTATATATGTTATTGTTGGTGGGCTGTAACATCCTTGTAGACTGATTTGGATGTTTTTACCCTCAATTTTCATAATAAGAGAAGAAGAAGGGTGGACTCCTTACAAGTCCCGTGGTTTTTTATCCTTCACATTGAAAGGGTTTTTCCACGTATAAAACTCTTGTGTTGTTTGAAGCTTTATCTTTCATATTTTGCTTATGATTTTGATGTGAGATTGATCTTTGCTTGGTGAATTAATTGTGGTGAATTGGTTAAGCATTTTGGTTGGTTGTCTTGAAGTTGATCCTTGTAGGTGTTGTATCCTACTTGTTGTTTCTCTCCTAAGCTTCTTATATTATGAAGTAACAATTCATCTACACAGCTTGACGCAATTTCTATTATGGGTCATCGAGAAACAACGTCTGTGTTTCTAACACATGGGTATGGTTACGTATATCTGACCTTTTCATGCCCCGTCATAGGCGGGAGTCTCTAAGCAGGTGATAAGCTGTTGATGAAATAACCGTAGGGTCTTATCGGCACCTAGAAAAGCATATTTGAGATTTGACAGAAGAGGTTTGACCTCGAGTTTTAGTGGTCGGATGACTGAAAAGGGGTTATTTAGCCAATATCCTAGAAATGTCTACAAAATCAAGGCATACCGTTTCATCTTCAGGGCTAGGACATTCCTTATTTTCTTGAAAGATTTAGGAAGTTTGAAATCATCTTAACGGGTAAGATTGTCTTCTATATCTTATTATGTCTCCTTTACCAAGAATTGAAGTACATGATCCTTGTTGAATGGAATAGATGTATCTAAGAATTCTAAATACTCAAACAAATTGATGTCGGATGGATAATTCATAGCCTCAAAAATATCAACACAAACGAACTCTCCATTAAATTTCATAGCCAGGATTCCTTTGTGAATGTCTATTTTGGTTCAAGAATTTGTCCAGAATGACCTCCCTAGAATAAACATGTCGAGTTTTCAAGTATAGCATTCATTGGAAGAATGTAAAAGTTATCAAAGAAGATTAATTCGTTGACCTGGACTAAGAGGTCTTGGATGACACTTTTTGGAAATGAAATGGATCGGTTTGCTTCCTCGACCACTATCAGAGTTTTTTTTAATAATCGTTCATACCAAGGGAATCATGGACAGATGAAGACATTGCATTAACAGAAACATCAAGATCTAAAAAAGTACATCAAAGTAATTTGAAATATGCTCCAAACTTATATAAAAACATGTATGATGTTGTTTGAGAGATTAAAAAGTGATTTGAACACTTTAAGCTTGTAAGAAATCACTTGGATCGATCCATGCTTAAGTTGGATCGAACCAAGTGAAAGCTGAAATGAAGTTGAGTGTTCTGTTGGACATAGATCGATCACATCGATCGATCGATGTATGGTGTGGATGCAAAGTTGGAGCTCTCTGTCTACCATAAATCGATGACATCGATCGATCTATGTGGTCAGGATGAAAATTTGGAGCTCTCTGTCCAACATCGATCGATGTCATCGATCGATCGATGTGCCAACAGTCAGGACTTTTTACTTTGAATTGCATCTTTTGATCAAAGAATCACCTTCCTTCATACATGAACGTTATGCAACTGACATGAATGTTAATTAAACTGCTAAAACCTGTTTTTAAAGTGGTTTTTTCACAACCCAAGGCCTATAAATAATAGGTCTTGCTATCTTAAAGTATAGAAGAACATCTTCGCAAAATCTGAAAATTTTCAGTACTTTTCTTCCTCCAACTTCTTCTTCCTCCACTATTATTCACTTCTATAAGCAAGTTCAAACTCTCTCTCTCTTAGAGCTAAGGAAAGACAGTAAGCCGTTATATCCTAGGAAGTATTTGCTTGAAGACTACCTTGCTCACCGGCAGAGACAAAATTGCTTTAAGGACAGTGACAATCTAGTCACATCTCGACTGAATTTTCCTCTTTGGTTGTCCGTATTCCTACTCAGGTCTCCTACAGAAAGTAAAAGTGGAGCAGGAATACTTTTAGTCTGCCCCGGGTCTTTACTGCCTTTGTCCTATTAACCTACGTGAATGATGTAAATTAGGAAATTAAATACCTCCTAAATTGATAACTTATGAAGCTGCGTGAAAAATATAAATCAGAAACTCAGTGGCTCTCTAGATTGGTGAGACGTGAACTCCTAGACAACATGATGGTTCATTTGACGTTGCAAAAGTGGTGAAGCTTTATGGCACTTTTGATTATAGTACAATGGAAGGATATGCTTTGCAGAAAGTTGCAGAATGGATGAGATTGAAGGGGATTCCTCAAATGTTGTTTCCTTTGCCAGAAATTCTTGTGAAGATAGATCTGATATGGCCATGTTTGTTGAGGAAACAAGAGACACTTTTAATACGTGTTGTCAATGGAATAGAAGTTGAGCAAACGGGGTTGCCCATAAGTTAGCCGCCATGGCCAAATCGTTAATAGAATCCTCTGTAAATTTTTCTCGTCCTCATATGACATTGCACATGCCCAGATATGTTATGAATGAAATCTCTGGCAGATATGTTAATCTCAGACAAGACACGAAAATCGATACAAATTTGACATGCTCTTTGTAGGTATGAGTATAGTCTTGCAGGTTTCGTGTACAAATCGGATAAGATCTGAAACTTACCTGCTAAGAGCGGACCGTGTCCAGGTATGGCGGGTTACCCATTTACACCCGCCATACCCAATTTTTTTTTAATATATTTTAAGTATAAATGGTAAGTTATTAAAGTAAAAATTATAAAATAAAAAAGAAACTCCTAAAAACTAAACATCTAATCTCTGATTCCTAATTTCTCATTCTCTTCCTTCTTACCCTCTACAATTGACCCCCGCCGCCCCTACCTATCATTCTCCATTTCTCCTCTCTTAACTCAATCTTCACTCTTCTCACTCCTCATTTCTCACTTAAGCGACAGCCGGCAAGAAAGCGGTCTTGGTTCCGTTCTGACAAAGTTGCTAAAGCCGAAGGACATGCCAAAATTCACTTCAAACAGAAAATGATATTGTAGAGATGGAGATGATTTGAAGTTGTGATTTACATTTTATTCTGTAAAATTTGAAGTATTTTCTGTTCGGAGGTCTTCCATTATCGACACGCCATCGCCATCACCGTCCTCATCCTCCTCGCCGGAGATACTCCTCTCTCCTCCCTTCTTTTGTTGCATGACTTTCCACCTTCTTAGTATTCATGTCAGTGCACCTTACCTTATCATGTGTTCTTTTTGTGTATTTCTTTTATTAAATGATTAATTGTTATTTTTATTTTGTATTTTTATGGATCAGATTGCTGATTGCTGATTATATGTTAAAACTATTTCTTTTATGTTTTATGTTATAATTTCGTTTGGTAAAACATTGTCGTTCTTTTGGTTATACCAATGTTCTTCATAAAATATTACGTCACGTCATGGTTAAAATCGTATACCTGAAAATTACACGAAATGACTCGTATACGATCTGAAGTATTTGTACTTGTCAGGTATACCTGATACACAACATAAAACCTGACATGTATAGGTTTGGGTATGGACTTACGTACACGCGAAGCAAACGGGTAAGGTATGAGTCTGGTACTTTGATACCTGAAACACGAAAAACACGAAACGCGAAACACGACTTATTTGCCACCCTTAATCTCTCGCCTTGTTTGTTTTTAGGCTTAAAATAAAAATTTTGCATACACATTCTTCAATATAATTTTAACTCTGTATTTTCTTTTTCATTTTATAAAAAATATTTTTTAATAAAATAATGACAGTATTTGTAATAATCTATTGCATCATATTAAAAAGCTTGTTACGAGGATTAAAACGAGCTGATAAATTAATTATCTGATACATCAAGATATCTTAAAGCGACCAAACTTATAAACATAATATCATTAAAAAAAAACTTTAGCAGGAAACTCGTGATTATACTTGGAACTTATCAATCCTAATAGTCGAGTTTTAGACTCAACTCCTTTGATATCATCCACAAATTTATTCAACATATCCGTCAGTTTTATCCATTTTTTTTTGTTTTATCATAAAACAAAATATACACTGACAATCAAGCAAAAAATAAAAAATGAAAAATGAAAAGAAAAGTAAGACCACACACAAAAGGGCCCAGAAATTGACATTGCAGTTTGAACACACACACTGTATGATTCACACGCATGCCCACCCCACAAGAGATACATTATCACACAGTGAACAAAGTCAATTGCTGCAATTTAATTTCAAGAAATAACCTCAAATTTTTTGCTTGGGGGGAGGTTAACACTAGAATTTCATTAAGAAAACTGCAAATAAATCATAAGAAAATCTTAAGAGCTAGCAGTAATGGCTGCATGGCAGCAGCAGCAGCAGATGATAGTACTACATGTGCAGTTGAATTGGGCATTTGCAACCGGGTCGACCCGGGTCCGTCATAATCTGCTTGACTTTCAGAATCATTTTCCTCTAAAATGGGCCAAGTTTTTCCGGTTCGGGTCGGAGTTGCAGAGAAAAAATGGGGACTGTAGAAGACGTCGTTTCCAGGTTGTAGCATCAGCTGCGCAATATTCCAACTCTTTTTCTCTCAACTTTGGAGTAAATTCACAGGTTCGTGGATTTATTTTCTCATTTTCTTGTCTTTTTAGTATTACTTTTCTGCATTTCCTTTTCTGTTTTCTTATTTAGGGTGTTTCCTGATGTTCTTGCTAGTTTCTTTCCGATATTTTGATTTATTGGTGTTCTTTTTTTCTTTCTACCCCCGCCCCGGGGGGGATGTTTAAACTTCATTTTTAAATAATTTAAAATTTATTGTTCATCGTAAAAAATCAGAATATAGATATTTTTAATTGAATTTTTAGTTTTGCACCAGGAAGATTAAAGTCCTGATGTCCATCAAATTAGGCCTGAAACAAAAATGTTTTTTCTTTTTTATTTTTGGATATTGCAGTTTAATTCCTGTGAATTTAGAACTTTATATGGCGGTGAGAGATGTCTGTGCCAAATGCCTTTGGTTTGCTGCAAAATATCTTATGTACATTGCTCATCTCTGTGATTTCTAAAGTAGTATCGTCCATATGAAGCTTTATTGCTTCCAAGACCAGCTTTCCGGCCCCTACTATCCTACCATCGTTGTTGTAGAGTGCTTTCTGTTAATCAAATCAAACTCTGTTGATATTTTGTTCTCTTATATAAGACTGAGGTGTTTCTTCCTGATGCTGAGATCATTTGTGCACATGGTTCTAGGATATCAAGTCCCGTGATTTATCCCAGATACCTTGGGTTGGCCCCCTTCCTGGGGATATTGCGGAAGTTGAGGCTTACTGTAGAATCTTTAGAGCTGCTGAATGGCTTCATCATGCAATGATGGAGGCTCTGTGCAATCCTGTGACAGGAGAATGCAGCATTTCCTATGACGTACCATCCGAGGACAGACCATTGTTGGAAGATAAAATTGTTTCTGTGCTTGGTTGCATGGTGTATCTTCTAAATAAAGGAAGAGAAGATGTTCTATTGGGAAGGTCATCTGCTATGGGTTCTTTTCGTGAATCAGACATAAACGTAATGGAAGATAAGCTTCCACCGCTTGCTACATTTAGGGGTGAAATGAAAAGGTATTGTGAAAGCCTACATGTAGCTCTTGAAGATTATTTAACTCCTGACGATGCTCAAAGTGCAGATGTTTGGCGAAATTTGCAAAAGTTAAAAAATGTATGTTACGACTCTGGGTTTCCCCGTAGTGATGGTGAACCCAGTCATACATTGTTTGCAAACTGGGGCCCTGTGTACTTATCAGCTTCTAAAGAGGACATGGAGTCAAATTCTGAGGTTGCTTTCTGGAAAGGTGGCCAGGTCACTGAAGATGGTTTAAAGTGGCTAATGAGAAATGGGTTCAAAACTATTATAGATCTCAGAGCAGAGCCTGTGAAGGATGTCTTTTATGAAACGTTGCTACATAAGGTTGTCTCGGCTAGGAAAATTGAATTGATCGAACTTCCTGTTGATGTCGGCACCTCACCTTCAATGAAGCAGGTCGAAGTTTTTGCAGCGTTAGTTTCAGATTCTAGCAAACGACCCATATACCTCCACAGCAAGGAAGGTGTGTGGAGAACATCAGCAATGGTGTCACGGTGGAGACAATACATCCTTCGTTATAAATCCCAAAATGTGTCTAACAACAAAGTTACCTCCATGTACTTACGATCACGAGATGACCAGGAAAAGGGAGAAGCACATACCTTCTCAAGCTCTTACACAAAGTTGGTCAATGGGGAAATTGATTCAACATCGAATAATTTGAATGGAACTTCTAATTCCTCTATGGGATCAGAGAGCTCCATCTTTCGAGATACAAATAAGCAACATTTAAGCAGTGACACAGCCTGTCTGGCAAATAAATCGAACCCAAACAGTGAGTTGCTTAAACCTGAAAATGAAGAATTGACAGTGCCTTTCTGGCTTGAAGTGAAACCTCTTCAGTCTCAATTACCCCCGTCTAACTTCCTCTCCAGAAAAGAGATGTCTGCTTTCTTCTGCAAGAGGAACAAATCACCAATGACTTATTTTAACTTTGAGAGAACAAGGCTCCTCGGTTTAGCTGCTAAAAGCTGTGGTGCCGATGAAACAATTAAAAGATACGAGAACAATGGCAATTTCACTGTTAAGGAGCTTGCAGAAATAAGAAGGCCCAATGTTTCAGTTAGCCAGAATAGCTCCTCATCAAATCCTGTCGCTTCTCCGGTTAATCATAGGCCAAATATTATCTATAACGAGTCTTCTTCCTTTTCAAATGGAACTGGTAATTTGTGTGTGCATGCTTCTGATGAACATTGTGGGCCTGTTAATTCAAGCAACGGATTGGATAAGGACTTCAGTCCCGCAACCATTACTGAAGAACGTAAGTTTGATGCTGCAACATCTTCAAGTGATGGCGAGCAGGACTCCTTTGAAGGAAATATGTGTGCTTCAGCAACTGGGGTTGTTAGAATTCAGTCTAGGAAAAAGGCAGAAATGTTCTTGGTCCGTACTGATGGGTTCTCCTGCAACCGGGAAAAGGTGACAGAATCTTCTTTGGCATTCACCCACCCAAGCACTCAGCAGCAGATGCTCATGTGGAAATCTCCCCCGAAGACTGTTTTATTGTTGAAGAAGCTGGGACAAGAACTCATGGAAGAGGCCAAACAGGTATTTTCCTGGCTGCTAAGTGACTAGAAGAAGCTTGTAGTACTTATTAGTCCAAGGCTGTGTATTGCTTCTTCTTTGTAAAATATATATATATATATATATATATATATATATATATCTGTGTGTGTGTGTGTATATATATGTATGTATATATTATTTTATCAATGGTGCTGCTTCTTACAGCTTTACTAAGCTCTAATATTTAAATGTTACCTTTTTAGTTCTACTCTGTGGATGCTTACATTTCTTGGTTTGCAACTTCTAGTACACTTGTATAGGCTCGCTGTATAGACTTTATATTTGTGTTGGAAGTTATAGTTAGATCAATTATTATTTTTCTGTACAGCCGACCCCATATTGTGGCGAAAGGCTTGAGTGTTGTTGTTGTTTCTTATATTTCCAGGTTGGGAAGTATATATATCCTTGTAACTAAATCAAACGTAAAGGTTTTCTTGCAAATTTCTCTTTTGGATAAGTCAATTAATCTACTAGATATCTGAAGCATGCTTGTTGGGTTCTTAGGCATCCAGATGATCAACTTTCTTATACTTTTTGCAGCGAAAATAGAATGCCAAAGATGAGGAAAGATTGCATATGAAAGCTAGTAGGAAATTGTAGTTTTGCGAACTTCTCTGCAGGAAGGAAATAAGCAGTGAAGATATGGAACTTTTGCCTGGATAAAAGATGGTATTCAGATTATCGTAGAAAGGCTACAAATTATCTCTCTTAAAAAAAATGCTGCTGGGAAAGGAGGGGGGGGGGGGGGCAGGAGGAGGAAGGGCTAGAGTTCTAGCAGTGGTTTCACAGGTCCTTTGCCCTGATAGGCGCTAATTTGAAGAAGTCTAAGAATAATAGTTCTTTCTTTCTTTTGAATTGAGGTATGCACAGGAATGGTATTCGCCGTTATAATTTATGTATGTGCAATGTGTAGTGGTTGCAAGTAGAAAAGTGCATTAATTTTAACAAAGTAGGAATGGCTGGTTCAGGACTATAACTTAGATGCTTTTGTTAGCATTCATCAATGTTGTTGGGGATGCGGGATGTGGATCATTTTGCTTCAACAGAATTGATAAAGCTCTTGATTGTGTTAATATTCGAAAGACATTGGTGGTATAATAAAAAGTATAAAAAGAGTTGCTCATTCTAGCATGTGGATATTGTTCAAGATATCTATTTGGAACATTAGAAAAGAGGGCAGAGATAGAAGAGATAGGGTTCAGGAGGGACCGATAGGATTAGGCTGAAGAGTTGGAAGCATCTGGTTTCATGGATGGAAGTGCTAAGGAGTAATATGGCTAGCTTTATTTCGATGGATGATTTTCCGATTCAAAGGCAATCAGATATGACCGTGGACCTTATGTTGATTGACAAGGCAAACAAGTTAAATTCCAAAACCAGATGTCCTAATTCAGCAGTATATCAGATTCTAAATCCAGAAAGTCCTAATTCAGCAGGGACTCTCTGACGTCTTAATCCATAACTTCACTGGTTATAAAAAGGCCTAATATTAATAGAAATAGTAAGGTCAGAACTCGAGTTTCAGAGAATCATAACAAGATTAGGTTGAAATTGCAAAATTGCTAATATAAATCTGAATCCTAATTACCATCTGATTTCATATAGTTTGTTGTTCCATGAGCTGATTAAGTTTTTTTTACTTCTATTTGTATAATTTATTCCAAACCTGTTTGCTTCACTTTAATTCTCTAAATGCTGGTTTCTTCTTGTTCTTGTGTTTTTTTTTTTTTTTTTTTTTTTTT
>AP025050.1:35013948-35049810 GCA_036186865.1 Eustoma russellianum
TTTTTTTTTTTTTTTTTTGTTTGATCAATCTTAGAATGTTGATTACTACATCTTGTGTGTTTTTCCATAGGTTGCTTCTTTCTTGTACCATGAAGAAGGCATGAATGTCCTTGTTGAACCTGATGTGCATGATATCTTTGCAAGAATCCCAGGATTTGGGTTTGTTCAAACATTTTACAGTCAAGATACAAGGTACCATATTTCATGTTTTGAATTGAGCCTGATGTCCGTTTGCTGCATGTATAAATTCTGCTGATTTCTACTAAGTACTCTATTCTGGGGTCGACTATCACCTGATGTTTTAAATGCAGTGACCTGCATGAGAGAGTGGATTTTGTCACTTGTTTGGGTGGAGATGGTGTTATACTCCATGCATCAAATTTGTTTAGAGGTGCTGTTCCTCCTGTTGTCTCATTTAATCTGGGGTCTCTAGGATTTCTCACTTCTCATTCCGTAGGTATCTTCAGTCTTCTTCTCAGTCAGCTCTTTATATGGCAGCTATCTTTTATTCACACAATGCAATTCAGTTTGTAGATTACAAGAAGGACCTGAGGCAAATCATCCATGGTAATAACTCCCTAGATGGTGTCTATATCACACTCAGAATGCGCCTCCGCTGTGAGATTTTTCGAAATGGGAAAGCAGTTCCAGGGAAAGTATTTGATGTCCTTAATGAAATAGTGGTCGATCGTGGATCTAATCCTTACCTGTCCAAGATAGAATGTTATGAACATGATAGCCTGATAACGAAGGTAAAATAGGTGAATTTGAGATCAATGTTGATTTTTATTTGTTTATTTGTTTTGCTGCATTATGTACTGATTAAATTATTTTTACAGGTCCAAGGTGATGGAGTTATAGTGGCCACCCCAACAGGAAGTACAGCTTATTCAACAGCTGCAGGAGGCTCAATGGTAAGCCTTTCGCTGATGCTTAAAGATTTAAGCTACGGATGTATTAAATGTAATGTTACTAGATATGGAGAATATGCTTAGGAAAATGACATGAAGTTGTTTATTCTTGTTGCCATGGAGGTGTAGCTCCGAAAATGGGCTGTATTGGATATAGATCCTAGTTTGATGTGTGCGAGGATTATTCTTAAAATTAAAAAAGAGAGAGGAAAGAATCGATGTCAAACATTCTGTTGTATGTTATATCTTTCAACTTTTAGTTGTTTTGGTATCTACATTGAGTGAAGCATTCATCCGTTTACTTCTCTAAAGCATTTGAGTCATAGCTTTAGGTTTAATGGCAGTGGAATTTTTCAGACTGGCATCGGTTTTCTGGGCTGATAGTGTAGAAATGAACAGTAACCTGAGTATACGTGTACAGTACAGTAAATTACTATACTTGTGCAGTATACATCAGTAAATATGTTAGTATATAAATATAGGACAGTCAGCAAATTGAATAGAGTATTTGTTTATTGTTTTATAGAAACTAGCCTTTGAGTGGCACTGTGCCACTTGCAATATAGCTGTTGGAGGCTTCTACTCACACTCTAAAAGAGCCCCCCATTGTACATTCAAATAGCATAATGAGATTATTAAGTTTTTCATCTTCTATATGGTATTAGAGCTTTCAAGCTGAAGGTAATTAAAAATTTTACGTTCTCATCTTCTACTTTTAGTCAAACAGAAACTCTTTCTACTCTGGATCACACTACATGACTGGGGTCACATGCTTCTGTTCAGTTTGATGTTTCTCCTATTTGCATTACTAGTAAAAAATTAACAGCTGATAACTATCTCTCATGGTCAAGAACTGTGAAGATGTTTGCCACTGGTAAAGACAAAGAAGCTTTCATCTTATTTTATGCATACATGCATGCATGCATACATACATACATACATACATATATATATATATATATATAACATATATATATATATATTCTTTTTTTTTCATTTTTTTTCAAAAAGGGAAGAAAATGAAGTAATGTGGGAGCATCTGAATGCAAAAAAGGCCTAACAAATATATGTACACACACACACACACATATATATATACATATATATACATATATATATATACATACACACACACAAAAACACAAATGTAGATATATATACATACATACACACACACATACATATATATGTATGTGTGTGTATGTATGTATGTATGTATGTATGAAACAATTAGCTTTCCTCTTCTTCACAGCTCTCCACGTCTCAACATGAAGTTTCCTGTTTTTAAGGATCTAGTGAGCTACCTCTGATGTTCCAACCTCACTTGACTGTCATCTCGCATCTCTTTTTTCCCCCTCTCGTAGTAGATGTCATATACTATGGCAGCGGATGTCAGCCGCAATAGATCCCTGGGGAACACTGCTAAGGTTCTGGTGTTAATCATCATTTAGTTGTCCTAGTTGTCAGATTTTTGGTACCATATCATAAGCCTAAAAACTTGGAGGCCATTATGTACAGTGGATGATGTTTTAGACTAAAGGTTGTCGGACGGTTGTAAATTTGAGGAATATTATGGCCACACAAATCCTTAAACATGTCCTGAAAATTTGAGAAAATGACTAACCAGTAATGAAAGAGTATTAGTACCCTTATATGAAGGCAAAGGATACGTGCCAACTTGTTGAAATTATAAAGTGTTAGTGTATGTGCCCTAGGCCATGATTTGGATATTTATGTTATACGTTCATTACTAATAAAAGAGGTTTTATTATCATTATTGTTGGTTAGTATGTTACACAATTTTGATATATGTCCCTGATTCATTATTGTTATAGAGATAAAATAATTTATAATCAGTATGAGTATTGATTTGATAATCATGAGATGATTATGTGTATGGTGATACAAATCAATTTCATAGATACTTGTTAGAGAACAGTGTATTGGATAGACTCATCATGAGATTACTACATGGATTAGCGTCATAAGTAAATCTCATGATAGTCGTGTTTTAATCCTTTGAATTGAGATTGTCATAGTTTCCAAGATAAGGACTATTATATTTTGACATGATCAAACGTTATCCGTAACTGGATAATAATAAAGGTCATGATTGAATGTGATAGAAATTATGTAGAGGATATTGAACAATCAAGATAGGATTTGTCCTGGATTACAAAAAAAAAAAGATAGGATTTGTCCCTCTCTTTTGAGAGAGATATCTTTGGGCCCCTCGATTAGTGAGACTGTGAAATGCATGGCCATGCTCAAATGAATTGATAGTGTGATCAATATCATTTGTTTTATCAGTCTACTTAGAGATCGAGTAATATGTTTGAACAATATAAGTATGACGCTGACCATGACTTATGTTCAAACTAGATATCGTGTGACAAAAGGATTAATGCATGTGCTATTATTAGGCTAGTTGGACTGTACTCGTATTAATTGGGTAGTCGTAATGCCTTGCTAGGGGCCAATTACGACTTGTTGGTTTAATAGAGATTTAATCAACTACCAATTAATATGGGCCTATCGGGTCACACACAAGAATGCGTATGGCTGAGATTAATAATATTAATAATATTAATATTGGATATTAATTATTATTATTATTATTTTCGTTTTTTTATGTATATATTTATATCATCGGATAATAACAATAGAATCCATATCTGATATGGATTTTGATTGGTTTTTATCTAATCCTAACGGAATCCGTATTTGGTGCGGATTATGATAGGCATTAACCAATCCGATCTGGAATCGGATTTTGATATCTATATATATGTACAGAGCATGGTGTATCTCGTACACTAAGCAATCAGCAGAAAAACGAAAAGACAAAAATCGTTTTTGAGAAAAGCAGAGTTCTCAGCCGCGCCGTTCAAGAGCTAGCATTCAGGGCGGAAGCATTCGTATGGATACCGACAGAGGGTGTTCGTGTTTTCGCACCTCTTCCTTCTGCGGATTTCGAATCTACAGAGGTAACTTTTGAGTTTCTTTCATCGAATTAAACGAACAACATGGATCCTTGGTAGGAAATCGGAGATCAAGTTTTGTTTTCCGCTGCGCGTTTTTGCAGTGATCTTGTCGGATTTCCTAACATAAAGTTATTAGGAATAATTGGAAATATCCCCCTTTTGAACTACGACGAAAGTTGCAAAATGCGCCCTTAAAATATTTTGTAGGCATTTCCCCCCTACCAGCTATTATGGATAGTTCATGCCGGGTAATTGCAACTTTGGCTTACTTCTTGGGGGGCATTTGCAAATTTCCATCTTATGAAACTTTGGGAGAGAGTGAGTTGAGAAAAGATTATGAAAGAAGACTGATGCATCTGAAACTTTTACCTAGAACATCTGAAGCCATTCACATACTATTGGAGTATGATGTTTAAACTGCCCCCCGTTCTTTTAGTTATCTAGTCATCCGGTAATTATCCTCTAAAGAAACAAAGAATGAAGAGAAACAGCAGCTAGCTAAATACATAACTCTTTGCGTTGGGTGCTGTACAGCTCAAATGTGACTTTTCTATCCATCTGGGATGTTCTATTCCATTTTGAGGTATATGGTGTAGATTTTTTGGGAAGCATATGTGATTTTTTTTCCTCTGTCAACGATCATTAAATACCACACTAGATCGTCGTCTTGCACTTTTTTACACTCTCTTGTTGTATATATGTTCTGCATGTGAAGGAACAAGTTCAAACGTAACCTGCTTTGTGATACAGGTGCACCCTAATGTTCCATGTATGCTTTTCACGCCAATATGCCCGCACTCCCTTTCTTTTAGGCCTGTCATACTTCCAGATTCCGCGAGGCTTGAATTGAAGGTGAGTCTTGCTTTCTGATTTTAGAGAATATTTTTGAATATTGCATAACATTTTGTGAAGATCAGTTAACATTTTCCTTCAATGCAACTGAGGTTAATTGATCATGTATTTATTCCTAGTTAAGCTGTTCCTGGGTTTATCAGTAGTTGCCTTAGTTGGAGGCAAGGTCTAGTAGAACGTCTTTAGCTTTGTAAACTAGAGCTATATTTCGAGCTATTTCCTTTTTGGGGTAATGTGATGGTAAGGCAATTACTAAGACGATCAAGCATGCTGGTAATGGGATTGGTTGATGAAGAATACATGCAAAAATTAACGCAGATTCCTGTTACATAATGCTTTCCTTTACTCAGTGTTGGTGATTCGTTTGATTTTTAACAGCTTGTGCTTAGAGAGGGAGGGGCGGGGAGGTTAGTTATGAGATCATGACAATAATGGCAGATGATGTTACCAAGATATTTAGTCTGTTAGGACATGTGCGATGATGTTGCAACTAATCTTACACAAAGATCTTTTAATAAATAGCACTCCCTCGTGCTTTTATGAGTTTGGACTAAGCGTCAAGTGAGGCGTGATCCCTCAAACTACTTCCGTTTACACTGCTCTGGTCAAGCTCTTCCTCTGCCTATGTTGCCACACCGAACTCTTGCAGATTCAGTCCCTTCCTCACTTGCTCTCAGATGAGACATAATTTGGTCAAATCAAGCCTTCCGATTTTTATTAATCCTGATACATGAATACATCCAGCATTACAGCCATTATCAACTTAAAAAGATAGACTCCTAAAACACCTAAGGGATAACTCCCAAAACACCTGAGAGATAACTCCTAGCAAAGCTCAAATAATGCAGAAATAAGAAAATACATAAAAGAAGACAATGATTCGAATTTATCTCGGCCCTTCATCCGCATCCTCCTTTGATAAGTCTTTCCTACAAATGCATCCCTAACGTGTTTGTTCAGATTAGGTTTTCCTAAGTCCAATTGTATATATTTTCTCTCAAATAATTCTCCTCTATGTGCTATTTCTTTCATGCTTCATTTTTCACTTCAGGTAGCACTGTCTCTGCATTCTTGGTTATTCTATTTACCATTATCTTCTGAAAATCTTACATAGTGATTTACCTTTGGCACACAAGATGCATGATATCTAGTTCTTAGATAATCTCTCGTACTATTATTTCTTGAATCTATGACCTGGAAGCGGCACCTTTCTGAAAGTTTAATTGCTGAACTTTTTCATGTTTAAGGATTACATAACCATTGGATAACCTTTCTCTTTATCACTGGCACCCTTTCACGTGTGAAAAAATACACAACCTCCAATTGAAGTTTCGTTGTCTGTCAAATGATAAAGAAACCTCTCAAACCTGAGGGAGTGTAACTGAAAAAGTTACGAAAACATCGGAGAAGTTCCCTTAGGTTTCCCCTGGTGTTCCTTAAGCTAGTTCTTTGAGATGTGCCCGACCAGACTGGAAAGTTTAGAGGTCATTGAACAGCATGACATTCTTTAACTTATCAATGCTAGCAGCTTGGGAGACCTCTGAATTGCGTTATTGGTAGACCAAGTTGTTACGTATGTAGGAGGGAAATTAATGAATAAAGATAAGGCTGAATTCACAGTAGTTTTAATCTTCAAAAGTTGTCTTGGATTTTTTCATTATCTTGACTAGCAGGAATTATCCTTCAGCATTTCAATATGAATAGACTTCTGATAGCAAGTTCCAGGCTGACTCACATAGTAAGTCAGTGTAAGGTTTGGTAAGGATTGTCTCTGAGAGATTGGTTGGGTTGCTGCCTAACCCATTATTAGATCCTAATCTCGGGTACATAACAAATCAAGGGGCTAGGGACCTGCAAGGCGGGTTCTGGGGCTGACTCACACCGTAAGTTGGTGTAAGGGTTGTCTTGGGTTGCATCCTAACCCATGACTAGATTCTGAACTCAAAACCATAACAAATTGGTATCAGAGATAGGTTCTTGGGTGATGCGAAAAGTATTACAGCAATGCTGAAGGCCTTTGTGGAAAAATGGACTTTGCAGCAGCAAGTAATAGAGGCACGGTCCGGGAGCTTGATGTCTTAGTGAACCGAGACTGGATGCATCATCAACACGTCGAGACGGGAGCATTCACTGAGGGAGTTAGCTGGTCTGAAACATGAAGGGTCTTAGGAGGAATACTGTCAACAATTTCAGTCTCTATTTGCTCCTGCAACCGGCTTGAAACCAATTCAACAAGTTAATTTTTTTACTAGGGGGTTGGCCGAGACCCTTCGCCTCAAGGTGGAACACTTTCGGCCACGAGATATAGGGGTTTCTATAGCTCTCCGCTCGTGCATTTGAGCATCAAGAAGGCTGTCTTGGTGCTGTCCAACCTTCATGCTGGATGTCCAACATGAGGGCGACTTCCTGTCCAATTACTACAACAGCCTCCCTTCAGGATGGACCAGCAGTAGAATCCCAAGACCAACACCTGCGCCGACCATAGGACCTCTGAAAGACACTACTGGTGTTATCAAGCACTTTTCACAAGAGGAGATTTGTTATTGGTTTTCTCAGGAAGGGGGATCAATTTCCTATGCAGTAAAGTGATTCCAGAGCTAGGAACTCGAGCATCGAATATGTGGGGTTTGCAAGACTCACACCATAAGTCAGTGTAAGGCTTGGCAAGGGTTGTCTTGGGTTGCATCCTAACCCATGACTAGATCCTGAACTCAAAACCATAACCCAAGTCTTGCCCAGTAACTGTAATATATATAGAAATTGTATATCATAACCGAGTGGGATACAAAAGGTGTAACTATCAACATCAAGCAAAATCCAAGAGCTGGTAGAGAGTAATCTCTTGAGTGTACTTTTCGGATTTCTCCATTCCTATATGTAATTGTCGACGCCATTGTCTCACCTCCTTTTTGCAAAGAGACGGTAGGATATGAGGGGCACTTGTTAGTAGCCTACCAGACTGATGTGCATAATCTGCTCCTATCCTTGGGCATACTGTACACTGCTATGCTTATCAGAGTGCTCTTTGAATTCTAATTTTGCAGTGGCTTTACGCTTCTGGAAGGATATCTAGGGAAATTTCTTTTAGTACATGCGGTTTTGATATCTTCTGTCGAGCATGTTGTCTTTCCTGACTCTGTTGGATCCTGTCAGAACGAGTTTCTTCTGAAATATGCTGTTCTGTTTGACATAAATTGTGGATTTCACTCATCTCTTTGGTTTCTCTCTTGATCTTAGCTATCACTTTCTTTGTTTTCTCTCTAGACATTATAAGCAGCAGTGTCTAAGATTCTGCTTTTCCATATCCTGGGAGGCATAGTTGTTTAATACACCTGGTAGACTACGAATTTTTGCTTGAAAGATGATTGCTCAAGGTATAGGGAAAGTTGCTTGGTTCAGGAACTCATCGAACCTGTTTAGCATGCCTATGTTTAGTCAAGTAGTTTATATGACTGTCAAAAGAAGGTTAAGCTCTATTTCTTCAAAGTCTAGCTTTTGAAGCTTCAGTTACCCTTGGCTCGATAAGGGTAATATATGACTTCTTGACTGCACTGTATTCTCATCATTAATCCATAAATCTTGCATTTTTTTTCTTAATTATGCAGATTCCTGAGGATGCCAGGAGCAGTGCTTGGGTTTCTTTTGATGGTAAGAGACGTCAACAGTTATCAAGACGCGATTCTGTCACAATATCTATGAGCCAGCATCCTCTTCCAACAGTCAACAAGTGTGATCAAACTGGAGACTGGTTTCACAGCTTGATTCGTTGCCTGAACTGGAACGAGAGGCTTGATCAGAAGGCTCTCTGAATCTCGCAACCTATCGGCATCCTTGTAGATTACTGTACACAATTATTAGGTAAAATCATAGCTGATACAAGCTATTGTGTGATACTGTATACAGCTTATTATAGGTTTTCCATGATGAGATTAGGATCTTTCTTGTACTGCTTTCTTTTGAAGTTGTACTTGAAATGTACAGTGTATATTGTTTAGGCTTAAAAATGATGTTACTATCAATTAATAAGCCCTTTCTTGATAGCATTTCCATATGTCACCAATTTTGCTGGTTTACCTTTTACTTGGCTAGAAAAGCTAACATACAAGTGTGACTTTATATATCAATGGATTGTCTTCATTGTTTTTGATCCACTGGCTGAGCATTTTGACCTTGCTTTGAAACTAAAGGCACTGAAGTATAAAAGAGTACATTTAATCTTGCTTTGAAACTTGGAGCAAAAGGTCATTCACTGGTCTTGAGGGCCGCCATCTCTCCAGTCCTAAAGACCATTGTGGATGATGCAAATTAGGAGGCCGTTAGGTTGGGTGACGACTTACGCAGTTACTCACACAAGGTGTCTTATCGCAAATCAGGTATTCGGCCTAGCAACAGTGGAACACCCACATTATGCGTGTTTCTGGAATGAAATTCTTGACTTTTTGGAGCAAATCAAAACCCGAGTAACAACTGAGCTATGTCCTGGGGCATCTTGCTTTGAAACTAAAGGCATTAAAGTTAAGAGTTTATGGAATATATGCTCATGAATTAGGCTTTGCTGGATTCTTTTGCACAATTCGGTCATTCTGAGACAAGCTTATCTTCAAATAAACTCATCTCATACTTCGTGTGCATAAAGAGAAAATACTTAAAGCAAGATAATGAAAATGTATTGAAACCTCTAAGAATAAAGTAAACTGAAAATCTGAGGATAATAACTTGGAAGTACCAATTAGACAATCTTAGAAACAAATAGGAAAAGAAAATTACTGTCCCAGAACGTAATTTAGTTAGTATTTAGGTTGAGAACGTAATTTAGTTGGTATTTAGGTTGAGAATTGCTACCAAAAAAAGAAAATCCCTATTTATTTCTATGTAAAGTAAAAGGCACGTAAAGGACATTGTACCAACGTCATGCTTAGCACTTAAGGGTTGATCCATTTTCGATTTGGTTTATTTTAAGGTTAATGAAACATTAGTACCTAATCAAAATTTAGAGAGTAACTTCGGTTTCTACTTCTCACATCAGCATAACAATACAAAGCTATCTGAGACGTCAGTAGTCAATCGATGTTGAAAGATTCATCAATATATGATAAATGGCAGATCAAAAGAAGTTGTGACAATGGAGAATTTTCAGTTATTGTTGATAAGTAGTTCTTTGGCCTAGATTTGAATGAGACGTCTTTGATAATGTCAACATAATTTGGTTTCTCTTTCTGGTTGGAATAAATATGGTTATTCTTGTTCAGCTAAAAATACTAAAATTAGTCTCCTTCAAAATTTGAATCTTGGATATATTGGTTCTTCATGTGTAGACGAAAACCTATATCCACTCAGCACCGTTGTCGCATAATGTGAAACTGTGTATATAAGTTGATATGGCACAAATAATGATTAACCAAATATAGTGTTATTTTATTTTGGCATAAGAAGATTGTGAGTTGATAAAATCAGGGACATATTAGAACTAATACATATAGATTTGTAAATTGTTCTCCATGGTTTATTGGACCGATTCACAATATTGTTTATGTTCATAGAATATTACTCTATAACTTTTTAGGTATGATTAGTCATTTTGTTTTACCACATTCGAAACAATAAAGAATGCGGCTTATTATCTCAATAGGGTTCTGACAAAAGAAGTAGATAGACCTCTTATACATTTTCGAGAGGCATAAGTCTTAGGCACGATATTTGCACATTTGAGGTTTCCATCTAAGGCAAGGTTATAAAGACATCATAAAGAAAATTTGGATGTAAGGGTCTATCATTTTTTATTTATTTATTGATGAGTATTATGAATACTTCATGGGTTAAAGGTTTTTTTTTTATGATCCCATTGTTATTACATTGTATTTGACGAGAAATATGTAGTTCATCGAAAATGTTGAGTTTGATGACAGAATATGGTTAGACATTTTATCTTGGAATTATAATAAAATTCTTTTTTTTTTTGAGTTTTTTTAGGTTGATTTTGATTATAACAGAGATTTAGTTATATACTTGATTATCAATCATGAGCAAAATTTCAAATAAAGATGTTTTCTAAAAATCTCGTACCTAGAAGAACAAACTCAACACCATTCAATAGCCAATGCCACTAAGGTCTATTCAAGAGACGAGAAGTGAGATTTCGGATAATTATATTGTATTTCTCAAAACTTGAGAATAACATCAAGATGTGGATGATGATCTGTTGTAATATGATTGTTTTGATAAAGTTCAAAACATGTTTGAAAAGAGATTGAGAAGTCATTTTATAATTGGAAAATAACTGAGGCTTGAACTAATAAGAAAGTAACATTATACCCGAACATAGATCTCTAGACAGAGAACAATGTATACATTATACCCTGGCGTATAGATCTCTAACAGAGAACAATGTATACATCATATCCTCACATGGATCGATTAATGTTATTTTGAAATTAAATAGAAACAACATTGTCCAATATCATATCCTCATATAAATCGATACATGTCATCTTGAATTCAAATTAAACCACACTGTCTAACATCATACCCTTACATAGATCGATCGATGTACATCATATCCTCACATAGATCGGTTGATGTCATCTTGAATTCAATTTGTATAGCCGTAAACAATTCAAGGAAGATTTAAAGTGTTTTTTCTCTTCATTCTTATCAAAATTGATTGTAGACTTCCCCCAACATCTATAATGTTTTTCTTGACCATTGTAAACATGCCTAAGATATTCCAGGGTGGCTATGAAACATCAAACCAACTATAGGATGGCTGAAGACTATTTAGACATCTCCAAGACATTTGATTGAGTTAAAGACTTTAAAGACTTTATGGAGGCTAAAAAAACATGGCTCACATCCGCTATATATTGAAGAAGCTCAGTTGATACATTCTTACACTTTCATCCTCTTAAAAGCTTCATTCCCCATAGTTGTAAGAATCTCCCAAAGGTGCAAAAGTGTTTAAAACTCATTGAACTCTTGCTTATTTTCATTGTTATATTATAAGAATAGAAGTCTAACACGAGAGGAACTAAATATATTTGATCTCCTCCTCTTTCTAGAGTTTCCAAAATGACACCTCCCTTGCTGCCTTGCACTTCTTCTCTTTCTTTGTATGCTTATTCACACATCATTTGCACATTCTATACGCCGCCAAGCCATTCTTTTTTTGCCCTCTAGATAAATTTGAATCCAAAAACTTTCCTACTATATCTTAAATTATCATTAACATCCTTCTTACTACATAGGCAGAGTGTAAGAGGAGAACATTATCTGGGTATGTGGAAGATAGGTGTTAAAGACTTACCTTAGGGAATATATTCAAGGTCTCATTTTTTAAGTAGGTTTTTTCAAGATATGTGTTATAAGACTAAGCCATATTTGTTATGCCACATGTTATTGCGTCACTCTATGCCAATAACATATACATCTAGCTATTCTGTTTTAAAAGTTTTTTTTATAAAAAAAGACAACTAGTTGTTTATGTTATTAGCACACGGTGACACATCAACTAGTTCTTTCTATTTCTAACAGAGTAAATGACACATACGATTTACTAAATTGATTATGCTTCTTATATTGTGAAGTAGCAGTTGATCGATACAGCTTGACGCAATTTTTATTATGGGTCATCTAAAAACAACATATGTGTGTTTCTAATAAATAGATATGGTTGCGTACATCCGACCTCACATACCTCGCTATAGGCGGAAACCTGTAAAACACTAATGTGTTCTTGTTGGTGACAATCAACATGTGGTACAACAGTTGTAGTGTATTATAAGACCATGTGTAGTTTCAGTGTTGTTGCTTTCAGGATCTTCAGATATAATATAGAAGTCCATCCAAGATCTCTCTTTCTCTCCATCCTCCACATTACAACAGAAAACTCTTGCTGAAAGGATACACAATTGACACAAAGATAGCTTTTTTCCATATTAGAGCAAGAACAATGAAGCTTTCACCGCAATCCAGAAATGTCGTAGCCTGTACTTAATTTGATCGTTTACCTGACTACCACATTTAGGTGGCGTTTGGTTCACATTTGGCTATAGAAATAATCGAAGTAGGTATAACAGGATATTGTTAACAAGTCAAAACTGGGAGAAACTGTATGTTTCATTCATATATTTCTCGTCAGTACATCATCTACTTATACACTTGACATTTTTCTATATAAGGTAACAATCAATTAGTATAAACCAACTCCTATAATTACGTAACCAGCTCCTATAATTACGTCCTATAATTATGTTCCTATAATTATGTACATTAATCACAATTCTTTCTATGGTAAGTAAATATCATATTTCCTAACACTCCCCCTCAAATTGAGCCGGTGAATCTTCAACGCCCAACTTAACCAGTGTTTCGTCAAACGCCTGTCTTGCCACAGCCTTTGTTAGGATATCTGCTAACTGCTCTTCGCTCGGTATGAACGGCAGCTCCACCACTTTATTCTCAATCTTTTCTTTTATAAAATGTCGATCTATCTCCACGTGTTTTTTTCTATCATGCTGCACAAGATTTTCTGAAATACTGATTGAAGCCTTATTATCACAGAATAACTTTGCGGAGCAGAAACATCAAAACCCAAATCTTCCCGTAGCTTTTGTTGCTTCGGCACTGGACAAGGTTACGACTTTCTGTTTTTTTGCTTTTCCATGTAACCAAGTTTCCTCCGACCAGGGCAAAATATCCAGAAATAGAGCGTCTATCAATCAGGTTTCCTGCCCAATCAGCATCCGCGTAGGCTTGAATATCTAGATATCCATGGTTCTTAAACCAAATACCGCGACCAGCTGTCCCCTTCAGATATCGAACATTCCTCAATACGGCTTCCATATGATGGCTTTGTGGTCTGTGCATAAACTGACTTACTAACTCCACTGCAAATGAGATATCTGGACGAGTGTGTGCTAAATATATCAATTTTCCTACCAGACGCTGGTATCTCCCACAGTCTGCTTCAGATCTTCCTTCTTCAAACTCCATTTTTTGATTTACTAACATTGGAGATTTTGCTGGTTTACAATCTATCATACCAACCTCTGCCAGTAGATCCAGAATATATTTCTGCTGGGAGATAAAAATCCCTTTCTCAGACTGGTTGACTTCAATCCCTAAAAAACATTGTAAGTCACCCAAATCCTTCATCTCAAATTCTGATAACAATTGTTCTCTGAGTATAGTCACTTCTTTCGGTCATCTCCTTTGATTATCATATTATCAACATAAATTATAAGGCATGTAATAAGGGATCCTCTTTTTTTTTTTTATAAACAAAGTGTGATCGGCATTACTCTGTTTGTATTCACATTTTTTCATAAAACTTGTAAACCTCCCTTACCAGACTCTCGGAGACTATTTTATTCCGTATATAGAATGTCTAAGTCGACACACTTCATTCCCATCAAATTCCTCTGCAAACCCTAGAGGAGCACTCATGTATACTTTCTCTTTCAACTCTCCATGAAGAAATGCGTTCCTAACATCAAATTGATAAAGAGACCAAGATTTCGTAGCTGCTCCTGAGAAAAGTACCCTGATAGTGTCAAGTTTTGCCACCAATGAAAAGTCTCCGTGTAATCAATGTCATAGGTCTGAGTATATCCTCTAGCAAACAGCCGCGCTTTATACCTTTCAATGCTCCCATCAGCCTTGTACTTAATAGTGTATACCCATCTGCAACCTACCAGATGTTTTTCTGATGGCAGGTTGACCTTCTCCCACGTGTTGTTTTTGTACAAAGCACTCTTCTCGTCCTTCATAGCTACATACCACTCAGGTTTACTCATAGCCTCCTCGACTGTCCTTGGGATTACTGCTTCACACATCGATGACAGAAAACCTTTCACACCCCTGATTGGATATAGCGCTCCTTTTGATATTTTACTTAGCGAGTGCCTCACCGGTGGTTTTCTCCTGTTTTGTCTTGGAGGTAGTATCCGACCTGATCCTGCTGAGATTTCACAATGATCCTGAACAGTTTCATAATCAACAGGAAGAAAAAGTGGACTGGAGAGATTGTTAGTGGGAAAATCATCAGGAGAGTCTAATGTGTCGGAAATACAAGGAGTCAATATCTGCGGAGCAGTTACCTAATCTTGTACGATGTCCACTGAAGAGTCACTGGTAGGATCAAAAGTCGGGATTATATCTCGGTCAGGTAAATTACAGTCGGCGTCACCTACTTGCTGTGTTGGAACCACCTCCATTTGACCAAGGTTATGTAGCCAGTCGTAGGACTCACCACTAGTCTCCCCCTGAGGCCCAGAAGTGGCAGAATAGAGGTACTCTTGTTCAAGAAAGATGCAATCCATGGTAATATGGATGTGACGAGTACGAGGATTATAACACCGATACCCTTTCTGAGAGACAACATAGCCTACAAATACAAATTTATCTGCACATGCATCGAATTTATTGCATTGTGATAAGGGAATATGGACAAACATTGTACACCCGAATACTTTAGGAGGTAAAGTAAGGGCTGATGGTACCTCAGAGTGTTCAGTGAGTAAAGAAAGGGGGGTACGGTGGCCAAGAATCTTAGTAGGTAAGCGGTTTAAAAGATAAGAAGCAGCGGCAACTGCTTCGGGCCAGAAACTTTTTGGAACATGTGATTCGAGCATCATAGCCCGAGTCATCTCAAGGAGAATACGGTTCTTCCGTTCTGCTACGCCATTTTGTTCGGGTGTGTGAGGACATGAGGTCTGATGTAAAATGCCATGAGCAAGACAGAATGATTTTAGATCAGTATTTATGTATTCGCCGCCATTATCAGATCGAATAATTTAAATTTTTGTGTGGAATTGTGTGTTAATCATCTGATTAAAATGCACAAACTAAGAGTAAACATCAGAATTATTTTTTAGAAAATAAACCCATGTCATTCGAGTAAAATCATCGACAAACGTAACAAAGTATTGGAAACCAGAAGTCGTAGGATGTGGAGATGGACCCATACATCTGAATGAACTAGACTGAACAACTACTTGACATGTGTGTTATTTGATTTATAAGTAGACCGAGTGTGCTTAGCACGAAAGCATGTATCACATGATAAGGTAAGTCCAGATGGAATCAAAGACGGAAATAAAACTTTCATGTAACCTAAGGAGGGGTGACCCAGACGATGGTGCCATAACCAGAGTCGCTGTTGAGTAGTCCCGGTAGCAAGATTGGACCAGCCCTGTTGTACCACGTCTGCTACAAAATATAGTCTGTCCTTCTCAATGCCACACCCAATGATCTTCTTCGAGCGAACATCCTGTAACAGACAGAAGGAAGGATACATAAGTGCAACACAATGTAATTCACGAGTGATTTGACTGATAGATAATAATTTTGTCGAAAGACCAGGCACATAAAGGCAATTATGCAAGTGTAAGTCTTGATTAATTGAGATAGTACCACCTCCAGAGACTGGTATAATTGTTCCGTTAGCAGTTTCAACATGAGTTTTGGTGGGGGTTGTCCACTGGGTAAAATCATTTGGGTCATTTGTCATGGTGTCTGTGGCACCACTGTCAAGTATCCGGGTGGATTTTGTAGATGTGGCAAGTAGATGGGCAGTTGGAGTATTTTGGGTAAGACTGAGGGCTGGAATTGGTGTTGTGGATTTGTTTGGGATTTGGAGAGGTATTTCAGAAACTTGGGGGCCATATTTTTGGTGCTGGAAGCTGAAGGACCAAACACGTTAGATTTAAAAACCTGAAGGGTTAAACCTGTCGATTGTGAAACTGGGAGGGGCATTGTGAAATATTAGCAGGGATATTTTTGTCCAAATGAACAAAAAATGGGTTGGGGTTAAAAACCCCAACCCTCTTACCTCCTGACCCAGCGACCGCCACTTCTTCTTCTCCTTTCTGGGCTGCAACTGCTCCTCTCCCTTTGCAACCATCGACTTGGTTCCGTTTTCCTTTATACCAGTCTGGATATCCCTCTATCTGGAAACAATTGTCCTTGGTGTGCCTTCTTTGGCCACAATGGCTGCAGTCCACCAAATGTGTCGGGCCACCGGTAATTGCGTTCCATGCGGGCGACAAATATTATAGGCACTTTTCAAACTAAATTGTCCATTGGTATCTGGATTCCAGTTTAAACCATACGGAGTTTGTTGCGTATGGACCAAACAAAATTCATTGATACGACACAACCTCTTCGAGTCCATAGAATCATAAACAAGGGCTATCATAATCTCGCGATGGCCATATTTCTGACGCACATAAACAGCCCACGTTGAGAGAGATGTGTGATACAGCCACCACAATTTGCACTCATATGTGTGTGTGTATATATATATATATATATGTGTGTGTGTGTGTGTATATATATGTGTGTATATGTATATATATATATATGTATAACAGTTATCCTCCTTGATCTATGACATTTTTTTCTTTAACAGTCTTCATGTTTAAAGATAGATATTTATCCCTTTTTTCTTATTATTATGTCATTTTTACTTATACATACTCCTTGTCTTCAACCTTGCGCATCCCGCCAGATTTTGAGGAGCTTCTGCCTCTGTCTTGTCCAGTCCCTCATTCTTGGCCATGGCCTCTGGTAGCTGCAGTTGGTGTTGCCAGGCCGTGGCCTATCACCTTTGATGATTCTTCTGAGGGGATCCGCTGTAAAACTGCTGCCCTCTCTTCGGCTCTGTGCATTTCTCTATACGCAGCCTCCAGTGTAGGTAAAGGGTCCCTTTTTAACAGATCATTCTTCTCCTTGTTGTGTTTTTCATCAATCGTTGTTAAAAACTGAAACAGCCTTAGCGCCTCCATCTTCTGGTTGTGGATGTTAATATCCACGGTACACTGCATAGGGTTGGGTTCCTGTGCATCTATGGCTGTCCATAGATCCTGTAGCCTGCTCCATACAGTTTCGATACTGCCACTCCCTTTTCTGACCAAACTTGCCCGCCTATGAAGATCATAGGTCCTCAGTGAGTCCGTCCCTGATCCGTATGTGAGGCCAAGCCATCCCATAAAGCTTTAGCAGTGGGATATCTGGTAACATTGACCACGAAGGCTGGTTCAATGGTCTGTATTATCCATGTAAAAACTGCATTATCTGCCTGTTCCCAGGTAGAAACATCCGGTGCTGTTGGTTGGTGTGGAGGAGGAACACCTGTCAGGTGATGTCTCCTCCCCCTTCTAATAATAGCGCGAAGAACCAATGGTGCCCATACTGCATATTTTCTGCCGTTTAATTTGACTAGTACTGATGAGGGTTGAATTGCGTTTGATGGCAATCTGGTAGGTGTATTTTGTAAGATATTAGCCACCTGCACTGCTAACTCAGTGATGCTGGGGGTTTTTGGTTCACTAACCTCTGGATCTGAAATGGGTTTTTTTCTGGTTGGACAGGTAAACTGCAGTTTTCTGCACAGGTTTAGGCCAAGATTGGCTGAGAAAAAGTAAGGCTGGGAAAGGTATGCCGGATCCGATAAGTATTTCAGGCAATGATGAAGAAATTTTCTGAGCCTATACTCAGAAAAAAAACAATTCAGAGTAAGATGAACCAGCTCTGATACCATGTTAACAAGTCAAAACTTGGAGAAACTGTATGTTTCATTCATATATTTCTCGTCAGTACATCATCTACTTATAGACTTGACATTTTTCTATACAAGGTAAACAATCAATTAGTATAAACCAGCTCCTATAATTACGTAACCAGCTCCTATAATTACATCCTATAATTATGTACATTAATCACAATTCTTTCTATGTTAAGTAAATATCCTATTTCCTAATAGGTATGGGTTTGGAGGATATGAGTTTGGGTCTAAAAGTGATAGTCGTTTGGTATTGAAGTGGGAATGTATATGATAGACATTGATGGTGTTTGGAATGTATCGGAATTGAAATGGGTATCGATTTGGGCGGCCGAAAAAATGGGCGGAAATATTTGACTGGCTGGAATAGTACCGGCCAACAGCAGCGGGCCGGCGGCGGACGGTGATCGGCGGTGGTGACCGGCCATACCCCTCATTCCTCCTCATTCTCCATATTGATAGACAATGAGGCTGGTATATCAAAAAAACGATATACATTACAAAATACTTGGATATCAAAGTGATACACATACTCCCATTTCCCCAAACAAACAATTTCAATGGGTTTGGATTGCTCCAAACTCATTCCTTTATTCTCAAACCCCCCAACCAAACACTACTATCTAAGTTTTATTTATTTATTTATTTATTTTGCAGATAAAGCACAAGGGCTTACGAACCCCACGAGGATTTTCTGCTCCCCTGCGTTGGATAAGTGTAATGCTATCTATCCCCAATTTCGTAATAGTTATCGCTTTTCATGCAACATTTTAAATTGAATCTAGGGATTTAAAATTAATAAGTTAAAAGTACCATATTGAAATGTGAGAAATAAAAAGAAAATAAATGAGATCATTCAGAAGGATAAGAGCTTAGATTTGGTTTATCATTTGTCCTATTTAACTTCTGTATTCTGGTTTGGATTTAAGTTTTTTTTTAGGATTGTGTAGATTTTAGGATTAGATTTCCATAGTAATGGAAGCTTTTTTAGGGCATGTCTTGTAACAACTGGTAAAGTTGCTATTTTGTGACATTGAGATCATGAGTTCGAGCTGTGGAAACAGCCTTTTGCACAAAGTGTCGGGTAAGACTACGAACATCAGATCGCGAAGCGATCCGACCCATTTCTAGACCCGACACAAACTCAAAAGCCTAGTACAGCGGAAACGCCCTTTAATAATGCAAGCTTTTTGATTGATTAGGCTAACAAACTTATATAAGGAGTGGGGATTTCACTTGTATTGCAAGGAAGGTAATGAAGTTTATGTATTTTAGGAATGTTTCGAAATATTCTTTTAAAGTGTTTGATGAAATGCTTCTATGAACTATGTTTGAAGAAAACTTGGAGAATTTTTGTATGCATGTTTTATGAAAGACACTTTGAAAAGAATGATGAAATTCGTGAACTTGGATTTATGAAAATTGAGGGTTCATGTGCTATGATTTGAAATAGTTGGTATATGTTTGATGGAAATGCCTCAAAGCTTGTCTTATATAAAATTTGGACACCTTTGTTTACTTGTTGGTATGAGAATGACTTGCAAAGGATATGCAAAACGTTAAAGCCAAATTGCTGAAGTTTCGTTACTTGAAGTGTGTATGTATGATGCTATGGATACAACAACAACATTACCTTATTGCTTTAGAGGCTCCTGTCTCTAGCAAGGTGTAGGAGGTCGGATGTACGCAACCATACACATGTGTTAGAAACACACAGAGGTTGTTTTTCGATGACCCATAATGAAAATTGCATCAAGCTTTATCGATCAACTGCTACTTCATAATATAAGAAACGCAGCTAATTTAATAAGTCATTTTGCTTTATTCTATTATATTCCAAAGTCAAAATTCATTTTGCTTTATTTCATCATATTCTAAAGTCAAAAAGATAGTATGTAATGACCCGAATCACCGGGGTCGATTGTAGAAATACTCTATTTTCCACCTGGGATAATAGGTGGAAATACACACTATAGAACGCGAGCACGAACCACCAGGTTAACTATGAAAAGACCCTAGACCTACAGGACTCGCGGGTAAAAGTGAGCATATGTTTTAGCCTAACTAAAAAGTATGTTCAAGAAAATATACATAACAATGAAGAAAGTATTATGTGATGCATTATGTATTAAAGATGGTTTAACAAGAACTAGTACATGATTAGTAAATTTGATGATTGATGTCTCCAAGGGTTTCCACCGTTCTAGCTCCAAGAAGATTCATAGAAGATGTAAATTAGGAGCCCAACGGCCTTCTAGGTTGGGTGAAGACTTAAACAGTGATCCACATAAGATGCTTATGTTGGATGGCTCGGGGTGAAGACAATTATTCTTTTATTTTTAGTGTAAAGTTTATGTAATTCATGGTTGTTGACTGACATAATGCTATATTTGTTAGAAGATTTTAGTTTAAGTGATGTACTGATGAGGGGCATGACATTTGTTGGCTGGAGAATTGATTTTGTGGCTTTGATAGGTTGATGAGTTTTATTAGTTTATATACTTGGGATATTTGGATTATGTAAAGTTGAGTGGTTTATTGTTGGTGAATGACTTGATTGGGATTTGGTATAATTTGAGTGTTATTTGACGAAAAAGATACCTAGAAAAAGGCTTCCTCATCCTTAATTTTTTAGATTTTGGATGGGATTCCCCCGATTAGGGGTGAGCAAAAAAACTGGGAACCGTAAAACCGGACCGAAACCGGACTGAAAATATGGATTTTAAACCGAACTGGAACCGTTTAAGTTTCACGGTTCGGTTCCAGAACCGTTTTTCTACTTCACGGTTCCAATTCGGTTCCTAATTTCTCTAACCCGTTAGAACCGGAACCGAACCGTATAAATAATAATATTAATATAAATAACAAATAATAGTTTTTAAAAAAAATAAAGTGGAAAACTTGCGCCATTGACTCATTGCGTTGTGTGAAATGAAAATTGACTCATATGGTTAAAAATTTTTATATTAGGAAGTTCTAAATCTGCATTTTATTGTTGCATCTAATTTTCTCGAGTATCAAATATGTAAAGATTTCCTTCCTATTTCTTGTGTGACTACATCAGAGATAATTTTAAGTTCAAGGATACAAAATCCAACTAACTTTTTGATGATAGAAGTGAATGGAAACTATGTATCTCTAACTTTTTGATGATGACATGGAACAATGTTTCACTTTGTTTCTTGCTATCATTAGTATTACTTGACAGATTTACAAAAAAACATAGTATGATTTGACAGGATACGAGCTGGGCATTTAGCCATTTAATTAACATCTATTTTTGTTTATTAGTTATTACTTTTGATGCGTTGTTTGCTGCATTCATTTTTTGTTTTGTTCGTTGAGTATTGTCAAATGACAATGGTGAGTTATTGATGGAGTTGGTTTCCTTTTTTTTAAAAAAAAAAACTGTTTTCTTTCTTTCGCGGTTCCGCGGTTCTGAACCGGAACCGAACCGTTTTAAACGGTTCCATAGTATTACGGTTCCAGTTCGGTTCTAAAAATAACATGCTAAACGGTTTCCAGTTCTAACGGTTCCCGAACCGTCAGAACCGGAACCGGACCGTTGCTCACCCCTACCCCCAATTCCGATGAGGGTTACCGTCCACATTTAGCATCAAGCGTTTTGTTAACCATCTTTCATTTAACTTTATCATCTGCTGTTTGTGACCTTGAGGTCACGGATTCGAGAAGCGAAAACAGCCGTTTGCATAAAGAGTAGAATAAGACTGCGTCATCAGATTGCGAAACGATCCGGCCACATGTTAACGAATAATTTCTCACCGGTGTTTTTGGGCGTGAAGATCTGAAATGTTTAGACTTTGGGTCGCTGCGGGTCTAGTTCGGGCATTCGGTTGGAGGCGTGACGAATTTTACAATGCTTGAAAAGGCGTGAACCGGCTAGTAAGAAGTTGAATCTGTATCTTAGGCGGTCAGGCCAATATTAAAAATGAAAAAAGAAAAAAAAACCTAGAAAAGCAGAGGGTTCTAATAGAAATATGTAATTAATATCACAAAATAGACATTTGTAAATATGTAATTATAAGCAGGATTGTGTTATTTGCGCATATTTAGCTTAAACTACCTTTTTTTTTTCCTTTAATGGCTAAAGTATTCTTACCATTGTTAGAAGTGTTTATTGTTCAGATTATTTTTTTGAGGAAGAGGTGGCCGGTATATTTTTGTTGGTCAAAATTTGTTTCGTGCCGTATTCTTTTAAACAAAGACAATAATATTTTACAATACAAAGTCCATCTTATAATTTTGAAAATTGTTGCTTCCCTATCTATACCGTGATCCCAGTAAATACTACACTGTGATACGGTTATATAGACACATCAGGATTTCGTTGTATAGATACTGTTGGATTTACATAGTAAATATATTACCCGAGGATCGCTTAAGAGAACACAAAAGTAAAGTAAATAAATGCGGAAGTGTACCTTGCTCCATTGGTTAATGCTGTAGGGGTTCTGACACGCGTAACAACTGTGTCTTCCAAGGGATTGCACGAACCCACCAGTTGTTGAATTCACTAATAAAATATCAACAACTACTATTCCGATGGAGAGAATAGATAGTGTGTTTTCTCATCAAAAGTGTTTAAAATATATATATATATAACAGCAAACTACCACTATTATATATATTTTATATATATAACGTGCAGCGAACAAATAAAGAGCTGCAAATGAGTAAAGCAGCAAACCAACAGAGAGTGCAAATGAAAACTCCTTTTCCTTATGTTTTTTTTACACACCTCACGGCACCTGCACTTGCTTCACTCACATATATATATCATGGATAAATGGAAAACGTATTCCATTAAATCAGTAAACATTTCCGTTATTCCATTAAAGCTGCAAACGTTTCCATTCAATTACTTAATGAATATGAACGTTTCCGTTTAATTTCTTATATGTAACGGAAATGTTTAATATATATTAAACACTTTCGAGAAGAATACTCGTGGGCTCTTGTCCCTCAGGGACCAGATGTCATTAATAATACGGTTTCGACTTTACGAGTTCTACCATCAAGGACTATAACCGTATGACTGTCTACACATTTAGTGATCTATTCAGACTACACTGCGTATCCACTAATAAACCGAAGTGACCACTTAACGTGTGGATACATATAAAATATTACGTAACATTAGTAACATATAATATATAACATACATAAGTCCACATGTGTTTGATATGTAACTTAAGTCACACGTGTCGTGCACTACACGTATGAGCATATCAAATCCAACAGATAAAACAAAAATGGTCGTTCTTGCTCATATGGATCACTATCTCGATCTCTTCATCTAACTAACGAAATAGTGATTTTATTATGTTATATACACACTTGTGTCACGTCGGTTTTAAATCCAGTGTATGATCAAAAAACAGATTGTTCGATTGCTAAAAATCAGTTCTCGAGAGAAGTATGTTTCTATTCTGTCGTAACTATCGACTTTACGTGCTAAAAATCAGTTCTCGAGAGAAGTATGTTTCTATTCTGTCGTAACTGTCGACTTTACGTGTCGTTGCGAGGAAAAAGAGTTCTTTCTGAAGAATGGCAAACTGCTACGGTGCAACGCAAATACATTTGGATTTCTATGCACGGAGCAATTTGGCCAATAATATGTATTTGGGAGCAATTTTGTTACAGCCGTGAATATTTAAAAATAATAATAATAATAACAATAATAATAATAATAATAACAATAATAATAATAATAATAATAATAATAAATAAAGGTAAAAAAAGTAAATAAGTAATATATATATATATATATATATATATATATACACACACACATATTTATGTGATGTGTGTGACGTGTAGATAGAGGTGGGAGTTAATAGATAACTTTTGGTTATAATTGAAATCTAAAAAGGTAAATTTAAACTAATCACATCTAATCAAATTTAAACAAATCATATTCCCCAAATCACTCTCCTACCAAATTCTATCTCCTCTCCCCATCATAAACGGCATCTCTCCCTCTCCCCACCCCAAAGAAGCCGTCAATTGCAGCAGGAAGGAAAAAAAACGTGCAAGCTTGTGAAGGAGAGAAAAGAAAAAGGGAAGAGGGAAGAAGAAGACAAAAAGGAAGGGCTAGCCAGCCTCCCATGAAATCCCACCCATCTATATATATATATATATATATATATATATATATATATATATATATATATATATATATATATATATATATATTGCGAGTTTATCGTTTCTCCAAGGTAGGTGCCTCTTCCCCCTCAAAGGAATACGATTCAAGCATGCCCTAATATATATACTATGTGTTTTGTTGCCTTTAATTGTTTAAATGAGAGCATGTTAATTGATTTTACATGTGTTTGGTGGGATTTAAATTGTTTATATGAAGGTATGATTGGATTTGTTGAAAAGGCATGACCTTTGCATACGTGGAAGTTGTTTTCTATATATGTGTTCTTGAATTGATAAAAAAGGTTAGGATTGGAATCAAAATTGTACAACTTCCTCAAGATTAGACTCCTTAAAGTGTGTTTTGGCCTTAGAATAGGTTCATCTAGCCCGGAATAGGTTGAGACTGGATTGAAAGTCGAAAAAACGGGTATGACGGACGCGTTTCAGTGGGTGGCACGTGGGGCCCACGCGGCCCCTGACGGTGGCGTGTCCAGACACGTGATGACGTGTCCACTTCCAAAAGATGCGTCTCGTTATAACGAGTCCAATGCAACTGGTTTGAGGTCAATCGGAGTTAAAACGAAGATTTTATTGAGGTTAGAAGGAAATACAATTTAATAAAAAAAGAAAAAAAGGAAATTGGACCGGCCAGGCTGCCGGACCGAACCGGTTATGTGGAGTGCCTTACTTACCGCATTTACTTTATCTTATGCATGTTATCTTATATTTATGTGGTTTTATCTTATATTTATGTGCTATGTGATTTTATCTTATATTTTTGTGCTATGCGGTTTTATCTTATATTTATGTGCTATGTGGTTATATCATATCTATGTGCTATGTGGCTATATCATTTCAGTATGCATGTTTTGTATTGGTTTGAGGCGGGCATCTACTGGGTGATTTTCTGTCACTTGCCCCTACTTCCCAGGTGAGTCGGATGAGGACTATGTGCACATCTTCGTTGAGGACGGGACAGACATAGCGGAGTGGGCTGGTTGAGAGCTGCAGCTAGGATATGAGGGGACTATGCAGCTGTTTTGTTCTTATTTATACTTTGAGGATTTTCCACATACTACTTTACTATTTTTATTCCCAGAATTTTTATTTAGCAATGTAATGACTATTATTGGAGTTTAATATATGTAATGGTTTACGTTTCCGCAAAAACTTTCTACGTCATTTTTGACAAGTGAGAGATTGATTCGACACTTTGTATTCTACTTAGTGAGATACGGCGGGTGCACGGTTCCCGATGTTAGGGCTCGGGAGCGGGGCGCTACAGGTGGTATCAGAGACGAGGCTCAGATCCGCCTCGGAAACGCAGGATTAACTAGATCACTAGACGTAAGTTATGATCTTTTGTAAAATGACGATTTTATCCCCAATAAACAAAGTAGACTTAAGAGATGATTTTAAACCTAAGTTATGATCGGGTTATGGGAGGTGTGTGCCGATGGTGAGCTTCCTTGTCTAATGATCATTTTACCCCGCGTCCGATCTTTCAACTTGCTCAACTAATCTGAATTCTCCTCATGAACTTTGCTATTGAGAAAATGCCTCCGTGACGGCAGACAGCTGAGAATGGAGGGCATAATGGTGATGATCATCAGGGTCAGGGGACCATCCCCGAGGCCCTTGCAGATACTTTGGCGACGCAGACTACATTGGGGGCCTAGCAACAGGTACAGATGGCTCACCTACAGGAGCAGCAGGAGCAGCCACTACCACCCCCCACCCCAGGGGCTTTGATTTTTTCTGCCGGGAGATGCAGAACTCCCGAATACCTACGTTCAGGGGTATCACTCGGCGAGAGGAGGCAGAGATCTGCCTCAAGAATGTGTCTGAGCAGTTGAGGTTGCTGCATGTCCCGCATGGCCTGAAGGTAGATGTGGTTGTACCGTTCCTAGAGGGTGATACCGAGCAATGGTGGTAGGGTGTGGCACACAGACTGACTCCACTGTCGACATGGACCCAGTTTAGGGAAGAGTACCATAAGCACTTTGTTCCAGAGAGTGCCCTACACCGGCACAAGCACCCCCTCCATCATCGAGTCAGATGCAAAGAAAGCAAATGGGCGGACCAACGCTCGTGTGCATGTTATGACGAACACTAAGGTAGAGGAGGTCGGGGACGTAGTTACAGGTGAGATGTCAATTAACCAAGTCCCAGCATACATTCTGTTCGATAGTGGTGCCAGCCACTCGTTCGTCGCCAGGAGATTCGTCAAGAACCTAGATATCCTACCAGAACGATTCGAGATCCCTTATCGTGTTCAAGTCACCGATGATCAGGTGCTGGCATCCCATTATCAGTACAAGGACTGCCAGTTGGAGATTAATGAGTCGGAATTCTCTACAACCTTGATCCCGATCCAGATGCAGGATTTCGATATTATTCTGGGCATAGATTTCATGGCGAGATACAGTGCTACCATTGACTGCCGTCAGAGACAGGTCGGCATGCAGACACCGGATAAGCGAGAGACTATCTTCTAGGGAGATGTCAAATTGAAAAATTCCTCCAGGAAAATTTATATGACAGCAACACAGGCTGCTCGGGTGTTGAAGAGAGGAGCTGAGGGTTTTCTGGTGAATGAAGATATTTTAGTGGTACGAGATTTTAGGGATGTCTTCCCCGATGAGTTACCAGGTTTACCACCGAGCAGGGAAGTAGAGTTAGAGATCGATCTTATACCCGGAGTCGAACTGATCTCGAAGGCACCATACAGAACGGCACCAGCAGATTTAAAGGAGCTCAAAGAGCAGCTGCAGGAGTTGTTAGACCGGAAGTTTATCAGGCCTAATGTCTCGCTCTAAGGGGGGCACCAGTATTACTTGTGAAAAAGAAGGACGGTAGTATGAGGCTATGCATCGACTATCGTGAGCTTAATAAGATCACGATAAAGAATAAATGCTCACTACTGAGGATCGACAATCTATTTGATCAGTTGTGAGTGTTCTCGAAGATTGACCACCGATTAGACTGCCATCCGTTAAGGATTAAGGCAGAAGACATAGCAAAGACTGCGTTCCGCACTCGATATGGGCACTACGAGTTTCTTGTAATGCCCTTTGGACTGACGAATGCACATGCGGCCTTCATGGATTTGATGAGCACAGTATTCAGGGAACAGTTAGACCATTTTGTAGTAGTGTTCATCGACGACATCTTGGTGTATTCACCTGATGAGGAGACTCATGTCGAACACTTGAGGGAGGTATTGGAGACTCTCAGAAAGAAGAAGTTGTACGCTAAGTTCAGCAAGTGCGAATTCTGGTTGAAGAGTGTGATCTTTTTGGGACACGTGATCTCTGAGGAAGGTATTTATGTTGATCCAAAGAAGATAGAGACGATCACAGACTGGCCCCGACCTATTAACGTCACTGAGGTACGCAGCTCTCTTGGCCTTGCCGGTTATTATCGCAAGTTTGTGTATGGATTTTTGAGTATTGCAGCACCTCTGAGTCGACTGACTCAGAAAAAAGACCAATTTTGTCTGGACCACCGAATTTGAGGAAAGCTTTGCGGAGTTGAAGCGGAGGTTATCGACCACACCAGAACTGGCACAACCTTCTGGCAGTGAAGGGTTTTGTCATCTACAGTGACGCCTCGAAGAATGGGCTGGGGTGCGTGTTAATGCAGGGAGATAGGGTTATCGCATACGCATCGAGACAGTTGAAGCAATATGAGCAAAATTACCTGACTTATGATCTGGAGTTAGCAGCGGCGGTGTTTGTGTTAAAGATTTGGGCGCAATTATCTATACGGTGTAAAGTGCAAAGTCTTCACAGATTATAAGAGCTTGAAGTATTTATTCACACAGAAAAAGTTAAATATACGTGAGAGGAGATGGCTTGAGCAACTGAAAGGGTATGACCTGACTATCAGTTATCATCCGGGGGAAGGCAAACCGAGTTACAGATGCCTTGAGTAGAAAGTCTAATCACGCCAGACAGACGCCACTGGAAAAAGAGATGGCAGAGTCTGATATTGACATTGTTGATTCCACTGCTAATGCTCTAGCAGCCTTGGTTATTACATCATCTCTGATTGAGCGAATTAAGGATGGCACAGAAGGAGGATCATACGCTTAGTGATATCCGGGAGGTTTGATATTGCCGTTGGAGATACCGGAGTGGAAATGGGAGCATGTGACAATCGATTTTGTTGTAGGGCTCCCTAAAACAAGAAATGTCAACGACATGATCTGGGTGATTGTTAATCGATTGATGAAGTCTGCTCACTTTCTACCTGTGCCTAGTGATGTGACCTTGGAGAGATTGGTGACGCTGTACATCGATGATAGTGTCAGTCTTTGTAGGGTTCCTGTCAGAAACATCTCAGACCGTAACCGAGGTTCACCTCCCGATTCTGGTTAGCTTGACAGAGAAGGTTGAGGACAGAGCTACGGTTGGACACCGCTTTGCATCGGTAGACAGATGGGCAGTCTGAAAGGACCATCCAGACTTTAGAGGATATGTAGAGAGCGTGTGTGTTGTACTTCAAGGGAAACCGGGATGGTATGATCAAGTTAATTGAGTTCTCCTATAACAATAGTCATCATAGTGCCATCGACATGACACCCTTTGAGGTGCTCTATGGACGTAAGCGCATGTCCTCTGTTCATCGGGACGCAGTTGGTCAGCGTACTATTACCGGTTCTGAGTTGATGGAACATACCATATAAAAAGTGAAGTTGATACGTGATAGACTCAAGGTTGCGCAAGACAGAAGCAAGAGTTGAGCAGATTCAAAGAGGCGTCCTTTAGAGTTCGATGTGGGCGACAAGGTTTACTTCAGGGTGTCGCCTATGAAGGGGGTTTCACAATTTGGTTTGAAGGGTAAGCAAAGGCCTCGCTACATTGGTCCATATGAGGTACTCGAGAGGGTCGGTACCTTAGCCTATCGATTAGCGTTACCCCTGCCTTGGCTCAGGTGCACAGCGTATTTCATGTTTCTCAGTTGAGGAGATATGTACTGGACATGAGCCAGGTTTTAGACGCGCCACCGTTGAGGATTCGACCGGACACCACATATAAAGAGACTCCTATCAGGATCGTTGATAGTAAGGACCAAGCATTGAGACACCGAGTCATCCCTTACGTCAAAGTTCAGTGGAGCAATCATACGGAGTGCGAAGCGACTTAGGAGCTCGAGGAGCATATACGAGAGAGATATCCACACCTGTCCGAATAAGGTATATCAAGTTTCGAGGACGAAACTTTTTATAATGTGGGTAGGATGTTACAGCCGTGAATTTTTAATAATAATAATAATAATAATAATAATAATAATAATAATAATAATAATAATAATAATAATAATAATAATAATAATTGTGAGAAAAATGTGTCCTAAAATCAAGGACCCTAAAATCAGGGAAAGGAAATCAGTAGTTATTGCAGTAATTGTAAAAGAATCAATCAACGTAAATGCTTGGTTCTAATTCCTTTCTTATGGTAGATGTAAATGCTATAAATTGTATCTTCTCCAATTCAATTGAATCAATGAAAACAGAAGTTCTCAGAAAATATATTCTTATTTATCCAACATGGCATCAGAGCCATCATTCCATCCCTGGGATAGAATGACTGGCAGCTTCATCATCTACCAGTAATCCGAAAATAAACCAGCCATGAATGACGGTTCCTCAACCTCTGGTGTTACCCACACAGAGGGAGCACCGGAAAACCCCTTTCAAACCTTCAGCCTTGCTCAAGTGATGGAGATGCTCCAAAACTTAGCTCCAAGCAAAAACCAAACAGAACATCAATCCAACCAACCAATTGTCCTAACGGACAAACTGACCGACCAAAATTATGCCCCATGGGCAAGAAAAATGAGTCTGGCCTTAGACGGCAGAGGTAAGCTCAATCACATCACTGCCAACCCCCCACCTCAAGGTGATCCAGAATACCCCAAGTGGCGTCAGAATGACTCCACGGTACTAACCTGGATCTTAGAGAATATTGACGGCGAAATTGTAAACCAATACATCGATTACCCGACTGCAAGAGAGCTGTGGAAGGGTATTGAGGCCACATACAGCAGTGGGAAGGACCATTCCCTTCAGATATTCGATTTAACTGTTAAAGCTAACAGTTTGAAGCAGGGAAGTCTTCCAATCGAGAAAGTATATGGGCAATTGCAGGCTATTTGGAAAGAAATTGATAGACGGAGCCCGAACCCAATGAGATGCCCAGAAGACATGACCAGGTTCAACCAATTACAGCAAACAATAAGGCTGTACCAACTTCTTCAAGCAGTCAGCGAAGACTATGACCAAGAAAAAAGGGATCTCTTGAAACGGGATCCCTTGCCCACAGTTGAAGAAGCGTATGGTGAGATACGCAGAGAAGCAGCAAGAAGGGGAATTATGCGGGCTGACGGAGGGCCATCACAGGGAGAATATCCCTCTGGCGGAGGAGGCCTATGTTGGACCGTGCACCTGCAATAAACACCACTAGAGGGGAGTGAATAGTGGTTAGCGGAAATTACACTACAACCCTTTGTTAAAATCCCCTTTGAAAACAGAATCTGAAACCACCTCAGATTCAGAACTCGTTTTTCAAAAAGTCACAAATAATTGTACACAACTCCAAAAATTATGAAACTATCCAGAATTTAACTTCAATGAGTTAACAAGACTCTGTCCAAAAATCAGACAAAAATAAGATCGTTTGACCCTTCAAACAAATAAAAAGATTCAGATGGTCAATCTAGACAGAATTGGACAGAATGTTGCTGATTGTGCAAAACGTGTTTCTCTTTGAATACTCAGCCAAAAAGGTTGATCTTTATATTAAAACACTCCTTAGGATGTGTATATGAAGTTTCCAAAAGGCCCTGACCTTAAACAATTCTTGAAAAATACAGAATTCAAGTTTTCTCAAAACTGGTCAGATTGCAGCCAGATTGGAGCAGTTATCTTGCAAAGACTGAAAGACTAACTTTCTCTTGCTCAAATCAAGTGATTCTTGTTACAAATGAAAGCTAACAGTCTGAAGTATAACTCCACCAAAAATCACGAATTTTGAAAATGTTTAGCTATTTTTTCAAATTGTGAGAAGGTGTGTGAAAACTGCAGTCAAAAACGGGCAAAAAACAGAAAAATGTAAAGAAGACAAGAACACCAAGAATTTATCCTGGTTCGGTCAATGTGACCTAATCCAGTCCCAAGGAACACCTTTCCTTAGATTTCACTATGGTATGAACCAAATTACAGTAAGAATCAAGCTTGATCCTTGGGTTAAACACCAACCCTATTCAAGACTTGGATGAACACCTTTATGCAACTCTTGGTTGCAACACCTCTATCACCTATTGATGTAGCCTTATAGATTTGGCTAATCAATCTGAAAAATAAGACACAAGAAGGTGTGTATAGTGTAGCTGGACAACAACTAGAAATGGAACACCTTAGCTACACAAAGTATGAACGAAAATATGAAAAGAGAATAGCAAGACAACAATCTTCAATTTTTGCTTTCAAGTGTGTGTCTTCTCTTCTTCACTTTGCCTTCTATTTATAGAGTGAATTGATGGCATATTCCCTCCAACTTTTATACCAAGTGATGGCTGAGAATTTTGAATTAAAACACCTTCATAATCATCTCCAACAATCTTGTCTCCATTACATTCAAATTTGAAATTTCAAGTTGGCAACTTTTGCCAACTAGCTTGCTTTTGGTTTGTCTTCTTGTCTCCAACTCATAAAATGAGAAAAACATCATCTCCACCTGTATAATCACGTTTTGGAGGCTGTGTATATGTATACCAACTCAGATTTTTGAGGAGAAATCAACAAATAATAGTTGACAAGGTTATGTCAACATATAATATCAAAATTCCCATTTCTCCTTGACATATTGTGATGAATCTTGCACCAAGGACACCTTGTAATCTCTGAAAGATGATGATTAAGAACCTCCAATAACATATATATAAGAGTCTTCAAGAGAAAATAGAACGTGACATCAAATACCGTCACATATCCCGCTACCGTCGATAAAATCATCAAATGAGTGAATAAAATAGAAAACCATCAAATAATCTTCAAGAATATACTAAATGAACTCCAGAATGAATATAATAAGATACTCAAGAGATCCCTTGAGTAAAAATACCGAAACTGTCTTCGGGGGTAAAATGACCAAAATGCCCCTAGTGAGATAAAACTCCAGAAATGACCCCGATGGTCAGAATTAAATATAATAACACCTTCTTGATAATAAATAAGATGATAATATCTTCTTGAATCATATTCACCATGTCGAGCACCTACAAAACTCAAAATACCAGTTTTGCCTTTTTTGGTAAGTTGTAGAAACTTCGAGGGCATATTAGTCACAAGATATTATCATCATAAAAATCACATAATCACAACATGATAAACATATATAAATCATGTAAAAATAAGAACAACTATTTTATCACATTTTAGAAAAATATTTCTAACAACCCTAGACATCGTGTCATTTTTCTTCACTTATTCAACTCTTTCATTTATAACACCATATGTGACATTTTTAAGTATTCATCACTTAAAATCATGACTTTGAAAATTATCCAAACATATTTCTCAACATTCTCCCCCTTTTGGATGATTTTCAAAATAACCTAACATGATTTTAATGTCACAACTTATAACCAAAAGTTTAACCAAATGTTTTCAACTATGTTTTCAACTTTTAAATAGTATGTCGCTCCCCCGCAACTCATACTCTCCCCCTTAACCTATGCTCCAAAATTTATACCAATAAAAACTTAGCATATGATTCATTATGACTTACCAACTAAAACATGACTTACCAACTAAAATCATGTTCTTATTCTATCTCCCAATTTATTTTGCAAATCATGCAAAAGATAGAACGTACAATGGTATCGTAAGTCATCATTCCTAATTTGGCTCGTAAGTTTTCAAAAGTGGCTTGATTAAGGGGTTTGGTGAAGATGTCAGCGATTTGATAATCAGTTCTTATGTGGTTTATCACTATATCCTCATTTTGAACATGATCACGAAGAAAGTGATATCGCACCTCAATGTGTTTGGCCTTAGAATGAAGCACCGGATTCCGTGAAAGATTGATTGCACTTGTGCTATCGCAGAAAATTGGAATCTTATTCATTTTAATGCCAAAATCACTAAGTTGCTGTTTAAGCCAAAGTATTTGGGTAGTACATAAACTCAAAGCGATATACTCAGCTTCAGTGGTAGAAAGAGCTACACTAGCTTGCTTTTTAGAAAACCAAGAAATCAAGTTGGTTCCTATGAATTGACAAGTACCGCTAGTTGATTTTCTATCTAATTTGCAACCACCATAATCAGCATCACTATATGCGCGTAATTCCAACTTAGCGTTTCTATCATACCACAGTCCTAAGTGAGGTGTATGCTTAAGATATCTAAAGATCTTTTTAACTGCATTGTAATGTGATACCTTAGGACAAGATTGAAACCTAGCACACATACACGCACTAAACATGATATCAGGTCTTGATGCAGTTAAGTATAATAGTGATCCAATCATAGACCTATAGAGTGTGTCATCAAAAGTTTTACCATTTTCATCCTTGTCTAGTTTGGTGCTAACACTCGTGGGGGTAGGTGTTGGTTTTAATTCTTCAAAGCCAAACTTCTTAATCATATCATTGACATACTTAAGTTGGCTAATGTGAATTCCTTGAGGGGTTTGTTTGATTTGAAGTCCTAAGAAATAATTCAACTCTCCTACCATTGACATTTCAAATTCTGACTTCATACATTCTTCGAAGTCTTTTACTAAGGTAGGGTTTGTTGAACCAAAGATTATATCATCTACATAGATTTGAACTATTAACAAATCATTATCTTTTCATCTTAGAAATAATGTGTTGTCTATTGTTCCCCTTTGATAATTATTTGCAATAAGAAAGTTCGCAAATCTATCATACCAAGCTCTTGGAGCTTGTTTCAAACCATATAGAGCTTTCTTAAGCTTGTAAACATGGTTAGGATTCTTTGGATCTTCGAATCCAGGGGGTTGTTTGACAAACACCTCTTCTTGAATGTATCCATTCAAGAATGCACTCTTGACATCCATTTGGAAGAGCTTAATATTGCTTAGACTTGCAATCGCAAGTAACAATCTAATTGCTTCTAGTCGTGCAACGGGTGCAAAGGTTTCTTCATAATCTATACCTTCTTGTTGATTATAACCTTGTGCGACTAGTCTAGCTTTATTTCTAGTGATGTTTCCTTGTTCATCCATTTTGTTTCTAAATATCCATTTTGTTCCTATTATAGATTTATTTTCAGGTTTAGGCACTAAGTCCCATACATTATTTCGGATAAATTGGTTTTACTCCTCATGCATGGCATCTATCCATGATAAATCACCTAAGGCTTCCTTAATATTTTTAGGTTCTAAGTGTGATATTAAGATATGCCCTTCAGCTTGACTTATGTTTCTACGTGTTCTGACCCCAATACTTGGATCACCAATGATTAGCTCTTTAGGGTGTTTATGTTTATCTTCTATAAGCCACCAATTCCTAAGTTGACTAGGTTCACCTTCTTCTAGTTCAAATGTTTCATTCGTGTGAACATTTTCATATACAATTGGAACATCCTGTAAGTTAGATAGATTATCTTCCAATTGTAAAATTTCTTGATTTATTTCACCTAAAGGTTCATGCACATCTTGTTTACGGGAAGTTGGTTCTAGATGATCATGAACAGGCTCAAGTAATATATCATCATCATCAAACATATTTTCAACATTATTCTCTTGTTTCTTTTTATCACTTACATCAAAATATGCATTCTCATTGAATTTCACATGTATAGATTCAATTATTTTTCTAGATGCATGATTATAATACCTATATGCCTTTGAGTTAGTTGAATATCCAACAAATATGCATTCAATAGACTTTTGTTCAAATTTATCTAGATTATCTTTGGTATTAAGTACAAAACATTTACACCCAAATACTCTAAGATAATCTACCTTAGGTTGTCTATTATTCAATAACTCATATGGTGTTTTATTTAATTTCTTTCTAATAGAAATCCTATTTATTATATAACATGCACAACTAACAGCTTCAGCCCACAAATATCTAGGGACTTTGTTTTCACACAACATAGTTCTAGCTATTTCTTGTAGTGTTCTATTTTTACGTTCAACAACTCCATTGAGTTGTGGTGTTCTTGGTGGTGAGAATTCATGTTTTATTCCATGTAATTCACAAAACTTAATTATATCTTTGTTTTCAAATTCTCCACCTCTATCACTTCTAATTCTTTTAACATTTTCTTCATAAAGATTTTCAAGTTGCTTAATAAGATTTTCGATTACCAATGGAGCATCGTCTTTGTGTGTTAAGAACAATGTCCATC
>AP025050.1:35049820-35155139 GCA_036186865.1 Eustoma russellianum
AAAACATTTACACCCAAATACTCTAAGATAATCTACCTTAGGTTGTCTATTATTCAATAACTCATATGGTGTTTTATTTAATTTCTTTCTAATAGAAATCCTATTTATTATATAACATGCACAACTAACAGCTTCAGCCCACAAATATCTAGGGACTTTGTTTTCACACAACATAGTTCTAGCTATTTCTTGTAGTGTTCTATTTTTACGTTCAACAACTCCATTGAGTTGTGGTGTTCTTGGTGGTGAGAATTCATGTTTTATTCCATGTAATTCACAAAACTTAATTATATCTTTGTTTTCAAATTCTCCACCTCTATCACTTCTAATTCTTTTAACATTTTCTTCATAAAGATTTTCAAGTTGCTTAATAAGATTTTCGATTACCAATGGAGCATCGTCTTTGTGTGTTAAGAACAATGTCCATGTGTATCGTGAGTAATCATCTACTATGACACACACATAGTAGTGTCCACCTAGACTTCTTGTCCTACTTGGACCAAATAAGTCTAAGTGAAGCAGTTCTAGTACATGACTAGTACTCACTTCATGTTTTGATTTCATTGTCTCTTTTATATGTTTTCCTTTAATACATGTTTGACATAATTGAAAATTATGTAAGTCTAACTTAGGCATTCCTCTAATTAGATTCTTTTTAGATAATCTTTCTATGGTTGAAACTCCTATATGGCCTAGTCGTCTATGCCATAAGTTCACATCTAAGTCATGTGATACTAAACACTTAATCCTAGCATTTAATATGTTATTTAGTGATAGTGTGTAAATGTTACCATCCCTATTTCCTTTTAGTACAATTTCTCCTTTTTCATTTATTATATCACAACAATTTGGAAGAAAAGAGACATGATAACCAGAATATATAAGTTGCGAAATACTTAATAAATTGTAAGAAAGATTGCTTACTAACAACACATTTCGTATTTGAAATGTGTTAGGGTCCCCAATTGTTCCTTTTCCAATAACCTTGCCTTGGTTGTTGTCACCGAATGTCACCTTTCCTCCATTATCGATTTGTTCCAGTTCGGTGAATAGTTTGGGGTTGCCCGTCATGTGTCTTGAACACCCGCTATCTAAAAACCACTTGGTTTTTAGATTCTTTGACTTTGCCTCCTTCTTGTACTCTTTACAATTTTCCTACAATGGAGACAAAGTTTTAGGTACCCTTTACTTGGGTCCTTGAATGTTAGAGGTTCCATCCTTGTTTATATACCCTTTGGGTATCCAAACTTGGATGTACCTTTTGGGTACATATTCGGCTTTTTCATAAGTTGAATAAAGAGGATTAAGATGTATTTGACGATTCCATTTAAAAGATGTTACATTGTCATACATGTTATATCTTGGTTTATATGCATCATATTTTGGCCAACTATGATAATGAGTATGAGGCATATGATTTTGTTTCTTGAATGGCGCCATGTATGTATAATCATATAATGTATGTGAATTCCTATAAGTCTTATAAGGAGGATATGTATGTTGCCTATATTTAGGTTTATATGTATTATAATAAGTTGGATGCATTTGATTTTGCTTAGATACATTTTTATACATATATGCATAATTTTTATGTGATCTAGATGAAAAGTTTTGCCTTGATGCTTTTGGAGGTGCATGTTGTATTTTTACCTTAGAATGAGTAGAGGAAGGAGTAGGCAAAATATGTACATTTGACTTAGTTGTACTATATGGCAATTTAGACTTAGATGATATAAAGTTAGTCTTTTTGTCTAACTTGTCATTTTCTTCTATATAGCCTAACCCCTTTTTATCATTTCCATATTTTTGTGACGAAATTAAAGTATCTAACATATTGGTTCCAGACTTAAACTGTTCCAACATTTTTTCTAAATCTATTTTAGATGTAGTAAGTTGTGCTATTTCTTTTTCACAATTAACTAACTTAGTTTTTAATATAATATTTTTAGTTTTCAATGTATTTTCATTTTTCCTATGTGATTCAATTTTAATCTTAAGAGAATCAAGAGTATTAGTAGACTCTTGTTTACAAGATTCTAACTGATCAGAAAATTCCAAGTTGGACGTCCTCAACTTATCATTTTCTTCAGTTAGTTTCTTTTTCTCTTTAGATAGCCTTTTACAGTGAGCATGCATCTTTAAGAATTCTTCATACATTTCATCAAATGACATTTCGTTATCAGAATCTATATCAGAAGAAGATATTACCTCGCTGGATACGAAGCAGACTTGAGCTTCTTCATTTTCTGATTCTGAGTCAGATGAGTCGCTCCATGTGCTCGCCTTCATTGCTCGTTTGCCTTTTCTTACATTTGGCTCCTTTGTTTTGGACCATTGAGGCTCCTTGTCTTTGACTTGCTTATTATTGTTATTATTATTTTTCTTTTCCGGACAATCGTAAGAAATGTGTCCTTTTTGACCACATTCATAGCATTTTAATTCTCTATTATTCCACTTGTTATTATGAAAATTATTTTTCTTTGGTTGAGAAGAGGATGAAGAAGACTGTTGTCTATTTCGATTAGGCCGTTTGAAAAACTTTCTAAGTTTTCTAGCTATTAATATTAAATCATCATCTAATTCACTATCACTATTACTTCCATCATTGTTTCTATGAGATGACTCAGATGATTTGAAAGCAACAGACTTACTTGACATCTTTGATAATTCAGATTTTCGTTGATTCAATTTTACCTCGTATACTTTGAGTGATCCTATTAATTCATCCATCTTAGTAATTGACTTTGTTTCTTCGATTGCCGTCACCTTTGGATCCCATTCAGCAGGAAGACTTCGCAACACCTTTTGAACTTTCTCATTGTTTGTAAAAGATTTACCTAAAGCTTCAAGTGCATTGAAGATGTTAGTAATTCTCAAATCCATAGATGTTATGGATTCGTTTGGCAACATTTTGAAAGATTCAAGTTCAGTCATAAGCATGTTTATCTTCGACTCTTTTACACCACTTGTTCCTTCATGTTTTAACACTAAAGACTTCCACATATCATGAGCACTAGTACAATTCGATACATAACCTGCTTCAGAAACACTAAGTCCATTCAAAAGTAATTGCATTGCTTTGGCATTCATAGACATTTTCTTTTTATCTTCAGTTGACCATTCACTTTTATATTTCTCTACTTCTTGTGTAACTTCATTAACTTTTTCAATTTTTGTTGGAATGTACGGTCCATCTTCAACTATAGACCATAAATCAATGTCTGTAGCCATTAAGAATAGCCTCATCCTAAGTTTCCAATGAATAAAATTATTACCGTCAAAAAGAGGAGGGCGTTGGGTAGACATACCTTCCATTTCACCTTTGTGAGAAACAATAGCCATAGTATGTACCTTCGATTTGAGACAAGTAGTATATAATGAATCGTTGTTTCTTGGCCTTGTATGGTGTTGAATCTTGCTTCTTTTGAGTGGTGTTGGTCTGGCTCTGATACCAAATGTTGGACCGTGCACCTGCAATAAACACCACTAGAGGGGGGGTGAATAGTGGTTAGCAGAAATTACACTACAACCCTTTGTTAAAATCCCCTTTGAAAACAGAATCTGAAACCACCTCAGATTCAGAACTCGTTTTTCAAAAAGTCACAAATAATTGTACACAACTCCAAAAATTATGAAACTATCCCGAATTTAACTTCAATGAGTTAACAAGACTCTGTCCAAAAATTAGACAAAAATAAGATCGTTTGTCCCTTCAAACAAATAAAAATATTCAGATGGTCAATCTGGACAGAATTGGACAGAATGTTGCTGATTGTGCAAAACGTGTTTCTCTTTGAATACTCAACCAAAAAGGTTGATCTTTATATCAAAACACTCCTTAGGATGTTTATATGAAGTTTCCAAAGGCCCTAACCTTAAAAAATTCTTGAAAAATACAGAATTCAAGTTTTCTCAAAACTGGTCAGATTGCAGCCAGATTGGAGCAGTTATCTTGCAAAGACTGAAAGACTAACTTTCTCTTGCTCAAATCAAGTGATTCTTGTTGCAAATGAAAGCTAACAGTCTGAAGTATAACTCCATCAAAAATCACGAATTTTGAAAATGTTTAGCTATTTTTTCAAATTGTGAGAAGGTGTGTGAAAACTGCAGTCAAAAACGGGCAGAAAACAGAAAAATGTAAAGAAGACAAGAACACCAAGAATTTATCCTGGTTCGGTCAATGTGACCTACTCCAGTCCCAAGGAACACCTTTCCTTAGATTTCACTATGGTATGAACCAAATTACAGTAAGAACCAAGCTTGATCCTTGGGTTAAACACCAACCCTATTCAAGACTTGGATGAACACCTTTATGCAACTCTTGGTTGCAACACCTCTATCACCTATTGATGTAGCCTTATATATTTGGCTAATCAATCTGACAAATAAGACACAAGAAGGTGTGTATAGTGTAGCTGGACAACAACTAGAAATGGAACACCTTAGCTACACAAAGTATGAACGAAAATATGAAAAGAGAATAGCAAGACAACAATCTTCAATTTTCTATTTTTGCTTTAAAATAGAAAACCATCAAATAATCTTCAAGAATATACTAAATGAACTCCAGAATGAATATAATAAGATACTCAAGAGATTCCTTGAGTAAAAATACCGAAACTGTCTTCGGGGGTAAAATGACCAAAATGCCCCTAGTGAGATAAAACTCCAGAAATGACCCCGATGGTCAGAATTAAATATAATAACACCTTCTTGATAATAAATAAGATGATAATATCTTCTTGAATCATATTCACCATGTCGAGTACCTACAAAACTCAAAATACCAGTTTTGCCCTTTTTGGTAAGTTGTAGAAACTTCGAGGGCATATTAGTCACAAGATATTATCATCATAAAAATCACATAATCACAACATGATAAACATATATAAATCATGTAAAAATAAAAACAACTATTTTATCACATTTTAGAAAAATATTTCTAACAACCCTAGACATCGTGTCATTTTTCTTCACTTATTCAACTCTTTCATTTATAACACCATATGTGACATTTTTAAGTATTCATCACTTAAAATCATGACTTTGAAAATTATCCAAACATATTTCTCAACATCCTAGGCAGTGGCCTAGTCTCCAAAGCAAAAATAACAGGGAAGAAGGAGTTGGTCACGCGGTCAGAATCACCATCACAGGTAAATTCATCCTCCCGCAAAGATGACGATAAATCCAACCTGAAATGCACTCATTGCTGAGGAACGAGGCATACGGCGTCTAGATGCTTCAAGATTATCGGCTACCCTGAGTGGTGGCCGGATACTAGGAAACGGGGACGACGAGGGGGCGCTACCAGTGGGGTAGCGGGCAATCTAAGGACTGCCATCGCTACCACAAGCAACGCATATGAGGAAAATATCGGAGGCTTTGCCGGATTTACATGGAAGGACAGGGAGAAATCAATGAACAGCGGCGGGGCAGACAGAGATGAGCCGTCAGGTAAATGGGGGGAAGGAGAAGGTAATAAAGACCTTCCTCTCTCCACTAACCCTAACCCCTTTTTGTACCACTCATATACCTGTTACCTCCTAAAAAACCCTTGGCCCCTTCCACTTTCACGAAACGACAGATTAGCCCCCAATCTAGCCAGCCACGCAATATCTGCCCTAGCAATCTTCCTAAACTACGGTATAACCCCCCAGAAACCAAGCAGCCCGTACAACACCCTCAAACAGGTTTTACATCAAAAAGACACCCCAATAAAACCTCTCGGTGGGTCTTTGACTGTGGGGCCACCGACACAATGTCATATGACATGTCCGATTTTTCCGCTATTACTAAACCAACCAAAGCCTTCATCCAAACAGCCAATGGGGGGTTATCACCAGTAAAGGGAATGGGCACTATACAATTGTCTCCGAATATTCAGCTTCAAAATTGCCTTTATGTTCCGACGTTGTCTCACAAATTATTGTCTATTAGACATGTCACCAAAGAACTTAACTGCACCGTCCTCATACATCCTACCTTTTGTCTATTGCAGGATATTCAGACGAGGAGGATCATTGGGCGTGGCTCTGAACACAGCGGACTATACTATGTTGATGAGGTAGATCACAAAGGTACTGCAATGCTTTCTCTTGGTTCGGTTGATAGACAAGCTTGGCTCTGGCATCGTCGGTTGGGTCACCCCTCTCACAGCTATTTAAAACTTTTATTTCCTCATTTTTTCCGAAATAAGTCTCAGTTGTCTTGTGATACGTGTATTTTGGCCAAAAGCCACAGACATTCGTTTCCAGCAAATAATACCCGACGAAATAAACCATTTGCATTAGTCCACTCAGATCTCTGGGGACCATCTCCAGAACCTAGTCGTAATGGTGTCTCTTATATCCTTGTTTTCGTCGATGATTGCGCCCGAATGACATGGGTATTTCTTCTTAAACGAAAATCTGATGTTTTTAAACGTTTTGTCTCGTTTTATGCACATGTACAGACCCAATATCAGACCTCGATCCAGATACTACGCACGGACAATGGGCGGGAATATGTCAACCAATCCATGGAACATTTTTTTCTTTGAAAAAGGCATCATCCATCAAACTTCCTGCCCGACACCCCACAGCAAAACGGGGTGGCAGAACGAAAAAATAGAATTCTCCTAGAAATCACCTGTGCCCTAATGATCGAATCCAAAGTCCCCAAATATTTTTGGCCTGAAGTCGTTGCTACTGCAGCCTATCTCATAAATCGACTCCCTACCAAAATCCTCAGCCTCCAAACACCAGTTAATGTTCTTGCCCAACACAAACCTGTTCCATTAGACCTTAGCCTCACCCCTAGAGTATTTGGGTGTACTGTATATGTGCATATTCCGAAGGCACAACGATCAAAACTTGATGCTTGTGCTCTAAAATGTGTCTTTGTGGGATATGGGGTAAATCAAAAGGGTTATCGGTGTTATGATCCGGTTCACCATCGCCTCTATACTACCATGGACTGTCACTTTCTTGAAACAGAGTATTACTACACCCAGTCTCTGAGTCAGGGGGAGAGCAGTTCTCGCATTAATTTCGACTCCTTCGACTGGCTGATAAATAATACAGTCAGACCCACTGACCCACTCTTAAAACCTTCGATAGACGTGGCACCCGATGGAGATACCTCTGAAAACATAGTAGCGCCCGACTTGTCCGAGCACGTACCAAGGGTCTCTCTCTCGGATGAACATCCTGAGGTAAGTCCTTCCTCACCTTTACATTCAACCTCTCTCAATCCATGTACTACCATTGATATGTCTAACACCGAAAGTGCAGTGGAGAAATACCAGCTTCCCCCCCGCAGGAATAGAGGTGTGCCACCGATCCGGTATGAACCTGAGTATATACCAAAAAGGACGAAATATCCAGTGGCCGATATAGCAACAAGAAAACTGTCCAAAGTCGCTGTATCATTTCAGACGTCACTGTATGAGTCAAGGATACCAACAGCTGTAGAGGAAGCACTAAAGAGCCCTGAATGGAGGCAGGCCATGGAAGAGGAAATGAGGGCGCTTGAAAAAAATAAGACTTGAGAAAAATGTAAGTTGCCCCCAGCAAAAAAACCAATTGGATGCAGATGGGTGTACACTATCAAATACCAAGCAGATGGTGCGATCGAAAGATACAAAGCCCGCCTGGTGGCTAAAGGTTACACTCAGACTTATGGCATTGACTATTCCGAAACTTTTTCTCCGGTAGCTAAAATTGATACAATAAGGGTACTGTTTTCTGTAGCAGCCAACTGTGACTGGCCTTTATTTCAATTTGATGTTAAAAATGCTTTCTTACACGGTGATCTAAAGGAGGAAGTATATATGGAGGCTCCCCCTGGTTTTTCTGATGACTTTGGCCCAGGTGAAGGGTGCAGACTTCGGAAAGCACTGTATGGTCTAAAACAGTCTCCGAGAGCGTGGTTTGGAGGGTTCTCTGTAGCAATGAAGAGGTATGGTTACAGTCAAAGTAATTCTGATCACACTTTGTTCCTAAAACGACGAGGGGATCTGGTGACCTGCTTGATTATTTATGTGGATGATATGATCATCACTGGTAGTGATCAGGAGGAGATAGCGAAACTCAAGCAACAACTGTTTAAAGAATTTGAGATGAAAGATCTGGGGAGACTCAAGTACTTTCTGGGCATCGAAGTATTAAGGTCAGGAACTGGTATTTTTATCTCACAAAGAAAATATATTCTAGATCTACTAGCAGAAACTGGTCTAGTAGACTGTAAACCTGCAGAAACTCCAATGATGGTGAACCATGGCTTGCGACAAACAGAAGGGGCAAAGATGGCTGACAAAGGACAGTATCAGAGGCTCGTGGGAAAACTTATCTATCTGTCACATACCAGACCAGACATTGCATACGCTGTTGGGGTCGTAAGTCAATTTATGCACAAACCTCAAGAAGAACATTGGGATGCAGCACTCCGGATTGTACGATACTTAAAGGGATCAGCTGGCAGTGGAGTAGTATTTCGAAGGAATGGTCACTTGGAGATACAAGCCTACACGGATGCAGATTGGGCAGGTAATCCTAACGATCGACGGTCAACTTCAGGATACTTTGCTCTAGTTGGGGGAAATTTGGTCACCTGGAAGAGCAAGAAACAAAAGGTGGTCTCACTATCAAGTGCTGAATCCGAATTCAGGGGCATTGCCAGAGGAGTGGCTGAAGTACTATGGATATGAAAACTTTTAACAGAGATGGGGTTTCCACCTAAGGAAACGTGCAAACTGATGTGCGACAATAAAGCGGCTATCAGCATCGCAGAGAACCCTGTTCAGCATGATAGGATTAAGCATGTTGAGGTAGACCGACACTTCATCAAGGAAAAGTTGGAAGGAGAAATCATTTGCCTACCTTACACTCGAACTGAGGATCAATTAGCAGACATACTTACTAAAGCTGTGCCAAGTGGAGTATATCATGAAGTACTGCGCAAGCTAAGCATCGGAGATCCAACGACTCAGCTTGAGGGGGAGTGTGAGAAAAATGTGTCCTAAAATCAAGGACCCTAAAATCAAGGAAAGGAAATCAGTAGTTATTGCAGTAATTGTAAAAGAATCAATCAACGTAAATGCTTGGTTCTAATTCCTTTCTTATGGTAGATGTAAATGCTATAAATTGTATCTTCTCCAATTCAATTGAATCAATGAAAACAGAAGTTCTCAGAAAATATATTCTTGTTTATCCAACAATAATAAAGGTAAAAAAGTACATAAGTAATATACATATATATATATATATACATATTTATGTGATGTGTGTGACATGTAGATAGAGGTGGGGGTTAATAGATAACTTTTGGTTATAATTGAAATCTAAAAAGGTAAATTTAAACTAATCAAAAATCTAATCAAATTTAATCAAATCATATTCCCCAAATCACTCCCCTACCAAATTCTATCTCCTCTACCCCATCATAAACGACATCTCTCCCTCTCCCCACCTCAAAGAAGCCGTCAATTGCAACAGGAAGGAAAAAAACGTTTAAGCTTGTGAAGGAGAGAAAAGAAAAAGGGAAGAGGGAAGAAGAAGATAAAAAGGAAGGGCTAGCTAGCCTCCCCCAAAATCCTACCCATATATATATATATATATATATATATATATATATATATATATATATATATATATATATATATATTGCGAGTTTATCGTTTCTCCAAGGTAGGTGCCTCTTCTCCCTCAAAGGAATACGATTCAAGCATGCCCTAATATATATACTATGTGTTTTGTTGTCTTTAATTGTTTAAATGAGAGCATGTTAATTGAATTTGCATGTGTTTGGTGGGATTTAAATTGTTTATATGAAGGTATGATTGGATTTGTTGAAAGGGCATGACCTTTGCATACGTGGAAGTTGTTTTCTATATATGTGTTCTTGAATTGATAAAAACGGTTAGGATTGAAATCATTATTGTACAACTTCCTCAAGATTAGGCTCCTTAAAAGTGTGTTTCGGGCTTTGAATAGGTTCATCTAGCCCGGAATAGGTTGAGATTGGATTGAAAGTCGAAAAAACGGGTCTGACGGACGTGTTTCTGGGGGTGGCGCGTGGGGCCCACGCGCGGCCCCTGACGGCGCGTCCGGACATGTGATGACGTGTCCACTTTCAAAAGCTACGTCTTGTTATAACGAGTCCAATACAACTGGTTTGAGCCCAATCGGAGTTAAAACGAAGATTTTATTGAGGTTAGAAGGAAATACAATTTAATTAAAAAAAAAGAAAAAAGGAAAAGCTATTGGACCGGCCAGGCTGCCGGACCGGACCGGATGGCCAACGGACCGGACCAGGCCGGCCAAACTGGAAATTAAAAAAATCTGAAAATTAATTTCTGAAATGAATAAATGTTAAATAATTAATTAAAATTAGTATAAAATTCCAGAAAAATACATTTATTTATCAGAAAATTCTAAATAAATTGCAGAAAATATAAAAGGTTAAAATTAAATTATTCCCACTTAATTTCTGAATTTTTGTAAATGTAAGTAATTAAAAATAATTAGTAATAAATGGAACTAAATAAGGAAAAATCAGTAGAAAATTCTAGAAAATTAATACAAACTAAGGAAAAATAAGGGGGATGCTAAATAACAACTTTTCAATATTCGTAAAATTTATGAAACCAAATATTGAGTGTCGGAGATGGTGAGGATGGACGTACGGGCCCCAGGCGACTTTGTTGTTGAGTGCCGGAGTTGGTGAGAATGGGCGTACGGGCCCTAGGCGACTTTGTTGTTGCATTCATGGCATGTACATTTGCATTTGGAGTGGGTTAAGATGTACGGGTTTCAGACGCTCGAGTGGAGTGGATCATGGTGTACGGGCCATGGGTACTCGGTTATGGTGGATCATGATGTACGAGCCATGGATACTCGGTTATGGTGGATCATGGTGTACGGGCCATGTGCATCGGTTATGGTGGATCGTGGTGTATGGGCCACGGGCATCGGTTGGGGTGGATCGTGGTGTACGGGCCACGGGCATCCGTAAGGATGGATTGTAGTGTACGGGCTACAGGCATCCAATCAATCCCGAGATCATGCATTGCATATAGGTCTAGGGGCATATTGCATGACATGATTCTCGTTGCGTGTGACACGTTGATTGAGCATGCATCACGTACTTGCGCATTTTTATGTGGAGTGCCTTACTTACCACATTTACTTTATCTTATGCATGTTATCTTATATTTATGTGCTATGTGGTTTTATCTTATATTTATGTGCTATGTGGTTTTATCTTATATTTATGTGCTATGTGGTTTTATCTTATATTTATGTGCTATGTGGTTATATCATATCTATGTGTTATGTGGCTATATCATTTCAGTATGCACGTTTTGTATTGGTTTGAGGCGGGCATCTACTGTGTGATTTTCTGTCACTCATCCCTACTTCCCAGGTGAGCCGGATGAGGACTATGGGCACATCTTCGTTGAGGACGGGACGGACATAGCAGAGTGGGCTGGTTGAGAGCTGCAGCTAAGATATGAAGGGACTCTGCAGCTGTTTTGTTCTTATTTATACTTTGAGGATTTTCCACATACTACCTTACTACTTTTATTCCCAGAATTTTTATTTAGCAATGTAATGACGATTATTGGAGTTTAATATATGTTATGGTTTACGTTTCCGCGAAAAATTTCTACGTCATTTTTGACAAGTGAGAGATTGATTCGACGCTTTGTATTCTCCTTAGTGAGATACGGCGGGTGCACTGTTCCCGATGTTAGGGCTCGGGAGCGGGGCGCTACAAATTTACCCTTATTTTTTGTGTACTTCTCTTTCAATTTTTTTTGGCTGTATGATAAAGAATTTGCACTTTTTTTCTTTTTACAACTTATGAAACTATTGGTGTCTCTTTTATTAGTTTTTTTTTTTTTTACATCAAACACAATTAAAGATGGCAAAACCCGTCACAAAAATGACAAAAAATTTTGGGATGGCATTTACAACTGTCGAGTCGGTCGACCTTTCAATTGAACTGGTAAAAAAAGGACATAACAAACGAAAAATTTTAAGTGTTTTGGTGCTTGTAATAATGGAAATATTCAGAAATGAAGCATAGTTTATGGGTCAAAGTTTAGGTATCCAAAACTAGTCATAGATTCAAACCTTTCCATATACAAATGCATTTTCATAGTAACCATTGTTCCCACTGTAGCTGTGACTCAAATAAATAAAAATTGAAGAATTTATTAAGGTTGGTGGCCAAGCCATCCTCCTTGATCAATATAAGAGATATGTCCAAATTGGTCCGCCTTTTCCTGAGTCAGCTTTTGCTCCCATGGCACCCGGTGGGATGTGTTTGCCCCACTTCCCTTACAACCGTATTCTCCAAATGATAACAGATCCCTATTTATCATCACAAAAAATAATATTTCAAGACTCAAAAAATAACAACCAACACTGTATATATCAACGACCGCAAAAAACTATATCTAAGGTTCAAGATAAAAAAAGAAAAAAGAAAATTATACTACAATCATCAATTGATTGATGCAAAAAAGCACAGTTAGAAGATAAGCATTCATTTAACATGTGAAAATTGATGCACTAAATATCAAATGGAATTATAAATTTGACAAAAAAAAATAAAAAGTCCATATTGTTCGATTAACTGTGCTTGATGGAGAGTGTAACATATAATGTTCGTGTGCATTTTTTTTCGTTTACATAGAAATATCTATCTATATGTGCTCTAATTAGGATGGAATAAGCAAAATAACTCATTAAATTGGCTGCGCTTCTTATATTATGAGGTATCATTTGATCAACACAGCTTGTCGCATTTTTTTATTATGGGTCGTAGGGAAATAAACTATATGTATTTCTAACATATGGATATGGTTGCGTACCACCGATTCACATACATCGCTAAGACAATGGGGTAATGTTGTTATTGTATTTATATGTGCATGTTTGTGCGCATAGATATATAGATGTATAAGTATATAAATGTATAAAAAGTTGAGGATTTTAGAAGAAGAGATCTTACTCGTGTCCAACACTTTTCCAAGCAAACCATCCTTCAGGAAGAATTATGTTCTGAATATAAGAGTAGAGAAAATAGACTCTGGCATATTCTCTCCATGGTCTTCCAAGATATGCGCTTCCATGGCCAGTGATAAAGCAGTGCATGAAGACAAATCCATTTGTCTCGTTTGGGCTTGATCTTGCATGTGCTGTGATAACCCCAGGGCTTGGCTTTAGGGTTTCAGCAATTACTGATATATTGCATCTCTACAATAAAACAACTTCACAATTTTCATTTCTGTAATTCATAATACATCAAGAACATTCATACCCAATATATCACAACTACAACAAATACTATCACTAGAGTCCGGAGAGGGTGAAATGCAATCAAACACTAACTCCATCCTAAGCGATAGAGAGTTTGGTTCCAGTGAGACATTCGACTCTATATATATCTACATAGATGACATTTCCGTAATTCATAATGTTGATATTTGTTTTTTTTATATAAAACCACACGAAAAGCATAATAGGCCTACATATGTATTTGAGTAGTCTTATAGGACTTGAAGCAAAACCAAAAATACGCAACGCAAGCAATTTTCGATTACGTTTTGCTGTAAGGAAATCAGCCAAAAAAACCATCAAAACTGTACTTTTGGTCTTAGCTATAAAATCAAGATTGACTCTTGGCCAACCGGTTCAGATCTCTTCACCGTATGCGTCACTGTGTAACACGTGACAGCAGGAGGGACTGGTGAAGCTGGATGAGGGTTATCTTTATCCAGCCTCACCACACCCCCTGCTGACACGTGTCACGTTGTGAGGAGCGCTGTGAGTCATCGTGCGCCGAGGGGATCCCATCCGCAACCTTGGGACCTTGACTTTAAAATAAGAATTATTTTTATTTCTTTCATTCCTGAAAAAGGAAAATTATTTTTATTTTTTAAATCATTTTTGAAAAAAAAACTAAAAAATATTTTTCATATTTTTTTGTCCCAGCCGAAAGATTGTGTTTTTCTCTTTGATATCTGTTCACCTTAGGGTCCTACCTTTTAATAAGAATTATTTTTATTTCCTTTATTCATTAAATAAGATATATTCTTTTTTCTGTGACAAAATAATAAATACTGTTATTTCCTTTTATTTATAATTGGAAATAATAAAAAAAAGAAAAACAGTTTTTATATATGTCCCAGCTGAAAGATTATGCCTTTTCTTTGGGGTCTGTTCAAATTGAGTTGTGACATTTTAATCTGTAACTCAGGACTAGTCACTTATGTAATAGGATAAAATATGAAATAAAGGTTATAATTCTTTCCTTTTCCTACTTCGACTGGTCCCATGCAACTTATTTGATATAAGATTAAGTAAATCAATCTCAATAAAACAATATACATATATATGTATGTATGTATGATACACATGAGGTTCATTGTACCTCGTAAAGGGATTGGCCGCCACCAAAGATGAAATCTACTGATCCTTCAATGGTACATTGATTGAAATAGTGTCGTCCATGATCGTCCCAAAGAGTATCTTGGAATCCCAAGAAGGCAACGTTTCTGAATGTAGATTTGTCACCGGAAATCATGGCTGCTACGGCTGCTTTTACTGGGTTTGATGAACTCCCCGGTGGATAATTATATGTATTCTAATCTCACATACACATTCAAAACTAGACGTCAAGTGGTTCATTCATTTCTTAATACAGACACGCACAAAAACACATATTTATACACTTACATCTATATATATATTTGTCGATACATATATACTTACATATATGCACGCACATATATATGTGTATGCATTTGTGTATGTAATACTGCTAGTTATATGCACATATATATATATATATATATATATATATATATATATATATATATATATATATAGACTTATAAACATAAAAAAGCATAGATATAAACATAAATATGGACATATTTACACAAAGTCACACATAAATAAATAAACACACACACATATATATGTCTATGCATATATATGTATACACACACACAGACACACACACACACACACACACATATATATATATGTATATGTATGTATGCATATATACGTATGTATGTATATATGCACACACACAAACACACAAGCACATATGTCTGTATATGTTCATCCATGCATACATATATGTGGACACACATAGATACATATATACACACACACATATTATTTGTTTTTATTTTTATGCATTTGTGTATGTAATACTGTAGTTATATGCATGAATATAGACGAACAAACACAAAGCACATATATACATACATGCATACATACACTATGTATCCTGTTAGATATATACATATATATAGACACATTCACACATAACTAAATATATGTATATAAATATATACATTTAGGACCAGAGAATATTATCTCAAAAAGTAGTTCATTTCAAGTTATCTTAAAAAGTCAACTATAAGAGTAATTATTTTAGGACCGGAGAATATTAAATTAATGATATGATTGAATATGACATAGAAACATTTCCATAAAGGAATAGAACTTACAACAAAAGCTATGTCTTTGACAAGTATGTTGTCAGCATGAGAACTGAAGGTAGCATTTGCAATTGACTCACTTGAATTCCACTCAACTCTAGTTTTCGAACTTCCTTCTCCTTGAATATAAATAAGTTGTTTATCCACTGGAATACTCACTTGTTCACTGCAAGAACAATTTAGTGAGCTTTGATTAAAATTTTTATATTTTGGGTCTGTTTAATTTCACTGTCTAATATAAAATGACGTTGTTTTATCGACACAAAGTAAAAGAGATGACACACATATCTCAACGACTGCAAACCTATCGCTAAGGTCTGAGATGGGAAGAATGTGACAAGCAAGCAAACAATACCTCCATCCCAAAGGACAAAGACTTTGCTTCTGGTGAGAAGTGCGACTCTATATGTATCTAAATAGATGGCACAATAATGAGGGAGATGACACATATATGCAGGATATATACATATGCTTAAAAAAAAGTCCACTCTTATACGTATACCATTTTTATTGCGATTAAAGAACTCGTATAACAACATCAATATTATCCTATTGTCCTAGAGATTTCCGTCTATAGTGGAGTAAAAGGGGGTCGGATGTATGCAACATTGCCCATGTGTACACACGAAAGTTGTTTCCGGATGACCAATAATTAAAATTACGTCAAGTTGTGTCGATTGGTTTCTACTTCACAATACACAATTTAATGAGTCGTTTTGCTTTATTCTAATATATTCCAAAGTAAAAGAAAAGTGTGTCCTTTACAACTTGTACAACAATGAAACTGAAAAGAAAATCTAAAACGATAGAAAAGTGGGTTAAAGAGGAAAAGGATGCGTACCGATATACACCAGTCTTGACGTATATACGAATCCATTTATTATTTTTTGAAGGGACGGAGTTTATAGCAGCTTGGATGGAGGAGAAATTGTTCTTCCCATTATGGCCAACATACAGAGTTGGGTATGGGTAAGGGACATTTGCCATCACAGTAGAAATTATAATATCAAGAAAATATAAGAAAATCAATAGAGAAGAAGCCATCTTGGTGGGAACAAGTGAATAAAGAACTGTGGAACGCGGTAAAACAAGTGATAAATAAAAGTCAATGATCTTCTATTGCAAAGTGGATCTTGTCAATTTAATTTAAAAGAAATTATCAATAAACAAATGGTAAGTGGTTAGTACTTTTTTTTTTCCTTTTTCGTATTTTAGTATAAAAGTTTTAGACATTCTTGTGAATCATTTAAAATAATCTGTTATATAATCAGCTAGGGATTTCTTTCCCCACTTGTAAGGCACAAAACTAGTGAATAACACCCAAAAATTACTCCAGATACACATATTATTTTTATGATAACTCGTTTTTAGCACAAGAGCAAAAGGGCGTTTTCGGTCCCGCATTTGCACAGAGCCGGGAAAGAGACCGGATCATTCACGATCTGATGTACACAGTCTAACTGTACACATTGTGTAAGATGTTATTTCCGTAGTTCAAACTCGTGACTTCAAGATCACAAAGTATAACCTTATCAGTTGCTTGATTGTATGGAGATGGGAACTCCTCACCACCCACACCCTCACTCCATTGTCCACCGCCCATCACGTGGCAGCAAGGTGGATGGTGATGCTAGATGAGTGTCACCTACATCTAGCCTCACCACCCTTTACTGACACGTGGCGGGCGGTGAGCAATAGGGTGAGAGTGTAGGGAGTGAGAAGATCGGGTCCTGATTTTATGTCCTCTTTTATGACAAGCGCACATGTTTTCAAATCTTTTACGTCTGAGACTCTGGTACATGACCTCTCTACTCCCAAGTCCAGTTCTATGTGAAAAAATAACTAGGTAAAAATATATAAGCATGAGATGATTCTTGACAGAATTATGTCTTCTGCAAATTATAGCATGCAATAAATGTTATTTCGGGTGTATTAAGTTTCTGTGTTTACACAAGATACAAGAAGAGCCGGATCGTTTTGTGATCTGATATACGTAGCTTTACTCATAGTCTAAATTTCACTTTTTTTTTTCAAGTCTACAAATTTTATTCTTAAGAAACATATGCAAAGTTTGGTAAGCCGCTTTACATCCTGAATAGGATGTACTAGAAGGAACGTGAGCGTCTTATGAATCTAAGTTGATATATGCATATACCCACCCACTACACTACGCCAGTACATATATACATATATATATATACACACACACATACACACACGTGGTAATAAAAAAAATACACACACGTGGTAATAGTTGACCAACATAATGATGTAAACGGAAGTAATTGGCAAACTCAAACTCCTATTTTCATTCCGTGGTCTCTATCAAATTATAATGTGATCTGTTGCATCAACTTGCCGAACAAAGATACAATAATATTTTCGAGGAAATAATTGAAAAATTCAAAAATTAAAGAAAATTTTGCTTGGTTGTAGTATGCAGGTACATCATATCTCATCTACCATCGTATCAACGTGTAGAAACCCGTCTTGTTATTATTTTTCTATATGCTCTTAAGCTTAAACTAACTTAAGAAACATGAATCAATTTGGTGCATCGTATCTCACCCATCATATCAACTTGAAGAACTATCTCTTATTATTTCCTTTGGTGTATGCTAGGCATAAGCTAACTTAGAAAATGGAAAGCAACTTGGTGCATTGTATCTCATTTACAATCATATCAACGTGGGAAACTCTTTCCTATTTTTTTCCTATTGTGTATTGTCTAAGGCCTAAGCTAACTTAGAAAATGGAAAGTAACTTGGTGCATTGTATCTCATCGACAATCATACCAACGTGGGGAACTCTCTCATACTTTTTTCCTATTATGTATGCTCTGAGGCCTAAGCTAACTTAGAAAATAGAAAGCAACTTGGTACATTGTATCTGATCTAATATCATATCAACATGGGGGAACTCTCTCTTATTTTTTTTTTTTGTGTATGCTCTTAGGCCTAAGCTAACTTAGAAAATGGAAAGCAACTTGGTGCATTGTATCTCATCCACAATCATATCAACGTGGGGAACTTTGTCCTATTTTTTCCTTTTGTGTATGCTCTTAGGCCTAAACTAACTTAGAAAATGGAAAGCAACTTGGTCCAATGTATCTCATCTACTATCATATCAACGTGGGAAACTCTCTCCTATTTTTTCTTTTTTTGTATGCTCTTAGGTCTAAGCTAACTTAGAAAATGGAAAGCAATTTGGTGCATTGTATCTCATCTACTATCATATCAACATGGGGAGCTCTCTCCTTTTTTTCCTTTAGTGCATGCCCTTAGGCCGAAGCTAGCTTTAAGAAATGAGAAACAACTAGGTGCATTGTATCTCAACTACTATTATATCAACGTAAGGAATCCTTTCTTATTTTTTTTGTGTATGTTCTAAAACCTAAGACCCTAATGATAGCTATTGTTGTCATTGGAATATACCGAGTATGATTGTTGTTGTTGGTGTGTATGTTCTAAGGCCAAAGGTAACTTAGAAAATGGCCCCTTTATTCAATCTTGATAAAGTTGTAGTCACACGTGTATAATACATTAGATTGAATCAGAGGATTCGTTTGAAGGAATGGTGTAGCGCCCCGACCCGGACAGCGGAATCCGAACCGGTGCACCCGTCGTAGCTTACTGAGAAGACTACAAGACGTCTCATCTCTCGTGTACACATCATCAGTGACGTACGAAAGTAAAAGCGGAAACATGTATCTAACGAATGTCAACCGTCAACTCGTACATCAAAGAATACTAAAATCCCAACAACTGGTCATGATGTTTGCCAACTCAAATCCTCAAACAAATGAAATAACTGAAATAAACAACACTGTCTCAACTATTTCCTCAAGATGCACTCTAGACATCCCATTCAGCCCACTCGCCGTCGTCTTCAATGAAAATCATGTCGTAGCTAGGCTCATCTGCACAATAAGAGTAGTACCCTTAGCGAAAAACGCTAGCAAGTAACCCACTTATAAGACATACGGGATCAACGCATGGCAAGACATGAGTAATAGATAAATTGAGGGAATTGTGGGGCACATGTCTTGTAATTCTCAAATATATAAGCGGAACATATAATAAATCAGGTACAGCAACTTGAAACGCAAGGAAGCAATTCGATGTCGATCAAATAACATAAACTCACATACCACAACGACTCTCGTGATGCATGTCAAATAATGCACTACTCTACACGATCACATATGCATGAGCCATTTCTTTCAAATCAATGCAATGCATGACACAATGTCCGGTTCCTAACTCATTTCCTTGTAACGCACCCCGGCTTATATTTCCATCCCGGTTAACGTTACAAGCTCGTATGCTCTGTGATGCACCTCGGCTTATATTTCCATCCCGATTAACATCACAGCTCTCGTAAACTCTACAATGCACCTCGGCTTATATTTCCATCCCGATTAACATTGTAGAGGACTTTATACCCTGTAACGCACCCCGGCTTAAATTTCCATCCCGGTTAACGTTACAGTCTTTTGTGTCCTGCAATGCACCCCGGCTTAGATTTCCATCCCGGTTAACATTGCATTTCACCTTCGCAAATCTGTGCCGAAGCACATTTCTTTTTTTCAAAACCTTATGCAATGCACGTGCCATGATGCAGACTCCTTGTACATTCACATTTCACATTCACGTATGCAGTACATATTCACATGCGCAAGTACAAGCAACACGCACAAGCTTTTCCTAACTAACACATCAAAATCTTAGGCTTCCACTAGCTTATCAACGCTTAACTTTGATTCTAAAGTTCACAACCCAACGAGAGTATCCCTATCTTTCCATCCTTGAACTCTAAGACACCTTGTACGTTCATCTCCTAACCCTCTTAAGTCATTCACGTTGAAACTCGGTTCGAGAACCCATTTAAGTCACCAATATTGATTCACCATCCTAGGTCATGTTCCCAAGACTTAGACTACCTTTAATCAGGTCTTAAGAAGCCTCTAAGGTCACCCAAAGATTCCCCGAGCTTCCCTCTTTCTTTCTCTATTTTTCCACAAAACTGGTGGACATCATCCCCTCACATCGATCGATCTATGTGACTTCATCCCCTCACATCGATCGATCGATGTCCATCAGAGAACATCGATCTCTCAGCCCTTCTTACATCGATCGATCGAAGTGACTTCATCCCCTCACATCGATCGATCGATGTCCATCAGAGAACATCGATCTCTCAGCCCTTCCTACATCGATCGATCGAAGTGACTTCATCCCCTCACATCGATCGATCGATGTCCATCAGAGGACATCATACCCTCACATCGATCGATCTATGTACTTCATCCCCTCACATCGATCGATCGATGTCCACGATTCCAGCACAGAAACTTTGCGATTTTCGCAGAAACTACAAAACCATAACTCCAATTGATCCCAAACTTCATCCCAATCAATCCAAGCCTAAACCCTGCTATAATCTCATGCTTAAACTACGAATTAAACGCTACACAATTACAAATCACATATTCAAGCCTAACACACGACTCATCCATCACAACAACCCAAAAATCCTTCCTTTCTCTCTCAAACCCACGCGTCCACGCAATCACATCAAGAGGGGATTCAAGGGATAAGGATTTGCAGGATTTCACAGATTCAACAACAACAACAATCACATTTTCATATACATCGGCCAAATCTTGAAACGAAAGCACATAAACATATGCACATAATCAAAGAACGAATCTACTGCATGGTGATCCAATTTGATAACAAAATAGGCCATTTTTCTTTCGCAAAACGTAAGAACTTATAAACAGATTACTTGCCTTTGATTACTCGAAAACGGATTGAAGAACGGATGCAGGTTGGATTGATTCCTGAAGGCTATCTTCTCTTACGCTGGGAGAAACGGCTAGGGCAGACAAAAGAAGCGTCGTTGGTTTCTGAAGAAACTGACGCTTCTCAGTTTATATATGGTCAGGGGAAAAAGTTTGGTGTTTCTAAATTACATTTTATTTCTTATTTATCTTAAGGATAAATCCTAATTATTTAATTCTAAAATTAATTACAATTAAACTCTAATAATAAATCCTCCATTTATTCTAATTAATCCTCATATTAATGTCTAATTAATTTTCGTTGACCGTCATTAATTTCCGCAAAAATCCTTCTTTGTCTTTTAATTTCCCTACGGAGGGTGCGGGGCATAACATCCCTCCCCCCTTATAAGAAGTTTCGTCCTCGAAACTGGCGTACCTTATTGGAAGAGGTGTGGATATAACTCCTTCATTTGCTCTTCAAGCTCCCACGTGGCTTCGCGCTCCGTATGGTTACTCCACTGAACTTTGACATACGGAATGACGCGTCGGCGTAGGACTTGATCTTTTCTGTCCACAATCCTCAATGGATGTTCTTCGTAGGTGACGTCCTCTTTCACGTCTAAGGGTTGGGCTTCAAGGACATGGCTCGGATCCGATACGTATTTCCGTAGTTGCGACACGTGGAATACGTTATGGACTTGTGATAAACTGGGAGGTAAGGCTAGTCGGTATGCCCTTTCACCAACTTTACCAAGAACTTCGTAAGGGCCAATATATCTCGGGCTTAACTTGCCCTTCACTCCAAATCTAGCAACTCCCTTAGTTGGTGAGACTCGTAGGTAAACCTTATCGCCCTCCTCAAAGTCCAACGGTCGTCTCTTGGTGTCGGCCCAACTTTTACTACGATCTTGAGCCACCTTGAGTTTCTCTCTTATCACCTTGACCTTTGCCACAGTTTGCTCAACCAACTCGGGTGCGGTGATTGTCCTTTCTCCGACTTCATCCCAACAAACCGGAGATCTGCATTTGCGTCCGTATAGCGCTTCGAATGGCGCCATGCCGATTGCACTATGATAGCTGTTATTATATGAAAACTCCATTAGCTTCAACATGCTATCCCAGTTTCCTTTGAAGTCCAAGGCGCATGCTCTCAGCATGTCTTCCAATGTTTGAATGGTCCTTTCGGATTGTCCATCAGTTTGTGGGTGGTATGCCGTACTCATTCTCAACTCCGTACCCATAGCTTTCTGGAATGCTCTCCAGAACTTAGAGGTGAACTTGGGGTCACGGTCCGATACGATGCTAACTGGGACTCCATGTAGGCTTACAATGTTATCCACATAGATATTGGATAGCCTTTCATACGAAGTACCATGAGGCATGGCAATAAAATGAACCGTCTTCGTCAGTCTGTCTACGATTACCCAAATCATTTCGTTTCCATTGCGGGTCTTGGGTAGTCCCATTACGAAGTCCATCGTCACGTGTTCCCACTTCCATTCTGGAATCTCTAGTGGCTTCATCAAACCACCAGGTCGTTGATGTTCCGCTTTGACTTGTTGGCATACCAAAAATCTCTCAACATATGCCGCTATTGACCTTTTCATCCCTATCCACCAATAATTTCTCTTGAGGTCCTTATACATCTTAGTACTTCCGGGGTGGATAGACATTCTTGAGTTATGCGCCTCTCGAAGTAATTCTATTCGGAGTTCGTCTTTAGCGGGTACGCATAACCGATTCTGGAACCATAGACTCCCATCTTCTCGCAACTGGAAGTCCTTTACCGGTCCCGTGGATAATTTGTCGCGGATCTCTTTCAGTGCTAGGTCCTCATACTGTGCCTCTTTGATTCGGTCTACCAAGTCTGGGCTGATAGACAAAGCTGTGAGGACATTTGCCACTGAATCCACCAGTTCAAGGTCAAACTCTTCAATCTCTCTTTCTAAAGGAGACTGTCTTGCGTGGCGAGACTTTCTGCTCAATGCGTCCGCCACTCTGTTGGCTTTACCCGGATGGTAGTTGATGGTCAAGTCATAGTCCTTGAGTAACTCCAACCATCTCCTTTGTCTCATGTTCAACTCCTTCTGCGAGAACAGATATTTCAAGCTCTTGTGATCGGTGAATACCGCACACTTCTCTCCATATAGATAGTGTCTCCAGATCTTAAGGGCAAATACCACAGCTGCGAGCTCCAAGTCATGCGTCGGATAGTTCTGCTCATATGGTTTCAGTTGTCTTGACGCGTATGATATGACTCGTTCATTTTGCATCAAGACACATCCTAGTCCTTTCTTGGATGCGTCACTATAGATCACGAAACCGTCGGTGCCGGAAGGTTGTGCCAACACCGGGGCTGTGGTCAATCTCTTCTTGAGCTCAGTAAAGCTCTGCTCGCATTCAGCAGTCCATTCAAATTTAGTCTTCTTCTGAGTAAGTCGACTCAATGGTACTGCTATCGTTGAGAATCCCTCAACAAACTTCCTATAATAGCCTGCCAAGCCTAGGAAGCTTCTGACTTCGGTCACATTTGTGGGTCTTGGCCATTCGGTGATGGCTTCTATCTTCTTAGGGTCTACAGAGATCCCATCTTCAGAAATTACGTGACCAAGGAAGGCTACACTTCTTAGCCAAAATTCACACTTGCTGAATTTGGCATAGAGCCTTTGTTGCCTCAGAATTTGCAACACTACTCTTAAATGTTCAGCATGTGTTTGTTCGTCGGGAGAGTAGACTAGGATATCATCGATGAACACCACTACAAATTGGTCTAACTGTTCCCGAAATACAGTGTTCATCAAATCCATGAAGGCTGCTGGGGCATTGGTTAGTCCAAAAGGCATCACTAAGAATTCATAGTGCCCGTATCGAGTCCGAAAAGCCATTTTAGGTACATCTCCGGCTTTCAAAAGCAGCTGATGATACCCTTGACGAAGATCGATCTTTGAGAACCAGCGAGCTCCTTTTAGTTGGTCAAATAAATCCTCGATCCTTGGCAGAGGATATTTATTCTTAATGGTGATCTTGTTCAACTCTCGATAGTCGATGCATAACCTCATGCTGCCATCCTTCTTCTTCACGAATAAGACTGGGGCTCCCCACGGTGATACGCTGGGACGTATCAATTTCTTGTCCAACAACTCTTGCAGTTGCCCCTTTAATTCCTTGAATTCAGCCGGAGCCATTCTGTAAGGTGCCTTAGATATAGGCTCGGCTCCCGGGATTAAGTTGATCTCAAACTCCACCTCTCTCGTTGGGGGTACTCCCGGTAAATCATCCGGAAATACGTCCTTAAATTCATTGATCACCGGAATTTGATCCATGGAGGGAACTTCTTGTTGAGCATCTATAGCATACACCATATATCCCTCTGCTCCTTTCTGTAAAGCCTTAAAGGCCTTAATCGCCGTCATGTATATTTTCTTAGGAGCTTTGGTTATCTTGATGTTACCTTGCACCGTAATGTCATTCATCTCAGGGTCTTTGAGGGTCACTCGCTTGAGTCTGCAGTCGATGTTGGCATGATTCTTGGTCAACCAATCCATGCCCAATATTATGTCAAAGTCCTTCAGCGGTATCGGGACCAGAGTCACCGAGAAAAGCTTCCCATCTAATTCCAACTCACAGTCCTTGTACTGATGGTGAGAAATCAATACTTGTTCTCCTGCTGCCTGTACCCTAAATGGGTTCTCAAGCCATTCGGGTAGACAGTCGAGCCCTTTGGCGAATCGCTTAGAAATGAAACAGTGGCTAGCTCCACTATCAAATAACACGTTGGCAGGTACTTTGTTAACTAAGATCACCCCTATCATGAAAGTGCAGCACATAAAGGTTTCATATAAAGCATATTTAATCATCAACTTAAAAAGACTAAAATTCAACTTAGGCTGCTACAATTTAAACTTAAGTCGTACCTGTCACGACGTTTGCATCCTCCTGGACCTCAGCGTCCGTCATCGTGTGGACTCTCGCATTGGGCCTGCCTCTCTGCTGCTGAGCCGGCCCTGCTCCTGTATGTGGCTTAGGATTCCACTCGGGACAGTCTCTGATTCTATGACCCGTCTTTCCGCACTTGAAACATGCACCGTTAACTTTCCAACATTCGCCCACATGTCTTTTCTGGCAGTGTGGGCATTCCGCAGGTGCTTGACTATTCTGCTGGTTCTGTTGCGGTGCCCTTTGAGCTGGCCCCCGCTTGCCCCTTTCTGGGGATCTTGACCCAACGTCCGGGCCTACTCCCACTTTGCTCAACCCTCGGCCTCTTGCTCGATTCTTCACGAGCCTCTCTGTTCTGTGACCTACGCATGTCACTCTCCACTCGATAACATGCGTCCAACATCTCTTCGAACGTTTTCAAACTCGACCCCGCGATTGCTGTCCGAATACGGGGATTCAGACATTCTTCAAACTTCAACATTTTCATTCGATTGTTTTCCAGTACCAAGGGCGTGAACTTACCCAAAGCATGGAATCTGTCCGCATAGTCAGAAATAGTCATCCTCCCTTGTTCAAATCTGTCAAACTGCCTCATCTTCTCCAAAACGGCAGTCTCAGGTACGTAGTAATCTTTGTAGGCCTTCACAAACTGACTCCACTGGATGGGAGGAGTCATCTTGGGCAGGATGCCGTTCCACCATGCATTCGCCCTGCCAGTCAGAAAAGGTGTGGCTACATCCACCTTGTGCTCCTCCGGCACTTGTACCAGCTTGAAACATTTCTCTACTTTGTCCAGCCAAAACCCAGCCACCTCTGGGTCAGTTGTCCCTTCAAAGTTTGGGGCATGCATCTTTCGCATTTCCCCAATGTAGTACCTTATGCCGTGCTGTGGTGGCGCGGGAGGAGGTTGCTGCGGTTGTTGTTGCTGCTGAGCAACTCCTTGGGCTATCACTGTGATAGCATCAATCAGTGCTTGGGGTACTAGGACTGGAGGTGGTGGTGGTGGGTCATTGTTCCCGTTGCCACCATTTCCTTGATTGTCTCTTCTGGGAGGCATTTTCTGCAAGATCACGTCATTAGTGTCGAGCAGTTCCAAAATAAACGTGAAATCCATAAGGGGTACGAGGCGTAGTTCATAGGTTAAAACAATTACATTTTATTTGATTTCACTAATTGCGCTCGTACACACACCCATCCCAGATCAGGCTTAAATCTAAGATTGCATACTTAGACTAATAGATCAACTTAAGGTAAAGATCATAACTTAAGACTCTACATGTCATAACCTAGGTCTCCGAGGCAGATCTGAAGCCTAGTCTCTGATACCACCTGTAGCGCCCCGACCCGGACAGCGGAATCCGAACCGGTGCACCCGTCGTAGCTTACTGAGAAGACTACAAGACGTCTCATCTCTCGTGTACACATCATCAGTGACGTACGAAAGTAAAAGCGGAAACATGTATCTAACGAATGTCAACCGTCAACTCGTACATCAAAGAATACTAAAATCCCAACAACTGGTCATGATGTTTGCCAACTCAAATCCTCAAACAAATGAAATAACTGAAATAAACAACACTGTCTCAACTATTTCCTCAAGATGCACTCTAGACATCCCATTCAGCCCACTCGCCGTCGTCTTCAATGAAAATCATGTCGTAGCTAGGCTCATCTGCACAATAAGAGTAGTACCCTTAGCGAAAAACGCTAGCAAGTAACCCACTTATAAGACATACGGGATCAACGCATGGCAAGACATGAGTAATAGATAAATTGAGGGAATTGTGGGGCACATGTCTTGTAATTCTCAAATATATAAGCGGAACATATAATAAATCAGGTACAGCAACTTGAAACGCAAGGAAGCAATTCGATGTCGATCAAATAACATAAACTCACATACCACAACGACTCTCGTGATGCATGTCAAATAATGCACTACTCTACACGATCACATATGCATGAGCCATTTCTTTCAAATCGATGCAATGCATGACACAATGTCCGGTTCCTAACTCATTTCCTTGTAACGCACCCCGGCTTATATTTCCATCCCGGTTAACGTTACAAGCTCGTATGCTCTGTGATGCACCTCGGCTTATATTTCCATCCCGATTAACATCACAGCTCTCGTAAACTCTACAATGCACCTCGGCTTATATTTCCATCCCGATTAACATTGTAGAGGACTTTATACCCTGTAACGCACCCCGGCTTAAATTTCCATCCCGGTTAACGTTACAGTCTTTTGTGTCCTGCAATGCACCCCGGCTTAGATTTCCATCCCGGTTAACATTGCATTTCACCTTCGCAAATCTGTGCCGAAGCACATTTCTTTTTTTCAAAACCTTATGCAATGCACGTGCCATGATGCAGACTCCTTGTACATTCACATTTCACATTCACGTATGCAGTACATATTCACATGCGCAAGTACAAGCAACACGCACAAGCTTTTCCTAACTAACACATCAAAATCTTAGGCTTCCACTAGCTTATCAACGCTTAACTTTGATTCTAAAGTTCACAACCCAACGAGAGTATCCCTATCGTTCCATCCTTGAACTCTAAGACACCTTGTACGTTCATCTCCTAACCCTCTTAAGTCATTCACGTTGAAACTCGGTTCGAGAACCCATTTAAGTCACCAATATTGATTCACCATCCTAGGTCATGTTCCCAAGACTTAGACTACCTTTAATCAGGTCTTAAGAAGCCTCTAAGGTCACCCAAAGATTCCCCGAGCTTCCCTCTTTCTTTCTCTATTTTTCCACAAAACTGGTGGACATCATCCCCTCACATCGATCGATCTATGTGACTTCATCCCCTCACATCGATCGATCGATGTCCATCAGAGAACATCGATCTCTCAGCCCTTCTTACATCGATCGATCGAAGTGACTTCATCCCCTCACATCGATCGATCGATGTCCATCAGAGAACATCGATCTCTCAGCCCTTCCTACATCGATCGATCGAAGTGACTTCATCCCCTCACATCGATCGATCGATGTCCATCAGAGGACATCATACCCTCACATCGATCGATCTATGTACTTCATCCCCTCACATCGATCGATCGATGTCCACGATTCCAGCACAGAAACTTTGCGATTTTCGCAGAAACTACAAAACCATAACTCCAATTGATCCCAAACTTCATCCCAATCAATCCAAGCCTAAACCCTGCTATAATCTCATGCTTAAACTACGAATTAAACGCTACACAATTACAAATCACATATTCAAGCCTAACACACGACTCATCCATCACAACAACCCAAAAATCCTTCCTTTCTCTCTCAAACCCACGCGTCCACGCAATCACATCAAGAGGGGATTCAAGGGATAAGGATTTGCAGGATTTCACAGATTCAACAACAACAACAATCACATTTTCATATACATCGGCCAAATCTTGAAACGAAAGCACATAAACATATGCACATAATCAAAGAACGAATCTACTGCATGGTGATCCAATTTGATAACAAAATAGGCCATTTTTCTTTCGCAAAACGTAAGAACTTATAAACAGATTACTTGCCTTTGATTACTCGAAAACGGATTGAAGAACGGATGCAGGTTGGATTGATTCCTGAAGGCTATCTTCTCTTACGCTGGGAGAAACGGCTAGGGCAGACAAAAGAAGCGTCGTTGGTTTCTGAAGAAACTGACGCTTCTCAGTTTATATATGGTCAGGGGAAAAAGTTTGGTGTTTCTAAATTACATTTTATTTCTTATTTATCTTAAGGATAAATCCTAATTATTTAATTCTAAAATTAATTACAATTAAACTCTAATAATAAATCCTCCATTTATTCTAATTAATCCTCATATTAATGTCTAATTAATTTTCGTTGACCGTCATTAATTTCCGCAAAAATCCTTCTTTGTCTTTTAATTTCCCTACGGAGGATGCGGGGCATAACAAATGGCTCAAGGAGCATATACGGGTGAGGGCTAAAAGCAATCAGGGAGGTATTAATTGATGGCAAAGAATGATGAATCTAAAGAAAATTTTGTTGGAGTAAGACTCATGCGTCCATAATTAAAAGACTATATAAGGATGGTTAAAGAACCACATTCTCATTAGCACTGTAAACGAGCCGAACGAGCCGAGCATTGGATTGTTCAAGCTCGGTTCATTTAATTTAGTGAACGAGCCGAGCTTGTTCGTTTATTTAAACGAACATATTTAAGTGTTCAAACTTGGTTCGTTTAACTGACGAATAACATTAACGAGCCGAACACCTTAAACGAACGGTGTCATTTACCGAGTTCGAACAGAAAAAAGGTGTTCAAGCTCTGTTCATTAACCTTTTATCCGAGTCGAGCTCGAGCTCGATCTCGAGTCAAACGAGCCGAACAACAGAACAACTTGGTTCATTTACAACCCTAATTCTCATTCAAGACTCCAGAGCACTTTTAACGGCACAAGATTGAGAGGTGGTTATCACACATGAATAGGGTTGTACACAAGTTTTGAGAACGATTGACCGAACCGAACTGAACCAATTTAGAAAAAACCAAACTATGGTTTTGCGGTTTGTTTTATATGTAGAGAAAAATCAAATTGGTTTAACTGGCTTGATTTTGGTTTTATATTAAATAAAAACAGACTGAACTGGTTAGTTTAATATTTTATATATGTATTTACATTTTAATTTGACTTTGCATATTTTGTTTCGGTCCTTTTCTTTTAATTATTTGTGCATGTTCATTATTATGACTATGACTGATTAAGACTATTTTTATATCGGAAGACTGTTATATATGTTTAATAAAATAGCTTCACTAGTACAGATTCTTATTATTATGATATATGTGCACACATATAGAGCCGGGGGTCTCACTGGAAGCAAACTCTCTATCCCTTGGGATGGAGGTATTGTTTGCATGTCTCTCACCCTCTCCAGACCCTAACGATAGCTTGTGCTATCGTTGGGATATACTGGGTATGATTGATTGATTGATACTATTTTTTATCTAATGTTTTTTCCTAACCCTAAAGTTTTGCCCTCTATCTCCTTCCTAACACATGGATTCCTAAAATCAAATTGAAAAAAAAAAACTCATTTTGGCATTCTATCATAATAAAATGTTATAGGGATTTTTCCTATAAGTAAGTTTGTTGAATGTGTTGGAGTAGCAATTTGTTGATCTTCTTGAATTTTCGAATCTTAAAGTACTTGGTTGGTTGAGAACAAAAATCAACCGGATATTTGTTTGTTTAATGGAATATGTTTGTAAGTTACTTTTTTATGTGTTTATTTTGAAACCAAATACCTATGTCACGTCTTTGAATAAAACATAAATTGATTAATATTGTGTATTCTTTAATTTATTTTTTTTGTCAAATAATTTGTTTTTCTTGCTAAAACTTTGAGATTATTTGTGAAATAAGAAAAACCCGGCCCAACAAAATTAGGCCATGATAACGGTTTTGTTATTAGTTTAGTTCGGATTTGGTTTCAAAAATTAAAACCGTACAAACTAATTTAATTTATGACTAAAAAACCGATCAAACTGGACCTAATTGACCTATACACATTAGATAGTAGTAAATATAGAGTCGATGGTCTCATTGGAAATAAACTCTCTATCTTTCGGGATGGAGGTATTGTTTGCCTGTCACCCACTCTTCCCAGACCCTAGCGATAGCTTTTGCTGTCTTTGGAATATACTAGACATGATTGATTGATTGATTGACTGACTGACTGAGATCAGATAGTAGTACTGTTAGTCGTCTAATATGTAAAAAGAGAGAGAAGCATTTGAAATTATGCTGTTTATGTTTTTATTATATTTGGTGATCTTAATGGAGACGCCATCTGTTACATAATTTTAACGCTGGACACTTTATGACATTTATTACTTATTGTTTCTGTTTATTCAAGTTTAATATGCTACACATGGAAAAAAACAATCTTTCATTTAAAAAATGCATAATTTATTGGAGATAATCAAAGCAAGTGAAAATTGTATTCTGTACAGTGTGTTTGTGAAATAAAGCAACCGCCGACCTGTCGATCTCAGTGCAGGTCGGATTGATCAGTCAAGTCAGATCAGTCCAAGCAGCGTAATTGAGTTTGCGTTCTGCACAACCAATTTACCCACCTCAGCACAACAGCGCTGCTTGAGCAACATATGCTCTAACAGCCAAACAACCGAGCTCAACACACAGTAGAGCTCTGCTCGGCAACAGCTCGGCACGACAGTGCTGGTTTAATAGCAACTCAGCAGTTCAGCCGAGCAACAATCCGAGGTGAGTCCAGGACTCTGTCCTTAAGACGTATTGCTCCGGTATACTGTGCTCAACCGGAGGAAGCAATCGTCTCCCAGGATATAACGGAATCAGTTCAGACGAGCGGCACTGCAGCGTATGAACTCCACGAACCTGTAAAGTGTCTCTCGCTTCACGGATGACTTGGAAATGCAAATGTATGCACAGAGGAAGTGATTCGCTGAGGGAGATTTATGCAAAACGTAGAAAGTGTATGCAGGGAAGAGGAGAAGATTTTTATTAATTTCTGAATGACCAGAGAGGTCTGCTCGGCTTCATATTTATAGGGGAAACTGTCAGTTTGTTACAGGCAGTCCAACCACAGCCGTATGATCAGAAACCTGCTCGGCGTGAAACCTTAGATCAGATAACCGCATCAGGTCTGTCCACAGCCGTTGAATCAAATAAATGTTTAATTTGAGCATTCATATCATAACAACTTCAGATCAGCTCAGCACGATTAGCCTTAACCGAATTTCAAATTTCAATCTTAGCTGATCACAACAACATGGGATATATTTAAATTTAAACAACTTTCTTCCCAGCCGATAAAATCTGACGCGGTGCCTGCACCCCGCAACCCGAACCTAGGCACAAGCCCATCATGCCCGCAGTCTGCAACCTGAGCCTGAACAAATTTGCCGAGCTGAGCTGATTTCTACATTTTACTCCTACTTTGGGTATTAATTTCTCATTCACCCGCTATCGTAATTGAGTGATTCAGAAGCTTAAGATTATCTACTCGCTACGTAGATAATTAAGGACTCATTAGTTACACTTATCGTTAATAAAAACTAATTATAATTAAGTTCAAAGTACGTTGCTAACCACGGTTTGTAACTTGACTCATTTCTTTCCATTTTCTCCAACATAATTAACGAGGCAAATTTTTAAAATCATTAATTTTCTTTTGCCATTTATAAAATTTGGAGAAAGATTTTGAAACATAAAAAAATAAAAACGTTAACAAAACAAAATGAGACGAAGAAAGTATTTAAAAAAAAAACAACTTCTCATAAACCTTTAATATAAATTTCCCCTTCATCTTTCTCGGTAACAACTTTCATACAAATACTTGGAATACCTACAAAAAGTGATATTATATTAAAGAACGTATTATAATAAATATCATACTGAATATTTTATACCATTTATAAACTAAGTTTATTAATTAAAATTTTAAAGTTTGATCATTTATATCATATGCCTAAACATATTTAAATTGTGATTATAATCACGTTGTATTTCAAATTATGATTATAATCTCATTGTCGGAGTTAAATGCTCTATGTGCTTAGCAGCTTAGTGAAACACAAAGTAAATATCCCAAATCATTACAGAATCTACTGAAAGAAGGCCTCTGGAATGCATTTCGTTGTAGAAAGGATATTTAGGACCCTTTAGAACAGATGAATTGTTAGTGGAGTCAGTTTTGATGCGTCTTGACGTCCAATCTTATGCAAGTTTACTGAATTCTTTCAACAGCAGTTATTACATCTCGCAAGGGAAACAACTCCACCTTCTTTTCTTAAAAAACGGGATTCTTAATGGGACTCTTACTATTGCAAATCGAGTACTACAAATGTACTATAGGTGTGGTGAAATGGGAGATGCACGAAAACTGTTCGACGATATGTCTGAAAGAAATTGCTTTACTTGGAATACTTTGCTTGAAGGATATGTTCATGATGAGAAAATGGACGACTTGTTGAACTCTTTTCACTTGATGCCTCATAGGAACGACTTCTCTTGGAACTTGGTGATTTCGGGTCTTGTGAAGGCTGGAGAGTTAGATGTTGCTCAAAGGTTGTTTTGGGATATGCCCAGGAAAAATGGGACGACTTTGAATTCGTTGGTTCATGGGTATGTGCGAAGTGGGCGCCCAGATGCTGGTTTGAAGCTGTTTAAGGATTGTTGGAATTGGAGGACTTCGGAAATCAGGGAAGGTTTACTTTTGGATTCATTCGTTTTTGCTACTTTGGTTGGGGCTTGTGCTAATTTGGAAGTCATGCAATGTGGGAAGCAGATTCATGCGCGAATTATTGTTGATGGGGTGGAAGTTGATTTGGTATTGGGGAGTTCTATTGTGAATATGTATGCTAAATGTGGTGATTTGGAGGCTGCAAGTCATGCTTTTAGTTCCATGCCAAATCAAGATGACTTTTCGCTGTCTGCTTTGATCTCAGGATATGCAAATAGTGGTAGACTGAATGATGCCAAAAATATGTTTAGTGTTAAGACCGATCCTAGTCCTGTGTTATGGAACTCTATGATTGCAGGGTGTATCACCAACAACGAAGTGTTTGAAGCCTTTCAACTGTTCAATAATATGTGGAAAGAGGGGATTGCTGTAGACTTCACTACTTTTACTTGCATTTTCTCTTCACTCAGCAGTTTAGGTGATTATAAAAGCTTTCAGCAATTGCATTCTCTTGTTAATAAGTTAGGATTCCTTAATGATGTGATTCTTGCTAGTGCTCTTATTGACGCCTATGCTAAATGTGGAAGGTCGCTTGATGCTTGCAGTATGTTCAGTGAGCTCAATATGCGTGATACTGTCCTGCTCAATAGCATGATTACTGTTTATTCTAATTGTGGACGAATCAAGGATGCAAAAAATATATTTGACAACATGGAGTGTAAAAGTTTGGTTTCATGGAATTCAATAATCGCTGGTCTGACTCAAAATGGGTGTCCACTTGAAGCCTTAAACATTTTCTGCAAAATGAATAGAGCTAGATTGAGCATAGACAAATTTAGCCTTGCGAGCGTGATTAGCGCATGTGCAAGTATTACCTCAGTTGAATTTGGTGAACACATATTTGCTAGAGCTACTATTATTGGTCTTGATTTTGATCAGATTGTATTGTCTTCCTTGGTGGATTTCTACTGCAAGTGTGGTTTTCTTGAAAATGGGCGAAGATTATTTAATCAGCAGCAAGATGTTGATGCGATAGCATGGAACTCTATGCTGATGGGCTATGCTACAAACGGTTGTGGAATTGAAACACTAGATTTGTTTCATCAAATGAGATGTGCTGGAATCACACCCACAAATGTTACTTTTATAGCAGTTCTGTCAGCCTGTGATCATTGTGGTTTGGTAGAAGAAGCCCAAAAATGGTTCTGTGCATTAAAACATTTTTATGGCATAGATCCTACAATAGAACATTATTCTTGCATGATTGATCTCTATGCAAGAGCAGGGTGCTTAAATGAAGCCCTAAATCTCATCGAAGACATGCCTTTTAAAGCAGATGCAAGCATGTGGTTATCAATTCTTAGAGGTTGTGTCGCTCATGGTGATAGGCATCTAGGAAAAAAAGTTGCTGAGCAAGTTATGGAGCTTGATTCTGAAAATTCAAGTGCATTTGTGCAGCTATCAAACATATTTTCCACTTCTGGGGAGTGGCAAGACTCAGCTATAGTTAGAAAGTTGATGAAAGATAGGAACATACAAAAGAATCCTGGCCAAAGTTGGGGTACTACTACGTAGATGATTTCTATCCAGCTTATTCCAATATGAGGTATTTCATCTTCATTCATGAGGGAATTGACGATATTATCCCTTTCTACGGTCCAATTTAGTAACTATTTTTGCTTGTAAGTGAATGAAAGAACTTCCATGCTTATTGGAAAAATGGATCTGAGGTAGATTCCAATCCATCTGGTGGAATTCCCTTGGTTTCTTCAGTAAATTGTATAAATAGGAGTGGTTATAAATTTCCACTGTCAGCCTTGGTCTTTCAAAACGTTGTCGTTTTGGTGCTGAAGCCAAAACGACAACGTTTTGAAAGAAGAACGGCGTTTTCCCGTGTTTGGAAGATGATTCACTTTTGCTTGCACTCTGTATTATTGAGTATCGAGAGAATATTCACCCTAAAGGGCGTTTCTGGTACACTAGGTTCACGCATTTGTCCAGGGCCCGAGGAGGGGCCAGATCGCTTCGCAATCTGATGTACGCATCCTTGCCCTACATTTTGTGCAAGAGGTTGTTTCCGCAGCTCAAACCCGTGACCTCAAGGTCATAAAGTAGCAACCTTACCAGTTGCTCCAAGGCCCGCCCTCCGAGCGGATATCCACTCTGTTTTCGCCAATTCATTCTTCTCTCCTTTAATCCTTTGCTTACAGGGTGTTATGATTTTCTCTGTTCCTTGCTCACTTTGTCTCTATGAAGTTGAGCATAGGAATTGGCCGATGGCTGTTTCGGTGCATGAAGAAAGCTGTTGTCTGTTTTGGGAAAGCAACATACCAGCTGATTTGGCCCAGGTATTTTCTCACTATTTTCTCAAGTGGAGATATTAGGTTTGGCATGTAGGCTTTGCTTTTCTCTGGGATCGTTGATATAGGTTTTTCTGATTTCTTTATCCTTTTTGTGTTAGGGTTTCGAATTTGGTGTCGAGGACATCCGTTGTCCCACTGGAATACCTCGGGCAAGCAATGTTCCTCCTGTTAGAAAAAAAAAAAAGAAGTGTTCCTCCTGTTTGACTTTTCTTTTCTTTGTTCTTTAGTTTTAGATGCATATGATATGCATCTTCTATGTTGTGTGCTATAGTTTTCGATATGTCTTGAATTGGTTCCCGGTTTTTCTTTCCTTTTCTCCTTCCCCACGTACTCTGCGCGTAGGCCTGTAAACGATCCGAGCGAGCCGAGTTTTGCTCATCTCGAACTCGGTTCGTTTATATTGTCGAACGAGCCGAGCTGTTCGGTAAGATAAACGAACACAGTTCACCCATTCGTACTCGATCACGAGCCGCTCGGTGTCGGCTCGATAGGCTCGGTAAGGACTGCTGTCTGCTGCTGCCTGATGCCATTCTATATCTCAATTCTCAAAGTTTCAATGATATAGAAAGAAAATTGCTGCTGCCATTCTATATCTCAAAGTTTCAATGATATAGAAATAAAACAGTCTTTAACTCTAAGACAATCGCTGACTGCTGGAGCAAATCACTTGAAGGGGAAAATAAAAAGAAAATTAAAATAACTGAGATAATGTCATCACTGTCAATTGTCAAACACTAAGGACAACTTCAAGAAAATTCCACATCACAATATCACATTCAATCCATTCAAGCAACTTCAACAGTCAACACCCAACATCACATTCAAGCAAGTTTCCTGCAATTAGCAAATGCAAAATTCCCAAATCCCAATCAAACAAAGTATTTACTACAAGTACAACTTTGAACTTTCCAATCAGAAATACACACATCAAGATATGACTTACTTGAAAAAACGCAGGAGATAGCTTCCATTGCCCACCAGTGCCACCACAGCACAGGCCACAGCCATAGGCCACAACACAACACTAAAATAACAAAAAACAGTTTATGACTTACTTGAAAAAATCAGAAACAATAAAGCATACAAGCAAAAGAAGAAAATGCTTACATTGCATTTACGTATCCATTCTCAATCCGGTAATATAATCTCGCATACATACTGATCATCCGTGTCCACCTAAAAAAATAATGAATAGTTACAACAAGTATTATAACATATTATTAAGTAAACAAAATATTACAAATAATAGTATAATTTACCTTCTTTGCATTCCTCGCTTGTAGTACCCAATCGCCGGCACACAAGAGCATCTCCACCGTCTCCACTGATAGACTGGATCGGTAATCATCTATGATGCGTCCACCAGTACTGAAGGTAGACTCTGAGGCAACATTACTAACCGGAATAGACAGAAGATCACGAGCAACCTTAGAAAGAATACTAAATCGACCACTGTTCATTCTCCACAACAACAACACATCTAAATCTTGTTCGCCCTTTAATCTCTTCTCATTCAGATAGATGTCCACCTCATAAATAGTACCACATGATTCATCGTCGCTTAGATCATCGATCTCCCCAAGTCCTTCCCAACACATTCCGGATTTACGTACGCCACTGGATGAAGCAACACTCAAACCTCTTTCTGACGATGAAAGTGTTGCCGCACTTATACTTGCATATGTAACCCTGTATTCTTCAAATAATTCCTTCAGCAGTGCAACCATGTCATCCACATGCTTTTGATATGAATTTTCCCTGAAAATAATTTTGAAACAATGCGTGACAATCCAAAATAAATTTTTTATTAGCAACATTGTATTGCTTCACAATGTTGCCAAAACCTCGAAGACGAGACTCTGACGCATTCAAATACTTCACTGCATCTCTAACTGTGTCAATTATGTCTTTGATCTCCTTCAATCCATCTTGGACCAACAAATTGAGTATGTGCGCACAACAACGCACATGGAACAGTTTACCACTAATGGGAAGGGCTTTCCGCAACATGAAATCTCTTTTTAAATTTCTTATGCATTTGTCATTATAGGAAGCATTATCCACTGTAATGCTGGAAAGCTTGTCATTAAGATCCCAATCACTTAAACACTTTGCCAATGCTTCAGCAATTAACTCTCCAGTGTGCGGTGGTGGCACATTGCAAAAGTTCAACAACTTTTTTTGCAACTTCCAATCCGAATCAATAAAATGTGCAGTCACCATCATGTATTGTGTCTTCTGGCATGACTTCCACAAGTCAGTGGTGATGCCAACTCTACCAACCTATTTTAATGTATCCATAATCTTCTTCTTCTCCATATTGTAAATCGTAAAACAATCTTCCCTCGTCGAGTTCCTACTAATCTTTATGTACCATGGACAAGCAATCTTCATGACATCGTTGAACCCCACATGCTCAACTAAGTTGAATGGATACTCATGCATAAGAATCATACGAGCTACAGCCTCTCGTACCTTAGCATGATCGTACTTGAAATTGCTGATATCATTCTCCTGATTCTTCCCTCCATCTTTATATTGCAAAATCTGTTGCGTACTTCCGGAATCACCTGCATCCTTCTTTCCAACACCAAGACACCTATTCAAATGCCGACTAAATTGTGTAGTAGTCCCGTCCTTATTCTTCCTAAGGTTTCTCTTGCAATGCTTGCATTGCACCATATCGATGCCATTAACCACTACATCTGTCATGTGCTCCCACACTTTAGAGGTTTTCTTTCTCTTCTTCTTTTGAAATCCTTCCTCACACTCAACATCAACAGCTTCTTCACCCCTCCTTTGGGGGCTGTTTACTTCTTCTTCCGACATCATATCAGTGTTGTCAATTTCCCTTTCAATACTATCAACACTTTGGGCTTCATGTGAATGTGATGGCATTATTATATAATCTGTAAAAACTGTTGGAAATGATGGTCAACATTCAAAAATATGCAATTCGAAGTCCAAAGCTTTCTGTCCAACATCGATCGATCACTTCGATCGATCGATGTTGGACAGAAAGTTTTGGACTTCATTCTGCCTAACGTAGATCGATTACATCGATCGATCTACGTTAGTATTTCTCAGACAAAAGTACAAAACTACTAAACTCTTTTTTCTTCTTGCAACAGCCAACAAACAATTTCTAGTTCAAACAATTCAAACAATTCAAACAATTTCTAGTTCAACTTGTCTCTAATCGCTTCAAAACAACAATAACAACACGAAATTCAAACAAATACAAAAGCAAACCTTGGTGGTGCAGTTGCAGCCAGTGGTGGTGGATGTTCTTCCGGTGGCGGACGCAAATCGCTGTGGATGAGACGAGACTGAGGATTCTTGAGGAGACTGAGGTCTTGAGGTTGAGGTCTGGTCGTCTGGAGGAGGTCTGGTCGTCTGGAGGACTGGAGGAGGAAGAACCGAGGCTGGAGTTGCGGGAAAGGAGGAAAGGAAAAGGAAGGCCCGCAACCGCAAGGGTATTTTTATAAATAATTGACCGAGCCGAGTTGTTCACGAGCACAACTCGAGCTCGTTCGAAAAATAATCGAACACTGAACGTAGTTCAGGCTCGGTTTCGGTATCTCCTAATCGAGCCGAGCTCGATCCGAGCTCAATCCGAACGAGCCGAGCCAGCCGAGCCACTCGGTTTGTTTACAGGCCTATCTGCGCGTACCTGGGTCTGCGTCCTCTTCTGTTTTCTGCATCAATTTCATTAGTATTTTGCTCTGTCGGATTACAAGATAAATAGAAAATTGAGGTGTTATTGAGGCTGGAAGCATCTTATCAGCGTAAAATTGGCTGGTCAATACTGAGTAATTAAAATTTTCTGTGCAGAAGAATGATGTTGAGTTTGCTTTTGTTTTTGTCTGTGAAGGAACGGACGGCCTTCATAGAGGAAAGACAGATAGTTGCTATCAGCAACTATGGTACAAGGACCATAATGCAGCAGCTATAACTGAGCATGAAGGATCCAGTAACCATATTCTTTATGGCTATGGAACTGTTTATCTTTCTAGCCATGGTTCATGTGGTGTGCTGACAACCTTGAGCAGGCAAGGTTTCTTCTATAAATGGATAAGAAATTTATTCCCTGTTGTTGCTGGCCGGACTCTTGCATTGTTGATCAGGTTTGGTTCTTATTTTGAAGAATTGCAGTCCTAGTCAGGAGGCAGTTGGTCAAAGTTGGGAATATGTTGAATAATTTTGGGCATAATTCTGAAGTGGTGCAATTTCTTCTTCAATTATGATGTGAAAAGCTCATCTGATTCTGTGCTTATTGCAATTGATGAATCATTGGCTATAAGACAAAGGCTTATTATATTGGTAACTTTGTAATCTTGAGGTAGGTTTCGAGCAGAGAAGAAAGCATATTCATTCTTAGAGCAAATGTTATCTATTTTGCAGATTTTACTTATATTTGTGAAGTAAGCAGATTCATTATCAGAGCAAAAGTAACATACTTGGGCACTTTACATAAATTACATACAGTTTTACAAGGCCAATGGAGGCATGTGTCCTCACTAGACAAAGGACTCAGCCTTGGGAGAACATACTTGGGTTTTTCTTTCTAGATCTTATTAAGCTTATTGCCACCCCATTGGCTCTTTCTCACACGCATGCAGCAGTAAACGGAAGTTCTTTTTTTCTTCCTATTTGGGGATTATAGAAATCTATCCATTAGGCTTCCAAAGAAAAAGCTTGTTTTTGACCAACTGCTAGCTTCAGGTGACTTCACAGATGCAGGGGCCTTTTTCACAGTAAGCATCATAGTTTCTCCTATTTCTTCGCGCAGTCCTTCGAGTGTCTTCATGTCTACAGGATTGCCAGAAGAATCCGTCACATAGAACACATTTACTGCTTGTTCACCGACTGTTGTGACGCCTGCCCTTTTGACTGCGAGTCCACTCTCTCGAAGAACCCTAGTTACTTCAGAAAGCAAACCAACCCTGTCCTTAGCACATAGCTCTAGACTAGTGCCCTGCACAAGCCATAATATAACATTGAGATTTCATCCATAGGGTAGGCCAGAGTGTTTTGGTATCTGCTACTGATAACATACTACAACAACAACAACATTACCCCATTGTCACAACCATACTCATGTGTTAGAAACACATAGAGGTTGTTTCCGGACGACCCATAATGAAAATTACGTGTCGATCAACTGCTACTTCACAATATAAAAAGTGCAACCAATTTACTGAGAACATACTACAAACCTGGCTAACTTTACAATTGAATCCATCCTTATAGATATACGAGTTTTTGATTACCTGTGAGTGTGGTTGTTTGATGATGCACACGGACCTGCTATTAGTTAAATCTTTGCAGGGTTTTAAGTGGTAACATCAATGCATATTCTATTTTGCTTAAGCGAAATGTTGTATCAGAATATTTCTCAGGGTTAAATATACTTCTGCCAACATATATTCATGTCCATATGGGCATATCTTTCTTTAAATAACGCAGATAGTGGGTGTGTTTGGCTCTGGCAGTAAGAAGCTATGTTGCCTGCCATAAGGGAAAATATATAAATCCTAAGATACGCATTCCTTCAGTTCACTATCTAGATGTCATTCCCACAACAAAGGTATTCCACTGATAGGCTAACAAAGGACGTTCCCAGACTCTTGCGTTTGCACAGGATTCAGAGTGGAATCGGATCGTTTCGCAATCTGATGTACACAGCCTTGTCCTACAATTTGTGCAAGAGGTTGTTTCAGCGATTCGAACTCGTAACCTCAAGGTCACAAAAGAACAATTTTGCCAATACAACAGCAACAACACATACCCAGTATATTCCAACGACAGCAAAAGCTATCGCTAGGGTTTGAGGAGGGTGAGAGACAGACAAACAATACATTCATCCCAAAGAATAGAGAGTCTGCTTCCAACGAGACCCCCGGCTCTATATGTACCTGCATAGACAAATAATGAAAGACACATACAAACAAAAAAGTGCAAAGTCAATCTAAAGTGTATAGAGTATCTAAGCATGTCCCTATATCTTCCTAAACCTCTTTAATCTTAATTTTGCCAATAACTATCTAAAATTCTCATTAAATTACTCATTTCTCCTCCAGAGACTACAAAGGCACAAAATTGAAAGTTCAATCAAGGAACATAATCGGAAGTGTTCAACCGTGCAAAGCATAAAAGATACCAGCTAAGTAGCTTTAGATCTAAAGTTAAATGGGAAGGTGTAAAAATTAATTATAAACGTGTATAATGCATTACCTCGCTTACTCTTCGCCTAATTGCAGCTTCAAGACACTTGAGAACCTTTTCCCTTTCTCCTTCTTTGTCCAAAGTGCTACCATCCAAATCTCTGATATAGTATTCCTGCCAGTCCAAATATGCAGATATGGTTGAAAATGATGCAGAAAACCAAAAACTAAATAAATAAAATAAAGAACATATACACTCTGCGGTAAAATCTTTTTTAGATTCTTCTTTCATAATCAACAAGAGAAGGGATATTGAGCTGGAAGTTGGAGCTGTCAAAGACATTGAAAGAATTTGCAGTAAAAACTTAAAGTACAAATAAGGTCATGCCAACGTTTGTTGAAGTAATCAGATAAAAATTTACTGTCTTATAGTCAAAAGACACAACTAGATTGATCTTTCTGATAACCACTGTCCACTGAAAACAGTATCACATGCATGTAGCAGGAACCAGTTCAAGATTAAGGGTGACAAACATGTCGTGTTTCGTATTTCGTGTTTCGTATTTTTTGGGTTTCGGTTATCAAAGTACCAAACTCATACCTTACCCGTTTGCTTCACGTGTACAAAAGTACATATCTGGACCTGTACATGGTAGGTTTCCTGTCGTGTATCAGGTATACCTAAAAACTTGACTTGAATCCTAAGAAGGTGAAAAGTCGGGCGATAAAAATAGAGAGGAGAGAGGAATATCTTCAGCGAGGAGGATGAGGACGATGACGGTAACAGTGTGTCGCTAATGGAAGACCTCCGGACAGAAAGTATTTCAAATTTTAGAGAATAAAAGTTAAATCATAACTTCTAATCATCTCCATCTCTACAATATCCTTTTATGTTCGGAGTGAAGGTCGTCCTGTTCTTCGGCTTCACCAGCTTCGTCGGAACGGAACCAAGATCGTTTGCTTGCTGGCTGTTTTTTAAGTGAGAATTGAGAACTAAGAAGAGTGAATAGTGAGTGAAAAGAGGAGAAATAGATAATGATGGGTAGGGGCGGCGGGGGCAATTGCAGAGGGTAATAAGGAAAGGAATGAGAAATTGGGAATCATGTATTAGGTTTTTCGGTTTAAGAGTTTTTTATTTTATAATTTTTACTTTAATAATTTATTATTTATATTTGAAATTTATTTAAAAATCGTGTACGGCGGGTATAAATGGGTAACTCACGGGTGAACCTGCACATTAAGTTTCAAGTCTTACCCGATTTGTACACGAAACCCGCCAAGGCTATACCTGTACGCGTGAGGAGCGTGTCAGATTCGAGTCATATTCTCGTGTCGTGTCTGAGATTGCCACCCCTACTCAAGATAGAATAATCATACTGGCTATCAAATGTGTTGCTCCTTATATAGCTACCGTTTCATTCTTCTGTTGTGTTGGATGCAAGCCGACTATAAACTTGAGTTAAGAAACACATTTTAACTGTATACGAAATGTACGACACATGAACATCTGCTCTTGGAAAGAATGGATTTTCAAATTCTCTGAGTAGAACAGAACTTTCTAGACAAAGTTAAAATTTGAGTACCTGATATGCATAGGGACCGTGAGATGCGATTGTGGCATGAAAAACAACATATTGCAGATCTGTAAGCGTGCATACAATGTCAAACATCAGTTTTGGCCTATCCTTGCAGTTTACACCCACAACTGAATATCCCTTCTCTAAGCATGGATCAATGGTGACTTTTGATTTGAATGGAGAAGAGCTTGCAGTTTCCAGGGGAAAATAACCCTCTTCATAATCCCTATGAGCAAACAACATCTGGTGGAGTCGTCGGTCCACATGAGTCAGACCCCCAGAAAAGCTAGTTTGAGCCGCCTTTTCACCATCTTTACATGCATGGAGAATAATATTGAGCTGATCTTCCAATGTGGACAAACGTGAAGGGTCATCAATGGAGTGACCCGTGGCATCATCGTTCACATGAAGCACACAAGCTACTCGCCTGTTATGCGTCCATACTTCAGCAGCAGCCACATTGAAATGGAGATTGGCCAAGACAGCAGAAACCTCTGATAACAGACCAAGGCGATCCCTCCCGCTGAGCTCTATTACCGTGTGTTCACCCACAGAATGTACTCCCACACGCCTTCCTGGCCAGTTTTTCCAAACATTTCCTGATTGCCCTTCAGGTCCCAAAGCCTACAATATTTTATTTCCCCAAAAAATGCACATTAAATCAAGATCTGCGCATAACCACCAGTTGAGGTGTACTGGAGCAAATTACTCTGGATGATAACATAAAGAGGACTAAGTGCATCCTTCAGATTAATATTGAACATTACGGCCTATGGGCAGAGTAACTACAATGCTTTGTTCTTCCTTCTCGAAGATATCCATGCTCTGCGTGTTATAGTTTTATTAATTTTTCCTCTTCCAACAATGAAAGAAATTGGCCTTCACTAATATTTGTTTTGGGACAGTAGATCTACATTGGTTTCATAATTATTTTTAACACCAAGAGTAAGTGGCTTCACTCTATGAGAAAGTTAAAAAGTAAGAGTTCTAAGATCATACCTTCTCAATGAATTTTATGGTGTTCATGTCCGTAATCTTATTTCCTTGTTGATCAGTAACGTGGAATACTGTTCAGAATGATTTGCAGTAAGCTACCGATAATGATGCAGCATGTATATTTAAAGAATGGTTATTATGTAAAATGACATTCCATTAATGGGATTGAAGATTCTGTGAGAAGGACCAAAGCTATCAACAGAAACAAACACATCCACACTGAATGTGAACTTTGGTGTTTTGAAGCGTGCACAGCCAAGATAGTTTACAGGAAATCAACTTCTTTTTGAGACTTCTGTGGACCAAATAATACTCTTAAGCAAAATTATACTTAAAGATTAAGATTTTTTAGGTGCTGGAAAACTACACAATCACAGTCGAGGAAGTCTGGCAAAAAATATAACGGATAACAAGTTGACACAAAGTAAGGAGAACTTTTTTCCAAGAAACAATTTTGTTTTCTCAACCTAATGTCCAGGTTGTGTTTAGTTACTTGATTTTAACCTTTATGAGAGTTATAGGTGATATTGGAAGCTTGGGTAAAGAGCAGCCAATACTGCGGCAGGAAAAAAAGAACTTCAGCAGGTTATAAGAACTACAGAAAAGTTACATCTGTTGTGTGTCATAAAAGTTCGAAACTGTGAAAGGCTAAACACATACCATCCATGAACCAGCCACCATCAGATGATATATATGCTTTAGTAATTATGAGATCCAAGTCCGACAGGATTTCCACCACTTCCAATAGTATGCCAGGTCTGTTTATACTATCAACCTATAGATAGAAAACCTGATCAGGGCGACAATGACACAAGAAAACTTTGCAAAGGAAAGAACAAGGGAAACTTGGGAAGCATCTAAAGTATAATTTGTATGCTACGAAACAGAATGCTTGAGCTCAATCATATGTTAAGCTGCAATTTCTACAGATTTAAATATCAATAGATTTTGTGCTTGTGTTTTTCTTTTAAAGAAGAAAAGAAATTTAAATTAATACTGTTTTCTAATACAGAATAAACTTATCTCAGGACCAGTCAACAAAGTGCAGCAGCCAAGAAGCAAATCACTCTTTACTCTTAAGAGACTCTTCTTCTAAAGACTCAACCAAGTAAAGACATTTGATCGTTCAGACTAACCTACAAAAATTTAGGATCCTTTTGCGCTTCTTAACCTGATAGCCAAATTTTGGACTCTGAAATGGTTTTAGATGATTCCATTTTCTGCTTTTGAGTTTTTTAAAAAAAAAAAATTTACACTTTTACTACCAGATTGAAATTTTACTTCCCTACAAACAACACTATCATTCCCATTGTCTTTCACTTTCACTCGAGTTATTATAATTATTTTGTAAAGTACCGGTAGGAGTTAAATTGCTTTTCAAGTCCAAGGGGCTGCAAAATGAGAGAATAGAAAGAAGTTTGGCTACTGTGTTATCAATATCATGACAATAGTAGAAGAGATAATACCTATAAAAGTTTTACAAGGTTTTGACATAAACCACAATCTTAGCAATCATTTTAAAATGAAAAATTTCAAAACTGTGAAGTTTGTACAAAACTTCTTGTTAAGTTCAAACGTCACTAGGCAACACCGTTACGGGCATCACAATATTTTTTTAAAACTTCTGATGATTCTTCTTTTCCCTCATATGAGGAAAGTAATTTGACGCATAATTTGAAACTTCTCTTACCCATTGTGTTTAACAGTATGCAAGCAAATAAGGGTACACTGAAGACAGAACAACAGTGTAAACGATGTATCGTATGCTAAAGATTTGGCATAACTCAAGCCAAATGCTACACAAAGTTCTTAGGCACAGAAAGAATCGGACAGCCATTTAGAAAATACAGCAAATTTTAGATGCAAAACTTAAAAAGGTTACCTTGACTAGAGTACATTCTTGGCAACCAGAGTTGTCAACGGACACCCTGGAAAAGGGTTCTAAATTGTGTTAATACCTGACATGACTGATAATTATAGTGCAATATTTAATATGTAGAAAACTCATCTTTTAGATGACCCTTGTATGACATAAGAAACAAGTAGACCAAGCCTTCTATGGCAGCATTAATCATAAAAAGGGCAAGGATTCTATGAGCTAAACCTTGGAGGGTTTATTCTAATGCTTAAGGTCTCATACTCCGGATCAAAGTAAGGCCATCCATCTCTAGCCATGCCACCAGTTCTACAGTTAATTAGCTTTTCTTTTCCTTCACTCTGCATAGCGAAAAGCCCATCATTACATGTATGAAGTAATCTGTGTTTGTCAACAAACAGAACCAAATATCACATCCGCATGCTTGAAAATGAGCTTATAATGACTTTTACCAATCAGTAAACTCGCATGGGGGGAAGAAGTTGCAATTGCTACTTGAAGGAAGACAAGGATAGCGTACATTCAACAGAAACGAAGAACAACACTCTTTTACATTATTCAAGAGCTCAAATTGATTCAGCTGCAAACTAATTTATATATGTCCAAGAAATTTTGGTAGCGGAAGGAAGGCATAGTCATATGGAACTCGTGAAAAAGACTGTGGGAACACACGCAGAATAAGAAAAGCTTATGCATGCTTGCAAAGAGAGAACTGTTTAACATAGTGAACAATAGTGTTGTCCCAAAATCAGAGTCAAATGAATGTTAAGAAATAAATCACGCTAACAGGAAAATTGATGGATACTGGTGTCCATTCCACAGAGATGGAAAAATACAATAAAAAGTTTTGGAAGGTGCCCTTTGTTACAGTTTTATGCATTTGAACAACCTGGAGAGTGAAGACATGGAGGAATTCGAAAGTAATGCATCTTTGATGTATTGTTAATAGCTAGTCGCATTACAACGATTTACATGTACCGGTAAAGATGATAAGGACATCAGAATCAGTGTAAGTGTAAATCCTCCAATTCCTCCCAATTTTTGACTTACTGAATGCAACACTTGCAGCTACTGGCAATTTAAAAATTATGAGTTCCATGATAGAATTAGTTTCTAGTTTTTGCTTCAGTACCAATTTTGGAATTTCATGCGCCCTCTGAAGATTATCCTATGCTCTAGACCACTTTAGCAAGACAAAAAGAGAATGACAACAACATTCCAGTAAACTGTCTTTGAACCTTACAACAACAAAATTATAGTATTACCCTCAATTGGGCTTCAGAGTGGATTAGACCCAGGAAAGAACGGTTGAACTCATTTTATACAGACTTCTTTATCTCAATACACTTAGCCCAAGAACATGACAAGTAACAGGGTATACACAGTTCGTGCAAATACGAACTACAATATAAATTTGAAATATTGGAGGAAAACAAGCAACCCAAAGCCAAAAGAAACAAACTATTTTCCTCATAAACTGAGACCACATGGATTGTTAAAAAAGGGAAGTACAAAATCAAGACCTGTTGCATTTCAAGCCTTACATCAAACAGAAGATATGCAAATGAACCGAAAGGCAAAACATTGAAACAATTTCAGACAGAAACCTTACAAATTTACAAAATATCGAACCATCCCTTATCAACAACGGCCCAAATCTTCCCAATTTATCTTTTCCTCCGCTCTCTCATAATCTTCTCATAAACCTTGACACCTCTCAGCAACCTGCGAAGTCGGCAGAAATTAACCATCTTCAAAAACCCATGATCATGTGCTGGCTTCTTAATAGCAGAAGTCAGCTAAATCCAAGAAAATGCCAAAACGGGAAAATCAGATAGCAGAGCTTACCGTATTACATTCTGTGAACGAGCAGGCACTCAAGTGCTCTCCACTTTTCTGCTCCTTGATCATAACATGGGAAATGCTTTTCATGTTTTATAGAGGAGAGAGAATCAAGGGTTGATAACTTTCGACGTGGAAATGGGAATCCAACGCCTTTATCTACTCCCAACATGCTTATGCTCCACAAAGAATGATGATAAATCACAGACCATTTCAGGATTCCAAAATGAAGAATAAAACTTCTGTTTGAGGAAGAGCTCGCATCACAGCCATCACTAGTTGCCTTGGTTTCAATATTTTTTTCCTTTTTCCCTATTTTCTTTATTTTTATATGAGAAAATATAAAAATAGGTTATATGGAACAGACTGCTCTCCATCAAGAGGACACAGTCGCAGAAAATGAAAGTGACAGAGATAAGAATACTGAAGTGGATGTGTGGTCACACAAGGCTAGACCGGATAAAAAATTAGGTATTCAGATAAATATTAGGAGTGGCTAGTATAGCAGATTAGATAAGGGAAGGGAGACTGACATGGTTTGGGTATGTCAATAGGAGACAGACAACGGCGAGAGTAGTTGAAAGCCTCACTGTGGAGGGGAAGAGGGGTAAAGGCAGACCCAAACTGACTTGGGATGAGCGAATTAGACAAGACCTACTAGATTTGCACTTTCTGAGATGTCAATAGGAGACAGACAACGGCGAGAGTAGTTGAAAGCCTCACTGTGGAGGGGAAGAGGGGTAAAGGCAGACCCAAACTGACTTGGGATGAGCGAATTAGGCAAGACCTACTAGATTTGCACTTTCTGAGGACATGATCCACAATATGAGTTCATAGAATCAGATAATTAAAGTTAAGGAGGTTTAGACATGATATAAGGGTACCTTAGAGTATACTTAGGGACTTAGATATTCTTTACATTTTAGGTGGCCTTTGTTTTTTTTCTTCTATCATTTTTCATTCATTATTTGGGCATATATATGTTATGACTATTTTAATATTGTAAGCTGTCTATTTGTATTTTACAAAATTCATTCACTAACACAGTAGCGCACTATGGCACTATTATTGTCTCATATATGCAGGTACAAATAGAGACAGGGTCTCAGTAGAATCAAATTATATATCCCTTGGGATGGAGGTATTGTTTGTCCGTCTTTCACCCTCTCTAGACCCTAACGATAGTTTTTGCTGTCATTGAAATATAATGGGTATGTGTTGTCGTTGGTTATATGAGAAAATATGGATAAAGAGTGGTAGAACCTTGATATTTTATATGGTTAATTGTCAAAACTACCCCTAGTTTATAGTGAAATTGCCAAACAACCCTCAACGTTTGAAAATATATATAAAACCTTTTCGTATAAGATTAATACGGCTAACTCTGTTGTTTCGTTAAAACACTGTTAAAGTGTTAAGTGGTTGTTATAACCTTTGAATACACCATCATTATATCGGATACAGAAGGTCATAACTTGATTTAGAGGTCTTTCATTTCGGTTCAGATCTAAGGAAGCTAAACGTGAGTCAAAATATGAGGCCTTTAATTACGCGTCGTTATGTGTACACAAGCATTTTTTTTTAAAAAAAAAGTGCAGCACCCCATTCTTTAAAGAACTGCTTTTGTACACATGACGACGCGTTATTGGAGGTCTCATATTTTGCCTCACCTTTAGCCTCCTGAAATTTGAACCTCTTTCATTTTAGTTTTAAAAAATTTCGTAAATGATGTAAATCATGTCATTCAGCGACCTCCTAATTGAGATGCCTATGACTTGGTGTCTACAAGGTGTGTGAGGTCAAACTTGCTCCGATATAAGAAACTGATGGTAGGGCTGCCAAGATTCGAACCGGTAACCTTAGATGTAATCTATTAGAATACCAACTTGGAGACAACACCAACATTATCTGCATCAGTTATTGCTCCAACCGCAAAGAAAATCTACCAAAAAACAAAATATAATCCAATCGATAAGTGGATGAATAGAACGAATCAGAATATATAGTGTAAAAGATTTAAGCTAAATCATCAAATCTCTTCTGTAACGTTTCAAAACTTAGAATGCCAATGTCTTCATTGTCTTACAGCACTATATCAATTATCAGTGTGTTTTAAAACTACAAAGCAAAAAAAGGAAAAAGATAACAAGAGGAATATCCCAAGTCTCACTTTTCTATTGACATAGCTTGAACAATAAGAAGCAAAAGATGTTCATGCCAGTCTATTACTCTTTCAACATATACAGCTCTTACCCAAAAAAAAAAAAAGGAAAAAACTTTTGAAAGAACTAAAAGCTTTTCCCTATCTGTTTTCTCCAAGCCTCTTGGTCATCTCAAATATTTAAGACTGATTTCTAACATCATAATAAATCTGACTCATATTGTTCCATAACAACAATATCACATGTAGTTGGAACTTATATCTGCATGCAACTAATAAGCCATGTCAAAACCATGGAGTTTTTAGCTCAAAAACAATAATAAAAATGGAGTTCTTTTACATCCCAAATAACAAAGGTGGAATCTTCTCATGATGACATCTTCTTTGACGAAGTCAGATCTTTACCTAAGAATCAGAGGTGATCCATGCGATAACGCTGTTAATGTCTTGTGGAGACGCAGCTGGTCGCCAAAGGTAACGTTCTTAGAAACATGCGTGGTACAGAACGGCGTTAGAGGTCCTGGAGCTACTGCTCCAAGAAAAACCTTCCGATGCTCAAGTTAGTTACGGACATATGCATGGTGGTGGATAAAAAAGTAGAGGGCGAAGCAACCTGTTTAGGTTTTATCCTGCTGGATAGATGGCTGTTTTGGTGGTGGATGAAGGCTGTGAGTTCAGCATGCGCTATCTTTTGTTGTCCAACTCGATCTGACCTTTTTCCACTGTGGGATCCCTCTTTTTATATGTTGGGACGAGTAATACGTGTTGAAGAGTTGTGGGCCAAGGATATCTGGGTGCCCCGCTGACTGTCCTCGTCTGCATGGGGGCCACTTGGCGCCACGTATACGCATGGCTAGGGACTCTTTGCTAGTAGGTGTCTGCTCTGGCGTGGATGGCCAAGCCGAGGTGCGTCCCCTTAGCAGCGCGGCCAATGGGCAAGGTGGAGGTGGCACGGTCTGAACTGGCCTAGAAGCGCGGCTGAGCTTAGGTGAATGGTGCCCTTCACTGCTTACCTAGCTGAACTGAGTACTCGTGGTACGCTAATCTGGCAACTTGACCTGTGGGTTGTGCCACCGCCTAGCCGAGCTGCGTCAATGGTCGGGCCCAGCAACGTTGTCTGTTATTGGCCGACGTTGAAATATTTATCGTTATCCTCAGGACAGTTTTTGTGTTTGTCATTCTTGTTTCCAGTCAAATGGTTTATCTTCATCTATTCTTGTTATACGTTGAAAACATTGAATAAAGTTGTCTTTGAATTTTTTTTTTTGAGATATTAGTAAGTTTTGTATGATAGGTCGTCAGGTAGACGAAATTTCAAATATGATCAAATATGACTAGAATTTTTTTTTTTTTTTTTTTTTTTTTTTTTGTTAAACAGGAACATGGCTACATAATAATCAATGTTCCGGCTTTGATACCATCTAGACTCTAGAGGATGATGAATTGTTGAAAATAATCTTTTGTCTGGATTCTCTGATGATAATTGCTACACAAAGTTGTCCTCTTATGAAGTGTTGATTATACGAGGCAAAGTTTTATGGTGGTCAATGAGTAACTATTAATCACTCATTAATCAATAACATTGAAAATATTAGCCAATTACATTGAGAATATTGACATATAACATATATAAATGTGCAAGGTTCCACTCATATCGATCATGACCATACTACAAGACAAGTTTCCCATTTTACAGAGTTTAGTAGGAATCCTAGTTGCAATATAATATAGAACTAGCAAATTTCTAAATATATTTGGTTAGTTATGAACAAATAACCATTTAAGTAGTATTTCAGCATCTTTCTTCTGCTTTTCTTTTGCCACCTTTTCTTTACCTATAATTTTTTAAATATTTCATTTCATGATTCGGCTACCATCTTTTTTGACGAAGACAAAACTAACACTCCGCAAAACAACAAGTGTAGCCGGGTCAGTTCTGTATGTGTGACATCATCTGAATCTACAAGAGCAAGTCATCTAGGGTTCACATCAGCAACTCCGGTCCAAATACACAGTTAAGTCGACGCAGCCAAGGAGACAAGACGTCTCTTCGACGCCGACAAAGATCTCAGTTCAGCATTAATCAACCTTACACAGAGGCATTGAAAGATCGTCACCTCAGTCCCAGGCACCACCTTAGCCTTAGTCGTCATCTCAACCGCATGCACCATCTTAATCTTAGTTGTCACTGCAACCGTAGGCACCAACTCATCTTTAGTAAGCATCTCGAACAAATCCAGCAGGTCAATTATGGCCTCAACACATTAAGAATTCTAGTCAGCTCAGGCCAAAAAGGCTCTTATCATGCAAGAAGCTAGCCAAGCACAAGCAAGTCATAACACGTTGTAGCACTCAACAACCTTTGGACATGCATTGGCGCGCCACAACATACAAAAGAATGGAACAACGCCCAAGGCATGTTCAGTTGAATAAGAAAAAATTTCCTCTTAAACAACAAAAAAGAGACTTGTTTTTCTGAAATTCCAGAATATGCAATTCTAAATATGGAAAATCACACAATTAACTTGATCGTTGGAGGGTTTTTCTCAAAGTAACAACTCCAGAGCCACTAACATTGTTGAGTTCTACATGCTTTCAACATCAACTACTATTTCTGGGTCATTTTTGATCTAAGGTGAAGATTCGACTTCGTCATTTAGCACTATAGGGAGAGCCAAGGCCTTATTACCATCTTCTTTCTTAAAGTCCATATAAGATTACTCAAAAATGGGTAAAACCATTGAACATGATGGTGATGAATCTTCTCACCGTCGAAGAAATAGTGGGTCCATCACCTGTTGGAGCAGACCTTCAATGAGCGGATTGGGCACCCTGATGAACATCAAGCAATCACGCATGAAGAGCATATGGATGCTATACAATATGTTGCTTAAAACATGAGAGTATGCTAAGCTTTGGTCAAACATATCAAAGACAAGGCCCTCGAGTCTACACATGCGGTTGAAGACCTTTCTCGTGACTATCAAGGAAGGCAAAAGTCACAAGGTTGTTCCTCCAGTCCAAGTGATGAATTTATGACAGATAAAGAAGCAAAAGCAAGAAGCCTCATACTGAGCCTTTGCCACATGTAAAGAGACCCCTGGGAGTTAAATCATGTCACTCGAAATACGCACACTGGACATCATTGCCTCATTACAATTGAGATGGTTTCTAGGATGAGTCATTCTCGGAAATGCCCGCATTACACGGGGCAATGCTAGAAAGTCTGTTTATGGAAGATATTACAAAATATATGGTTGCAGATAATTTCAAGGTGTCCAAAATGAACACCTACGATGGTATCTCAGATCCGACTGATATATTTAATTTCAGACTGCGATGAATGTGAAGAATGTACCTGCTTCATTGAGGTGCAAGACATTCCTTATGCATTCACATGGAAAGGCTCGTAGATGATTGCAAGAGTTACCGTCTCAATCTATCTATTTTTTTAGACAGCTAGCCCAGAGGTTCAAGGCGCAATTTGTGTCATGTAAACCCTTTATTGAAAACTCTTCTCATTTGATGACTTACGGTAGAAACCGGAGGAATCAGTTTTCTGGTACATGCAATGCTTCATGGACGAGTCCCTGTAGGTTGGGAACCGTAGTGATGAAGTCATGGTTGCAGCATTCACCAATGAGCTGAGGTCAAGTCGTCTCTTCTCCCAACTGGCCGAGGAGAATCCAAAATCTCTAAGGACTTGTTTGGAAAAAGCCCACTAGTATGCCTGCAGAGAAGAGAAAAATAGATTAAAAAGGAGGCTGAACAGGCTTACCGCAAGCCAGACCGAGGTAATTCCAAGAAAGAAGCCCCTAAAGACTCCAGGGACAAGCGGAGTGCGTTTGATTACCAAGAGATAGGCAGACTGAAAAAGGATCTACAAGCAGTGCAAGGGTCGAGGTCAAAAAAAAGATCTAAAGCTGTACTGCAAGTATCATAAAGACATTAACCATGATATAGATAATTGCATGCAGTTGGCGCATGCAATCGGGCGCCTAACTGAAAAAGGTCATTTGCATCAGTTTTATGACCACAAAGTCGCGATTGCAAGATCGGTTAGTTTTCTTGCTCATGTTGGTAAAATTGAGGAGTGTGTTGCACTTAGTTACCACGGATATTGTATTGTATTTGGGTCATTTTCCTTGTGCTAAGGAGTGGAATTTTAGTTGAATGTAAACTGATGTGCACTAAGTTCCTACTGATATTGCTTATCTGGTGCAATGTTTCATTCAAAATGGAAAAGAAGACCCAAGTAAAATGTAACTAGAACAACATAATACAACATCTAATGGGATGTCAATTCAAAGGGGAAAAGAATTCGAAACTAACTTTCGTGAATTGGAAACAAATTCTGGGCTGGAAAGTGGAAAACCTGTTGCGTTGAAAAAATTTGTCAATGACCAAGTGAACTCATTATTCCATTCATTCAATACAATGTCACTACAGTCTAGACTCTAGTGATATCTTTTGCTGTTATTGGAATATACTGTTTATGGTTGTTGTTGTCGTCACTACAATGACAGAACATGTAGCAGTAAAGAATTAACTTAGACCAGCAGCCTCATGGAGAATAAACCAAATGAAAACGACTGAACAAATTATCTGATACATGAAAACGACCGAACACATTATCTGATACATGAAAACTTTTGAACATATTGTCTCCATTACAATCACTGAAAACCTAAAACTGGAGACCAGACATAAACCTAAAACAAATTATCTGATAAGTATTTCCACTTTTGTCACTAACAGCCAATGCTGCTGACCCACCAATGACGCAGGTCCGCCAGCTCGATGTAGGACCTATATAGCACCGAAGGTGAGTTGAATAGTGATTGTGGAAAATTTGGTTTTTAAAAACTTTTGGACCAAAACCCTCACTTCTGAAAACATTTTCTGTTTTCAGATCCTCTTTTGAAATATTTGAATGACCTAGTTGCAGACCTCTAAAAATTATGAAATTTGGTGAGAATGTAATCTCAGATGTTCTGAGTGTCTCACAAAAATTTCAAATTAAAACTCCACTCCTAACCCCTTGAAAATACGTTTTGGTCAGATTGCACAAATCTGTCATAAACCGTACTCCGACTTGAAAATTTTATTCCTACAAATTGGTGACTCCAAATGGTCTGAAATTTTTATGACAAGACCCTTAAGATATGTAATTTAGTGAGTTGAAACAGTTTTTGAAAATTCCTTTGAGAAATATGTCAACCACGTTGATGTTCTCAACCTTTGCAAATCAGATTGCACTAGTCTCAGAACTATTCACGTTTGACTAACTTATACTTATCCAAATGAGTTGAAACTTACGCCAAATGAAAGCTAGGATATGTGGCTATGTTTCTGCAAAGTTTTATAATTTTTGAAAATCGTTTACTATTTTTACTGTTACAACGAACTCAATGCAGAAAACTGAAAACTGAAAGTAAAGTGCAGTAAAATAAGAACACCAAGGATTTTATATTGGTTCGGTTAAATCAAAGCTACTACATTCTTCGAGGACACCTTCCTCGGTTATCACTAAACACAATAAACACATTACCACAAGGGTGACTGGAGTTAAACGTTAACTCCATCCTTTTACAAACAATACAATCGAGCAAACGATTCACGGACATCACTACCGAACGAATGAAGGTTTGATCACACATTGATCAACCTTTTACAACAATGAACGAGCCTATACAATATGTAAAATATATGAACAATAGGCTTGAGAGAAGAAGAAGAAGAAAGAAGAGGAGAAGAAGAACGTAGTAGAGCTTTGTGCACTTCAGAGAATGTGAGTAGTTGCTTGACCTTGTGTGTACTATCTTCTTCCTTTTTAATCACACTTGGCCTCCCCCTTAGAGTATTCTTCCTTCTTGAGAATTCTCTTTAATGTCCTTGGAATATTTCCTTGTGTAAAGATGACACCATCTTGATTACTTGACACATTATGATTGGAAGGATGACTTGACCTTGCTTACTTGCCACTTGTTGATTGGTCCACCTTGGCATCCTTTAATGAGCTGTAAATTCTACAAAAAGACTTACAAAACATGTGCTCAAAAGTAGTCAAAACATTATCATACTATCACACTTCAATCCCTCAAATTTTGGGATGCAAATTGAGTGCATGAAGCCACAAAATCGCCACCTTAAGCATGTGCTGAAAATTTTTTAGCACGTGTCTTTCTTTTGAATTTGTTTCATTGTGTGGTGCCCTCTTTTATGTCACTAATCTTGTGTGGTATATTCTCCACCAATTGAGATGTCAAATAAGCTCCACCTAGGTTCCAATCAAAGTGAAATAGGCGTGTAGTATGAGCTGCACATGTGTCACATAATGCACAATATTTACACATACATGGTAAATAATAATCAGCCCTGAATTTTCTAGAACACTTTAACATGTCTTGAATGTGAAAAAAGTGTCTAGATACATGTTACATCGCATGCCAAAAAAACGTTCCATGTGGTATGTTCGTAGAAAACTGAATTTTTGACTTTTGTCGATTACACGATTTTTCTCTGATTAAATTCAAAATTCTTGCACATGTCATATATATTATATCACACATAATGTACATAAAATAAAGTAGATATTCAGCTCATGTGACTAGGGAGAGGCGCCCATGTGCTTAAAAAATTGAATTTGAAATTTCTACAATTTTAGCCTAAATTGTGGGTGATTTGTGTGTGACAACATGGAATGATTTAGTGGCTCATATTAACATGTGAGCCATGAAATTTTTGTCTAATTTTGATGTATATGGGCTGTCTATCTTTATATGGCAAGTATGTGACACGTCAGTGAAGTTTCGGAAGTCATCCGATACGACAATTTCGGTTTATGACCTTGTAATGTGTCGTTATAATTTTGTCATCACCATGACTTATATCATATGATATAAAACCTAAATATACTCATAAATATGAGATGTATATAGTGGTGTGACGTCGACGTACGTTTATAATATATGTAACGTGTCGGTAGTACATCGAAATAAATGTGTATTGTGCCTTTTAAAAAAAATATGAATATATATATATATATATATATATATATAATATATGGCGTGTAAAGTTGAATGGGGAGGAGACTTTCCATTTCCAAATTTGTTGCCATGTAGCTTCCACCAAATATGTCTCCAATTGATGAACTAGTTAGTTCATTAACTTAAACATTCCACTTAATGAACTAGTTTAGTTCATTAATTGTGGCACCTGAAAATAGTTAAAGACAACAAATGTTTGCCATATGATGTAAGCTTTAACGCTTCATGGCTTGTTAGTACGACAACAATATATATAAGCATATGAAGCATGTATATCACATAAACATGTCAGGCAATAATTTATTTATGCATTTCGTAGACTCGTAGTATGTAAATCATGCATTTGTGAATCATTCAAACACTTTTTCTCAACAATCGTACGTTAGCATAACCCACGGGCCAAGTCACCAGATCAGCATACCGCAACTGATTCAATTCAGCTCGACAAGCGGTTTGAGACCACAAATTCACCTCAGGTCAGCTGTGCGTCAAATGTCAGTTCAAACCATGTAGCCCCTACTTTGCCTCTTGGCCGCGCTGCCAAAGAGACACCTCAGCTCGGCCATACACGCTAGAGTAAACACTTGCCAGCAAGCAATCCTAGCTATGCACCGCTACACGTGGTGCCGGTGGCCACCATCTAGATGTCATCATCCCATAGCTTCTCAACGTGTACTAACCCAGCCCCAACGAATAAAAGGTGAGGAATCCCCCACAGAATAGCCCCTGACCACCACATCCCCTGACCACTATAAAAATAGCCACCATCTAGTAGGGTAAAACCTAAACATGTTACTTCGCCCTCTACTTCTTATCCACCACTATGTATATGTCCGTTACTGACTTGAGCGTCGGAAGGTTTTCTATGTGACAGTAGCCTCGGGACCTCTAACATTGTCTTTTCCCATGCAGGTTTTTGCCTCTCCGTCTCTACGAGGTGCTAACGACGTTATCATGCATATAATCTATGTCCTTTTGGTGAAGACCCGACTTCGTCAGCTATTGAAGATGACTTTGAGATGTTTTTTCATCTTCTTCTATTAGTGATTGAAAAGAATATAGTTATTTTCAAGAGCTTGAAAAATTATAAGAATCTAAAGAAGTAATTTAGAAAATGAAAATTGTAGAAATGTAAGATGGCAACAAATATATAAGAATATTTCCCTAGAAAAATAGAAAGTAAAAAAGAATTAATGTAGAAGAGTGTACGAGGACTTTCATAAAATGATTACAGGGGCAAAAAAATCATGATAAGTTTTTTCCCTAAAAGTAATAAATTAGTTATTGACAAATCCAAACTAGAATTTAAAGCTTTTTAATTTTTTTCTAACAAGAAGGAAGTGTCCAATAAATGAGGCATCTTTTAAAGAAAAGCATAAGGCTAAGGATACAATCCTAAAGGAAGTCACTAAGAAAGGTAATAAGACATTCAAGGTAAAAAAATGGGAGAAAATTTCACTTGTCATCTAAACGTTGGTCAAATTTTCCAATTAACATTTAAAAGTTGTTAAACCTCATTTACCATCCAAAGGTGGCCCAACTTGACTCAATTAACACTAGAAACCGGCTAATTACCTGCTGCAGCCGGTTTCACTATATTTTACCGCCAAAATTTTCTCCCTGTAAAATAATGTCTTTTCCTTCCCTCCCTCCTGATGCAACTGGTTCCCTCCATAAATTAGCCCACACTTCACAAAATCAGCCAACATCCATCAATGATTCAAGATTTTGAATCAAGATCCTCATTCTTCCCTTTCTCTATAGTGAAGTAAGATGTCTTCTTCATCCTGGTTGGTGGTCGCTGCAGAAGGGCTCAATTGGGTGTGGAAGGAAGTTGCTATTGTGGTATGAAAATGGCTGAGACAACGATGATTGGAACTGGGCCGCCTCGAGTGGAGGTCTATAGTTCATGTGCTGACTGCTGAAGACAATTTATTACAGAAACCATGTGTTTAGTGAGTTCTAGGATGGTTTATTGTAACGGAAATATCTACTAGTATGCTACAAGGAGTTGAGGCAATCGAATTTATAGGAAGGGTGATTATATTTTATTGTCATTTGATGTTACTAATGAAGAGTTCAACGAGATTGAATTGCCACCTACTTGTAATCATGTCTTTGATGGAACTATATTAGTGTAAAATGGTTCTCTTGCTCTTTTTTCTCGGGTTGACAATACTGTGTGGAACTGCTACATCATATGGGTGATAGAAAAAAGTAATGACTCTAGCTCATGGTCTCAAGTTTACTCGATTGAAACAATCACCATCATCACCAAGGCGATTAGATTTACAAGTCGTGAAAAACTTTTACTGATAATGGATGACAGGGAGATGGCTTGTTGGGATCTTAAAGAAAACTCCGTGAAGTATGAGAAGGTTCATAATCCTTTTGATTTTCATGTAGACGCTGCTTTTGGCGATGACCTTGTCATTTCTGCAGGCACAGAGTAAGTTGACTGATCATTTCTTTTGCCCTTTCAGCTATCCTCAATGCACTTTGCAAGAATTCATAACCTTTATGGCATGGAAAGAAAGACTAAAAGTGGTAAGCAAAAGAATGATATTGACAAATCAAGAAATGCTTTTATTTAGACTTACAATCTTCCCTTTTTAAGCTCTCGTCATGAATTACTACCTGCAAACTTTCTTTTGTACCCTGAACTGTTTCCAATATTGCAATAAAAGAGGGTTGGACACAATGCTATTATTGTTTGACACATGTTAGGCTTAAATTAGCAACACTGTTAGAACATTACATATAGGATAGCTATAGTCAGTTGATTACTGTGATCAATAATAAACTTGATTATGTTGTAATTTGCAGGAGAAAGGGAGCAAACTTGGCCACAAAGAAATACATGGATAAACCGCTAAAGTTGCAGCCAAATGGGATGGACATTCAAAAGATCAACTATAGTTGTGGTGTGAATGAATTGAAAAGACTTTGTAGTAAGAAACCAACTCTAGTTGTGGTAACTGGTAGGCAAAACGAAGAAGAATGAAATGTTTAGCTTACCACAACTAAATACTGCATGATTGTTCAGCGGCGGAACAGCGAAGCAGCTCCAGCCTCAGTGGCTAGATCTCTGGCTAGCCTTCATGAGGTTTGTTTAGTGCCAGCTACAACCAATAGCAGCGTCCTTCCATACCCAATTGAGCCTTCCTCTAGCGACCACCAACCGAGGATGAAGAAGACATCTTACTTCACTATAGAGAGAGGGAAGAATGAGGATCTTGATTCAAAATCTTGAATTATTGATGGATGTTGGCTGATTTTGTGAAGTGGAGACCTAATTTATAGAGGAAACCAGGAGGAAACCAGTTGTACCAGGAAAGAGGGAAAGAAAAAGACGTTATTTTGCAGTGGGAGAAAGTTTTGGCGGTAAAATGTAGTGAAACCGGCTGCAGCAGGTAATCAGCCGCTTTCTGGAATTAATTGAGTCAAGTTGGGCCACCTTTGGGTGGTGAATGAGGTTTAACAACGTTTAAATATTAATTGAAAAATTGGGAAAATCTCACTTATTAGCCTAAAGTTTGGCATATTACTCAGTTAGCAGCCTAACGTTGATGAAACTCAGTTAACACCCAGTCTTTGTCCATAATGGCTCACTTGTAACCAGTTGACCGTTGACTTTCTCATACCAACCAGTAGTTGACACGTGGCGACCCTTTTTAATTAAAAAAATTGTATTTTTGAATAAATTGATTAAAAAGAATTTAAAAATTGTAAAATTAATTAAAAATATTTTAAAATCGAAAAATTTGGAAAAAAAAGATAAAAATAATAAAAAATTTACCCCAATGCCCCAGTCCACCCACCCATACATCCCCCATGACCTCAGACCCATGCACCTACCCCCCAGGCCAAATTTTTTTTTAAAAAAATTTTCTAACTCACACATAACGCCCCGACCACCCCCGCGCCCCCTCCCCCACCACCGCGCACACCCCAAAAAAATTTTAAAATTTTTTCAACTCACCCACAAAGCTCCGACCACCCTTTGGCACCCCAAACAACCCAACCCTCCAGCCCAAAAAGAAAATGACAACGTTTTTGCCAGGTTATCATGGGGTTAAATTTTCTAAGAGAATTTCTTCTGTGTGTTGAATGTTGGAGGAGCGCAAATGATGATGTACATGAACATCTACAATATCTTATGCACGATATTGGAGATGCTTTTGAAATTATGCCCGGAGGTGGGGGTGGGGGTGGCACGAGGTGTGGAGAGAGAAAACAATTTTTGACTTTTCTTTTTATACCGGATGTTGGGGTGCGGGAGAAGGGGAGGGGACATTGTGTGGGTGGTCGGGACGTTATGAGTGAGTTAGAAAAAAAATTAAAATTTTTTTTTGGCTAGTGGGGGGTGGGATGGGGGACACGGGGGTGGTCGGAGCGTTATGAGTGAGTTAGAAAATTTTTTTTATTATTTTTTCTAATAAATTAAAAACACGTGTCAACTACTGGTTGATCTGAGAAAGTCAACGGTTACTCAACCGTTAATCAACGGTCAACTGGCTACAAGTGAGCCATTATAGAAAAAGCCTGGGTGTTAACTGAGTTTCATCAACGTTAGGCTGCTAACTGAGTAATGGGCCAAACTTTAGGCTAATAAGTGAGATTCTCCCTTGAAAAATTTGACGAACGTTTGGATGGCAAATGAAATTTTCTCTAAAAAGAGACATGCTATAAGAATCTAGGCTTAATGGAAGACCTAAAAATGCTAGAACTAACAAAAAAAATGTCGTACGTGTATATGAAATCCTTAGAGGTAGATAGAATAGTAACTCCTCAAAGTTTTTCACTTAAGAACCTATGATAAGCATTAGCCAACTATTTTATGCCAATTTTCGTACTATATTTGAGAAAGACAAATGTTATGTTAAAAAAGATGACAAATTTATTTTTGAGGATTTGAGCAAAAAATGTTTACAAATTTAGCTCATATGATTTGATTACTAAAAACATCTTTTGACTTATTCCAAAGAATGATCTGGCTTATGGTATAGACGAGTGAGACATATTATTTCTTAATGTTTCAAAATGTTTTGAAGAAAACAACATATCTGAGGTTTTTTAAAGCGATATTTCGAAAGTAATGGCTCATCTGACATTTACCTAAAGTTGATGCTTGCTAAGTCAAGCTTCAAGCAAAAAAAAAAAAAAGTTTTCCCAACCAAACTTCTACGTTTCTTTCACATGTATTTATACTTAGACATAGCTCACTTTGTTGTAAATGATAATTATACGTTTTATTAGGTTATGTTCTTATATAAGGAAAGTGGTGTCCATAACAAATTTGCTTAACTATGTAGAATACAGAAAATAAAATGAAGATGTTACAAAAATCGTGATAGAGGTGGAGACTTTTTTTTAGTGTAGTGATGAACGACAAGTTAATTAATCAGACCTCTATGATGAAAAAATTGGTTGTTGCTCTCTAAGGTATAATTCAGTTGGTGCTTAGATTAGGACATTACACCAGAAAGATGTAGGTTCGAATCAGGACATACGCAGCATCGAAGCAATACTGTTTTCTGAGCCTGAAAGCCAAAGACCGAAATCCGACTCAATTGGGTGTTGGGTTACAAGGGTTACAAGTCCAGATTATATAAGTCTCCTTGTGAAGGTTTTTGGTAACGCTTTACCAATATTGAAAGCCATTGGATTCCTGATTTACATCCTCCATACAGTTCTATAAGACTGGAACAGTGATAACTTCGGGTTAAAGATTTGACCTTTTACTTCAAAAAGGCGGGTTGTTAAACTAAGATGAAGACAGGTTGTTAAACTAAGATCAATGCCTACTTGGTTTGATTTCATAGAGTATTGATGGCCACTTAGATGGCTAGGTTAGAAAAAAATGTTGGCCATATGTATTTGTAAAAATAATTTGGCACTTCAAATCTACTTTTCTGTATTCCATCACCTCAATTTATATAGTTACAATTGGAAAGATAAATCTAACCTAATCTAATCACTATCAATTAGGACAGTAGATAAATACAAATCAAACCAATTACAGATATACACTTATAGAGAATCCATCAGATCATTAATCAGATAGACACATATATGTCTGCCATCTTTATCCGATTGCCGAGCTGGATTTTTTCTGGTTAACCTCGTCAGGTCAGCTCAACCAGACCAGTCAAATCTAATGCAGTCAAACCAAAAGCGTGCCCCTATACCTTGACTATACATCGTTAACCTTAATCATCTGCCACTATGAACTCCAATCATAGACCATGTCCTCTGAGAGGTGCAAATCTAGTATGTTCCTGATCCGCTTATCCGAAGTCAGTTTGGGCCTGCCTTTACTCCTGTTCCCCTCTACAATAAGGCTTTCAATTGCTCTGACAGACATCGTTGTATATATCCTCTTGACATGCCTAAACCATTTCAGTCTTCCCTTTCTTATCTTATCTGCTATACTAGACACGCGTAACCTTTTCCGAAACACCTCATTTCTGATCCGATCTAGCCTTTTATGCCCACACATCCGCCTCAACATCCTCATCTCTGCCACTTCTATCTTATGTGACTGTAGCCTCTTGATGGCCAACAGTCTGTTCCATATAGCATTGCCGGTCGCAGTGCCACCCTATAAAAGTTTTCCTTTAATTTAGTTGGAAAATTCTTGTCACACAGGACCCGTGACGCTGCCCTCCATCTACACAGCCTGCTTGAACTCGATGTGCTACATCACTCTCTATGTCACCATCTTGCTGTACAAATGATCCTAGGTACTTGAATTTACTTACCTCTGGTACCACTTGACCCTCGATGGTGAGCTAACTATTCTCACCGTCAGCTACGCCGGTGAAGTCGCAATGCAGATACTCGATCTTAGAACGACTAATCCTTAAGCCTTTCCTCTCTAAAACACATCTCCAGTGCTCTAGACTCATACTCAAGGTATGTCTAATCTCTGCGACTAATACAATATCATCATCAAAAAGCATACACCACAGAATTGACTCCTAGATCGGTTTTGACAACTCGCCAAGGATGTAGGACCTGTCTAGCGCCACTAAAGGGGGGAGTCGAATAGTGAGTGCGGAAATTTCGGTTTTTAAAACTTTTTGACCCAAATTACTCACTTCTGAAAACAATTCCTGTTTTCAGTTCCTGATTTAAATTATGTAAATGACCTAGTTGTAGACCTCCAAAAATTATAAAATTTGGTGAAGTTGGACTTTCAGATGTAATGATTAACCCACAAAAATTTCAAATTAAAACTCCAAGTCTAACCCATGAAAATACGTTTTTGGTTAGATTGCGCAAATCTTCCAGAAACTGTACTCGGAATTGAAAAATTTATTCCTATTAAATGGTAACTATAAATGGTCTGAAACTTTTATGATAAGACCCTCACGATGTCTATTTTAATGGGTTGAAATAATTTTTGAAAATTCTTTTGGGAAGTAGGTCAACAACGTTGATGTTCTCAACCTTTGCAAATCTGAAAATCAAATTGCACTAGTCTCAGAACTATTAACGTTTGATTGATTTATACTTATCCAAATGAGTTGAAACTTACGCCAAATAAAAACTAGGACATGTGACTATGTTTCTGCAAAATTTTATGATTTTTGAAAATCATTACTATTTTTACCGTTGCAATGAAATCGATGCAAAAAACTGGAAACTGAAAGTAAAATGCTGAAAAGTAAGAACACCAAGAATTTTATACTGGTTCGGTTAAAACAACCTACTCCAGTCTTCTAGGACACATTCCTCGGTTATCATTAAACACAAAAAACACCTTACCATAAGGGTGACTGGAGTTAAACACTAACTCCACCCTTTTGCAATCAAAACAATCAAGCAAATCAATCACAAACACCACCACAGATCGAATGAAGGTTTGATCACACCTTGATCAACCTTTTACAAGAATGAACGTGTATGGTGGTATATCCAAAGCCTATATAATATTTGAAATATATGAGCAATAGGCTTGAGACTAAGAAGAAGAGAAAGAAAAGAAGAAGAAGAGAGTAGTCTAGCTTTTTGCACTTGTGAGAATATGAATTGTAGCTTGGCTTTGTCTTGCACTATCTTCCCTTTTTATCTCCCTTTGGCCGCCACCTAGGGCTTTTTCCTACCTTGAGAATTGTCTTTGATGTCCATGGAAGATTGCCTTGTGTAGAAGATGACACAATCTTGCTTACTTGGTGCAATATGATTGGAAGGATGACTTTCCCTTGCTTAGTTGTCACTTGTTGATTGGTCCACCTTGGCACCCTTGAAATGAGCTATAAATTCTAAAAAAAACTGAAAATATGTGCTCAAATTCTAGTCAAATAATTACCATACAATCACACATTAATCCCCTTCAATTTTGGAATAAAATTGAAGACACAAATGCACCAAATTTCGTTCATACCAAACAACATGTGCTGAAATTTAGCATGTGTTGTATCTTGAATTGTTTCCTTGTGTGTTGTCATCTTCAATGTCATCAATCATGTGTGGCTTATTTTTCACCAGTTAAAGTACCAAATAAGCTCTACCTAGGCTCCAACATGGATGTAGTAGGCGTGTAGAAAGGCTGCACATGTGGTGAAATTTAATTTTGGTAAGCTTTGTCAAATAATGCACAATATCTACACATATATGGTAAATAATAATCAGCTATATTTTGAATTTTCTAGAACGCTTTCACATGTCTTGAATGTGTAAAAAGTGTCTAGATACATGTTACACCTATATCAAAAACATTCCATGTGTGTATGTTCGTAGAAAACCGAATTTTTGACGTTCATTGATTAAGCGATTTTTCTCCGATTAATTTCAAACTTCTTACACATGTAATATATATTATGTCACACATAACATACATAAAGTGAAGTGTATATTCAGCTCTAATGGTCAAAGAAAAACGTCACATGTGTAAAAGATAAGATTGAATTTGAATTCTCCACAAATCTAGTCTAAATTGTGGGTGATTAGTGTGTGCCAACATGGAATGACTTATTGGCTATTTGTAACATGTGAGCCACGAAATTGTTAGCCATTTTTGAAGTATATGGGCTGGCCATCTTCATATGGCAAGTACGTGACATGTTGGTGAAGTTTCGGTAGTCACCCAATACGACAATTTTTGGTTTATGACCTGTAACATGTCGTTATAGTTTTGACGTCACCATGACTTATATCATATGATATAAGACCTGAATATACTCATAAATATAAGTTGTATATAGTGGTGTGACGTCGACGCACGTTTATAACATTTGTGATGTGTCGGTGGTACGTAAGAATATATGTGTATAGTGCCTTTTTAAAAAAATATGGATATGTATATTATATATTATTAGGCGTGTGAGATGAAATGAGGAGAAGACTTTCTATTTTCAAATTTGTTACCATATAGCTCTCTCCAAATATGTCCTCATTTAATGAACTAGTTAGTTCATTAACTCAAACACTTCACTTAATGAACTAGTTTAGTTCATTAATTGTGACACCTGAAAATAGTACAAAGACAACAAATGTTTGTCATATGATGTAAGCTTTACCGCTTAACGGCTTGTTTGTACAGCAACAATATATATAATTATGTAAAGCATATTTATCATATAAACGTGTCAAGTAATGATTCATTCATGCCTTTCGTAAGTACGTAGCATTTAAATCATGCATTTATAAATCATTCAAACCCTTTTTCTTAACAATCTTCCCTTTTGATGATTTGCAAAATAACATTGATTCGTGATTTAAATGTGATCGCTCCCCCTACAATTATACGCAAATTTAAAATTTAAATTTTGAATTTCATATCGTCGTGCTCTCGTGCTCCCCCTTAAATCATGCTTCTCTCCCCCTTAAATAATGTTTTTCTCTCCCCCGTTATTTTATAAATGATATCAAAAGAACAAGTAAGAATGGAAGGGAATAGTAGTTTATAACATATAAGTGGAAATCATGCATTTTTACGCGTCCTTAAGGATTACTTATTCAACCCTCTGCAAATGTACCTTTTGGTACCCAAACTTGGGTGACCTTCCTCGGTCTTATAAAAGATGAGAAAAGAGATGAAGAAGCAATATAATAGATGTTAGGTGAAAATCCGTTTGGCCTATGGCCGACAATGCCATCACGCTCATGATAAGATTTTCGTTTTTGATATGCCTTTGTGTTAGTATGCATGGTCCGTGATCTAGATGCATTTGTGTTGTATGAATGTCGCGTATGCATCAATGGTTTCCTTTCATATCTATACGGTACATGATTATATTTTGTATAAGATGAAAAAGAAGAAGCTCAATAAGATATAGTGGGTGGTGCACTTGATATCTTCTTAGGCCGTATAGTTGTCTTGAATGCACGCGGTTTCTTAGATAAAATAAAATTGGTAGACTTATTTTGTACTTTATTATCTTCCACATACCCTAATCCAGTTTTATCATTTTCATGCTTTTGTGAGGAAATGAGGCGATCTAGCATGTTCGTACCCATATCGAATTGTTTTACCATTCTTTCTAGATTCGCGTTTCTTGATTTCAAATTTGAAATATCGGCTTTCATTTCATTGTTTTTGGATGTTAATGATTGAATTTTAGATCTCAATAAAACAATCAAATTAGACGACTTCTCTTTTGAATCGTTTAATTAAGATACAAGATTTGTGTTAGAGGATTTTAACACTTTCTTGTCTTTAATTAAGCTTTTTTTTTCTTTTGCAAGAGTCTTAGAACACTTATGCAATTCAAGATATTGAACATACAAATCATGATACGATGGTTCAGAATTGGAATCAGAATCAGAATTTACCTCACTATCAAAAGGTGGAGGCCTTTGGCTTGACATACCTTCTTGTTCGGTTTTGTGGCTAGTGGATGCTATCTCACAAAGATTGTTATATCTTCTTGTCGTGAGTGTGCCTGACTCTGATACCACTTGTAGGACCTGTATAGTACCACTAGAAGGAGAGTTGAATAGTGAGTGCAGAAAATTTGGTTTTTAAAACTTTTTGACACAAATTACTCACTTCTGAAAACAATTTCTGTTTTCAGATCCTGATTTAAATTATTTTAATGACCTAGTTTTAGATCTCCAAAAATTATGAAATTTGGTGAAGTTGGAGTTTTAGATGTATGATTAACCCACAAAAATTTCAAATTAAAACTCCAAGTCTAACCTCTTGGAAATACGTTTTTGGTCAGATTGCGCAAATCTTCCAGAAACTGTACTCCAAATTGAAAAATTTATTCCTATTAAATGTAAATATAAATGGTCTGAAACTTTTATGATAAGACCCTCACTATGTTTATTTTAATGGGTTGAAACAGTTTTTGAATATTTCTTTGAGAAATATGTCAACCACGTTGATGTTCTCAACCTTTGCAAATCTGAAAATCAGATTGCACTAGTCTCAGAACTATTAACGTTTGATTGACTTATACTTATCCAAATGAGTTGAAACTTACGTCAAATGAAAACTAGGACGTGTGGCTATGTTTTTGCAAAATTTTATGATTTTTAAAAATTGTTTACTATTTTTAGCGTTGCAATGAAATCGATATAAAAAACTGAAAGTAAAGTGCTGAAAAGTAAGAACACCAAGAATTTTATACTGGTTTTGTTAAAACAACCTACTCCAGTCTTCGATGACACCTTCCTCGGTTATCACTAAACACAACAAACACCTTACCACAAGGGTGACTGGATTTAAACACTAACTCCACCTTTTTACAATCAAAACAATCAAGCAAATCAATCACAAACACCACCACCGATCGAATTAAGGTTTGATCACACCTTGATTAACCTTTTACAAGAATGAACGTGTATAGGTGGTATATCCAAAGCCTATATAATATTTGGAATATATGAACAATAGGCTTGAGACTAAGAAGAAGAGAAAGAAAAGAAGAAGAGAGTAGTCTAGCTTTTTGCACTTGTGAGAATATGAATTGTAGCTTGGCTTTGTCTTGCACTATCTTCCTTTTTGTCTCCCTTTGGCCGCCCCTAGAGCTTTCTTCCTACCTTGAGAATTGTCTTTAATGTCCTTGGAAGACTGTCTTGTGTAGAAGATGACACAATCTTGCTTACTTGGTGCAATATGATTGGAAGAATGACTTTTCCTTACTTAGTTGTCACTTGTTGATTGGTCCATCTTGGCACCCTTGTAATGAGCTTTAAATTCTAAAAAACTGAAAATATATGCTCAAATTCTAGTCACATAATTACCATACAATCACACATTAATCCTCTTCAACTTTGGAATAAAATTGAAGACAAAAATGCACCAAAATTCGTCCATAACAAACAACATGTGCTGAAATTTCAGCATGTGTTATATTTTGAATTGTTTCCTTGTGTGTTGCACTCTTCAATGTCACCAATCATGTGTGGCTTATTTTCGACCAATTAAAGTGCCAAATAAGCTCCACCTAGGCTCCAACATGGATGTAGTAGGCGTATAGAAAGGCTACACATATTTACTCATATATGGTAAATAATAATCGGCCCTATTTTGAATTTTCTCGAACACTTTAACATGTCTTGAATGTGTAAAGTGTCTAGGTACATGTTACACCTATGCCAAAAACGTTCCATGTGTGTATGTTCGTAGAAAACCGAATTTTTGACTTTCGTCGATTATGCGATTTTTCTCCGATTAATTTCAAACTTCTTACACATGTAATATATATTATGTCACACATAATATACATAAAATGAAGTGTATATTCAGCTCTAATGGACAAAGAAAAACATCACATGTGTACAAGAAAATATTGAATTTGAATTCTCCACAAATCTGGCCTAAATTGTGGGTGATTTATGTGTGCCAACATTGAATGACTTAGTGGATGTTTGTAACATGTGAGCCACAAAAGTTTTAGCCATTTTTGAAGTATATGTGCTGACCATCTTTATATGGCAAGTACATGATATGTTGGTGAAGTTTTGGTAGTCACCCGATACGACAATTTTTGGTTATGACCTTGTAACATGTCGTTATAATTTTGACGTCACCATGACTTATATCATATGATATAAGACCTGAATATACTCATAAATATAAGTTGTATATAGTGGTGTGACGTTGACGTATGTTTATAGTATATATGATGTGTCGGTGATACGTCGGAATATATGTGTATAGTGCCTTTTAAAAAAAATATGGATATGTATATTATATATATATTAGGCGTGTGAGATGAAATGAGGAGAAGACTTTTCATTTTCAAATTTTTTGCCGTATAGCTCTCTCCAAATATGTCCTCATTTAATGAACTAGTTAGTTCATTAACTTAAGCACTTCACTTAATGAACTAGTTTAGTTCATTAATTGTGACACCTGAAAAAAGTACAATGACAACAAATATTTTCCATATGATGTAAGCTTTAACGCTTCATGGCTTGTTAGTACCGCAACAATATATATAATTATGTAAAGCATATTTATCATATAAACGTGTCAAATAATAATTCATTCATGCATTTTGTAAGTACGTAGCATTTAAATCATGCATTTGTAAATCACTCAAATCCTTTTTCTCAACAACAACTGCGAAAAGAAATGGGCTCAACGCAAACCCTTGATGGAGGTCTACCTCCACTGAGAAGAAGTCTGTATTCCCCATAGTCGTACGAACGGTTGTTTTCGTCCTACCATACATATCCCTAATTATGTCTATATACTTTGAAGGAACCTCTCTTGCATTCAGGCTATCCCAGATCAGGTTACGTGGCACACTATCGTACGCTTTTTCAAGATCGATGAAAACCATATGTAGATCGCACTTCTTCTCCTTATACTTCTCCATCAATCTTCTTAGGATGTGTATTGCTTCCGTAGTTGACCGTCTTAGCATAAAATCAAATTGGTTCATTGTAATCTGAGTTTCTCCTTTAATTATAGTATCGATTACTCTTTCCCCTAACTTCATGGTATGGTTTAGCATCTTAATCCTTCTGTAGTTCTCACAACACTGTGCCTCCTTTGTTCATATATAGAGGGACCACGACACTCTTTCTCCACTCATCTGACATTTTTCCTGTTTTGTAAATAATGTTGAACAGATTCGTTAGCCATTGAACTCCTTCCTCTCCAAAATACTTCCACGCCTCGATGAGTATGTTATCTAGGCCAACTGCTTTAGCTCTTCCTATCTTCCTCAGTGCTCTCATCACCTCTGCTTGTGTGATGCTTCGACATTCGGAGTTATTATGATGTCGTTGTTGGGTAGTGATGCTTTCTCTTTCTTCATGGTCAGCCCTCCCGCCGCTAAAAAGATTGTGAAAGTATGTTTGATATTTCCACTTGATGTTTTGTGCTTTGACTAAAACATATCCATCGTCTCCCTTTATAAACTTCCTGCCTTCTAGGTCCTGCGTTTTTCGATCCCTAGCTTTGGCAATCTTGAACATATCATGCTCTCCGCCTTTTGTTTCTAGTCTTTTGTACATCCTTTTATAGGCTGCAGCCTTTGCCTTCGTCACTGTCTTTTTTGCCTTCTTCCTGGTGATTTTTTAGTTCTCCTTCAATCTCACTATCTCCTCTCCATCTGTGCATCTTAACATCTCTCTAAACATCCTTTGTTTATCCCTTATTTTTTATTGCACATCCTCATTCCACCACCACGTCTCTTTATGTACGGTAGTCTTTCCTGTTGTTACCCCAAGAGTTTCTCTCGTCGTGTGAGTAATAGTAGTCATCATAACCTCCCACATCTGATTTGTGTCCTCACCCAGACAATCTAATGTCGCAGAGATGACCTTGTCTCTAAATATATTAATTTTTTTCGACCTTCAAACCTCCCCATCAAATCCTGGGTGGAAATTTTCCAGCCCCCTTATTAAACTTTTGGCTCAATGCTATAACTACCACCAGTAAACGTTATTGTGTTACCGTTGTCTCCCTTAGTATAACCTTGCAGTCCCTCCACAACCGTCGGTCTTCACGCCTCATCAGAAAATATCGGTCTGCGTGTTATGACCTCCGCTGCTAAAAGTGATCAAATGCGATTCTTTTTTCTTAAAGAACAAGTTTATAATGCCTAGGTGCATGGAATCAAACTACTGGGATGTAGAATTGGGAGGTATTCTTCTAGATGCGCTAGTAGATGCCATGTTTGTGCCTAGTTGATGCAGTGGATTTGGCTAAGTGAGACAGTCTTCATGTATGGAAAGAGCATAGTTGCTTTTCTGGTGTCAGTGAGACATAAACATCTGATCTTTGTAAATTATATAGTTTGAGATAATTTGACGGGTCTTAAACATTAAGTGTAATTTTTAAGGGCATAGTTGAGCCCTGTTTTTTTTCTCCTTTTTTTATGGAACAGAATAAGCTTCTAAAAGTTGGAGTCAGAGTTTTGATGACAAAAAAGATCAAAGAATCTTACTACATTAAAATTTTGAAGGTCTTCTGTGAGCAGGAAGTTACTGGGAGCATAGTGATGCTCCTAAGTTTTTTACGCAGTTGATATCATATATATGGGATCTGATAAAATTACTATAGATTCAAGTAAGAGCTAGTTGAAGAAAACTTCTTTGGAAAGAATTTTAAAAAAGCAACCTATCTATCTCATAGTGTTGAGTCCATTTTATTATCCTAAATTCCTAACTTCTTTTTTGATGTCCAAAACAAAGTATCCATGCTATTGTTTCTTTTTGTATAAGATGGATGTTAAAACTAATTATAATAACAACTTTATATTAAATGATTCAGCTGCTGCTTTTAGAACAACTATATAACTTTTCTTTTTGGCTTTCCATTTCCAATGGAGTCAAGGACACAGTCTTCTTTGACTTTGGAATACGATAGAATAAAGCAAAATGACTCACTAAATTGGTTGCGCTTCTTATCTTGTAAAATATCAGTTGATCGACATAGCTTGACGCATCATTATGGGTCATCGGAATAACAAATGGATATGGTTGCGTACATCCGAACCTCCATATCCTGTCATAGACAGGAGCCTCTAAAGCAATGGGTAATGTAGTTATATCTAACTTTTCTTTTTGAATGAACGAGGCTTGGGGTATTGAGTATATAGCTTTAACGCACTCAAGTAGGATGATGGTAATGGTCGATTTTTTTTCTTCTCAAGTGAGAATGAGGCAAATTGGACTATTACGTATGCAATTTTAACTGCTTTTTCTTATTTTCCCCCCCTTCTTTTTCTTTCTGCTGAAGCAAATTACTGAAATAGTAAACATGCTTTCAATTATCAGTGCAAGTCCTTTGTCCTTGCATCAATATCTTTATGCTTTATGATGGTTCTTTTGTCTAGTTGAAGTTCTGCTAAACAAAATTTGCATGCTAAACAACTGCCCCCCCTTTTTTGGCCGGAAAGAGTGGAGCAATTTATTGATTTTCGAAATATTGAAAATTTCCTCATGTTTTTCGGTTGTATCCCAACCATTAAAGGTCCATGTCACTCCCAGTCCCACAAGAAGTGTAAGGATGTAAATCAGGAACCTGATAGATTTTGACAAAGAGCAGGTTATATACACGGGTACAGCATTACGGAGTCCAAGCAATGAAATTCCCTACAAATGACCCCGGAGATATTCGAACTCTCAACCTCCCTCTTTCAAGGTGATTACCCTTGCATGTTTCCATCAAGCTATGTCCTAGGGACTCCTCATGTGTTTCTTGCTTCTATGGGTTGCCGAATGCATCTCTTAGAGGCTATCTAATGAATGGGGGTATAGAAGGGGATGCGATCTACTCACTTCTTTTCCCTTCATCCCACTGCGCACTGTTCGACACGTAGCAACAGGGGATGATGAGGCTAGATGCAAGCGATCTTCATCTAGCCTCATCATCCCTTCTGCCGCCACGTGTCGGAGGGTGGACAATGGGGTGAGGAAAAAAGGGTGATGAGATCTGGTCTCGTATAGAAGACCTAGGGAGTCAAAGGGGGAACCTTGATGCTATTTTTTCTATGTAATTGGAAAACAAACATGACAATAGAATGATAATATAATATTGGAATAAAGTTGAAAATTGTGAAACATATCTTCTATAAGAAAAATCATGGTTGTCTTTATTTGGGGTAAAAAGTTATATTCCTGATTAAAAATGTCGTTAGGGCGGCTTCGTGTTTGCACATAATTCGAATCTTCTGAGGGGGCCCGCCACCATCGCAGGTATTGTTTATTTGGCTTTTGACGTGTACCAAATGGTTTCTTGTTGCGTAAACTATTCAGTTTTATCTTCAATTAATTTTGACGTTTTGATTTGTTTTCTTTTAGGAGGGCGACGTTTTGATTTTGATAATTAGATTTTTAGTATTTATTCTTTGATAATTGATTTCTTTTAGGAGGACGACGTTTTGATTTTGATAATTTGATTTCCGTATTTATTCTTGGAGCAACTGATGAGGTTGATACGATCTTGAGGCCATGAGTTCGATCCGCGGAAACACCATGTTACACAAAGTATATGGTAAGGTTGTGTGTATCAGATCGCGAAGCGGTCCGGCACCTCCTCGGACCCTGTACAAACACAGGAAACCTACTGCACTGAAAACGTCCTTTATTCTTTGATAAATTTATGTGTTTCTAACCTAATTTAAAACTTTATCAAACCCAATAGAATCTCAAATTAAGGGCTCAAATGCCCTGTTACATAAAACACTGAATTCTTGCATTTGGCTCAAGAATGTCAAAGACAAACTGGCTAAGTTATCAAAAGAGAAGGACATGCAAAAGAGAGAAAAAGCACCTCTCCCACAGCGGATAGGATCTCCTGTTCCATTTTTCCTTCACTTCATTGTACACTGTCCGACACGTAGCAGTAGGATGGGATGGTGAGACTAGATGTAGGTGACTCTCATCTAGCCTCGCCACTCTCTCCTGCTGCCACGTGCAGTGAGGAGTGCGGTGAGACTTGCGGTGAGGGGATATTAACCCCTCCCACAGCCAGCTGTTCCACCACAACATCAACAAGACATTGAAATGCTGCAAAAAGACTTGGAATGGACCTAGTCTGTAAACGTATCCGTATATTTTATTAATACGTTATGATTATTGACTACATTGATTATAAGATTTGATTCTGATTGATTGACAATCAGTATAATTCTTTGATAAAAGGAATTAATTATCGGTTAAATATACAAAAGGATTCCTAGCCTAGCATATAAAACACAAAACTTGTGATACTCTATCAATCTAAGCAATGAAGCATTTCAATAGACATACATGCTCATAACAGCAAAACTTCATCAAAACCTGTTAAAACTTGGGTTTACATAAGGTGAGGCTCATATCCACTCAAAAACTTAGCAAAGGGTCTTGTACCTCATTCTCATATAATTTATATATTTTTTTCTCAAAGTGAGCGATGTGGAACAATATTCTCAACACTGGCACTCACGTGACAACGTGGCTTGACATACATACGCACATTAGAACCCACCCTCAATCACAAACCACAAGGCAGACATAAACATCTGGACTGGTGAGGGGAGCAATAAATGGTCAAACATGGGCCAGACAAGGTGTGTTCCATATTTTATATCTCGCTCTGATAGCATGTTGAAACTTAAGCTTACAAGAGGTGATACTTATATCCACTCAAAACCTTAAAATCATATGTGATGATACCTCATTTTTATATCAACTTATATATTTATGTTAAAGTAGACAATATGGAATTATATTTTCAACAGATGCTTGGATCAACAAACTTCATCAAAACAAGGAATGAGCTGTTGGTTACGTATATATGTCCATCAGCATTCTAGGTTATTGTCATTTTTTCAAGCATTATAGCTGCATCAGATTTACAATGTAGGGAACACCGTCTTCCTTCTGGGTCCGGATCCCCTGACCGTTGGTTCTCTCACTCTTCTCGTGACCGTCCACCACGTGGCAGCAAGAGGGGGTGGTGAGACACTGCCACGTAGCGGGCGGTCCTTTTGTGACCGTCCCACATAGGGTCAGGAGATTCCGTTCGCTTCCTTCTGGCCTACACTTACAAACTTATTTTTTTTAATAAAGAAATGTTGCCACACGCAATTGAAACTTACCAAAAACCTTTTTTGTTTTATATAGTTTCTTGGAGCAAAAAGTCATACCTTGGTTCTGAGAGTTTCCATCGTCTCAGCTCCAAATATCATCATAGAGTATATAAATCAGAAGTTCAGCGACCTCCTATATTGGAGGAGGTCATACGTAAGGACATACACAAAGCGTCCACCGCAAACTGAGCCTCTCAACACAGACAGCATTGAAACATCCACACTGCGCATGTTCCTGATTCTATAAATATCGTGTTTCATCTTTTATCCATTTCATAATTCAGTGATCACACATTTGAGTATTACATGTAAGATCCGTTGTATTATGAAAAAAAATTTATTTGATTTATTAAGACTAACAGATTTTGGAGGATACGTTCTATAGGTTCAAGTCATCAACTTTGAGTCATGTTGTTATAGTATCGACTTTTTCTAATATAACTTGATACCCTAATATACGTTAGTTTAAAATTGAACAAAAATACTCTTTCATTAGTTATGTTAATTAGTTTCTTTTCTTGATTTTATTAGGCGTAGATAAATCATTACTTGATATCTCTTTATCCTTTATTTACTCTTTTTTTTTTTGTTAAATAAAGGTTTTGACTTGGCAGTCTTCTTTTGCCTTCGTGCGATCCTTTGATAGAGTAGCCAGACTTTCAAAAAGGGAGCTGGTGCTTCTTCTTAATTCCTTTTTTTTTTTTAAAAAAATCCTTCTCTTAAATAAAACGTTTTATAAGTATATTATATATAAATTATTATTATTTTAAATAAAACTAGTAAATTGATGTTTGTTTTGTTTCGTTTAAACGAAAAGAAGAAAAGATGAGACAGATGGTTTGTTTTTTCTTCTGAAATCCTGATGTAATAATCCTCGTATAGTAGCAGTCCGTGTAAATTAATTCAGTAGTCATTTGTAGGACTTTTCTAGGCCAACATTTTTATTCCCTCTTTTAGATTCCAAATGGAGTCAAAGACACACTATTATTTGATTTTAGAATATGATGAAATAAAGCAAAATGGATCACTAAATTGACTACGTTTCTTATATTGTAAAGTAGCAGTTGATAGACACAACTTGACGTAATTTTCATTATGGGTCATCGGAAAACAATCTCTGTGTGTTTCTGACACATTTGTATGGTTGTGTACACCCGACTCCACCCCATAATTCGTGATAAGTAGAAGCCTCTAAAACAATTATGGTTGTTGAACATTTTTATTCCCTCTTTAAGTCTTAAAGCGACTGTGTCTCAGATGTGTTGGCCAATAGCATTAATATTGTTCAATTGAGGTTATATGGTGTCCGAGGTTCAGGTTTCATGTCTCAGCTTTCTATCTTATTTGCTTGTTTCATGTATAAGAACATGGGTTTCGTAAAAAGTAATAAAACACTAGCTTTTACACATAGGACTCAGAAGTAGAGGTGTTTACCGGAATGAAATATTCGGGAACAGTTCGATTCAAATTTGATTCAAGTTCGTTTGTTAATTTTAAGTATACGAGTCGAATTCGAACATCTAATTAGATTTGTTTATTTAAATGAGCCGAACTGTTAACGAACTGTTTGACTCGTTCAAAGAGTTATAATGTTTTCGAGTCGAATTCAAACAAATTTTGAAGCTTGTTACAGTAAGCAAGTAGAGCCGAACCGTTCGTTAAACTGAATGAATTCGAATTTAAAAACATAATATTCAGCTCGGTTTGGCTCGTTAACACCTCTACTTAGAAGTGACTTAGAAAGTTAATACAAGAAATCTCAACTCTGACGCATGGACTTAAATTTTGACTGTTAGCATATACATTATGTTAGAACTTGATCATATTTCTAAAAAGTAAAAAAAAACAAAGATTTTAATTAAATATTTATTTAAAAATCTTTGTTTTTTCCTTTTTATTTAAACAAAGATTTTTAAATAAAGAAGTTGTAGACAAACAAACAAATTCGTATTTATCCTATTTTTGGGTCTCGGATTTTCCTCCCCAATTCTTTTTTTAAAAAAAGCGAAAAACCTTTAGGTCTAGCGGTTGAGTAATATTTATCCCAGTCCCGGGTCTCGAGTTCGATTCTCCTCCCCAATTTTAGAAAAAAAATTAAAAAAAATATTTTAGTACGGTTGCGAAGAACCTTTAGTCCTAGCGGTCGAGTAGCATTTATCCCATTCCCGGGTCTCGAGTTTGATTTCCCTCCCCAATTTAAAAAAAGAGAAAAAAAAGAGAAAAAAACGAAAAACCTTTAGGTCTAGCGGTTGAGTATCATTTATCCAATTTCCGGGTCTCGAGTTCGATTCCTCTCCCCAATTTTTTTAAGAAATGTGATGAGGTATGGGTATGTGTTGTTGTACTTTGACAAGTTGCGAAAAACCTTTAGATCTAGCGGTTGAGTAACATTTATCTCATTCCCCGGTCTCGAGTTCGATTCCCCTCCCCAATTCTTTTTTTAAAAAAGCGAAAAACCTTTAGGTCTAGCGGTTGACTAGCATTTATCCTATTCTCGGGTCTCGAGTTCGATTCCGTCCCCAATTTTTTTTTAAAAAAAAGTGTTTGATTAATAGTAGAAATTACGCAGCTCGGGTAAACCCCAATAGCAAAAGGAGTTGCCATGTGGTATAGAACAACAATAACAACAATCATACCCAGTATATTCTAACGACAGCAAAAGCTATCGCTAGGGTCTGGAGAGGGTGAGAGGCAGACAAACAATACCTTCATCCCAAGAGATATCTAGTTTGCTTCTAGTTAGACCTCCGGCTCTATATGTATCTGCATAGATAGTACAATAATAGAAATATGTACAGGTGAAAGGATTTTATTAAACATAATAAAAAGCTTCCGATATTAAAATAGTCAACAGTCGATATGCGCAAATAGTTAAAAGATAAAGACTCAAACAAAAAAGTACGAAGTCAACTTAATGTATACAGACTATTAAGAACCTCTAAGTTTGCTCTAAGGCGTCCCTGTATCCCATCTACCACTCTTTAACCCTAATCCTCTGCGTCAATGAACGAGCTAGAAAATTAACATAAAAATTAGCTTTCGTACAAACAAATGAGAAAATACACCAAACAAACTCACAACAACACCATGAATATTGTCCACGAATTTTGTTTTGTATTATAGAAGGTGAAATCGAAATTCTATATATTAAACTCGATTTAAATAGTGTGACATTTGTCTTCCCATGCCGGAAGCAGTTAATTTCACGCATGGTGTTCAAATGAAGTATATTCTATCTGTGTACCTGGACTAAAATTTTTTATTGATATAATTCAACGTCAAAGATTACTTATTATGTATTTTTAGCACAATCTCTAACATGTCATATCGAAATATATTATGAGTACAGGACAGATGGTATGAGACATACAAAGATTATTTGGGAAAAAAGATCTAAAAGATATTATAAATAATGTGTTGGAACCGTGACATTGAACCTACCTCTTAAAGTTTTACGAACGGCTTTAGCTAGGAAACAAATTTATTAGGTCTGTATGAGAGTATATGTTGGATCGCAACATCTGCAATATACACTATTAGAGAGGGGTGCATAGTAGTTAACGTAAATAGTATTATTTTAAGACCCTTTAAAATTTACCTCTCAAAACTATTTCTGAGATTGTTCAGAACCAGTACCCGTTTTTCAAAAGTTCAAATGTCTCAGTACATAACTCCAAAAGTTATAAAACTTTTCAGAAATAAAATTTAACGACTTAAGTTTACTATGTCCAAAAATGAGCTAAATATGAGATTGTTTGCCCTTCAAACAAATGCAAAGTTTCAGATGTCAGTCTGAACTATTTTGGACTTAAAGTTAGCAAACTTGAAAGACTATGACTTTTTGTTTGCTTGGTCAAAAAGGTTGATTTTTGTGCCAATATGTCTTAGGATGTCTACTTTATATTTCCAAAAGGCACTGACCCGAAACTGTACTTAATAAAATGAAAAGGCGTGTTTCTTTGAAACTGGACAGTTTGTTCCCAGAATGGAGCAGTAATCTTTTAAAGACTGAAAGACTAACTTTCATTTGCTCATATCGAGTGATTTTTGTTGAAAATGAAAGCTAACAGTCTGATGTTTAATTCCAACAAAAAAGTAATAATTTTGAAAACGTTTTGCTATTTTAACCGATTGTGTAAAATTGAGTGAAAAACAGTGAAAACGGACAGAAAAGTAGAAAACCAAAATAAGAACAAGGACACAAGGAATTTATCCTGGTTCGATCAACGTAACCTACTCCAGTCCCAAGGAACACCTGTCCTTGGATTTTCACTATGAAAGATCACCGATATAGTAATCACCGAGCTTGATCATGGGGTTATACACCAATCCTAATCAAGACTTGGTTTATCACCTCTCCACCTCTACTGTAGCGCCCCACCCAAGACTAAGGTCTCGACATGCTGTACCCGTCGTACTCTGCTACAAGAAGTACAAGACGTCGATATCATGCATGTGCATGTCAACAAAATCATGGTTCGATATAGCGGAAGCAACATAACATAAACAAAATACAATCGACATGCATTTCATTAGATTATATATCTGTACAATGTAGTACTGTACTAAACTCTGAAATCCTCTAAATACATCCTCATCCAATGTCTATCATCTTCAAACGATAAACTCTCGGGTATACTTCATTGGTCACGATAATCTATATGAACTCGTCCTCAATAAACCTGTACCGGAATACCTGTTATCTGCAATGTGATAAGGCAAGTATGAGCAATAACACTAATCACCCAATAAGTAGTCTGACTAGATACATCATGTGGATCAAACATGTGAAGACGGGGTGATAAAGTAATAATTGTGTACATAATGAACATAGCATGTCACATCTCCATTTTTAATAAAGAAAGGGCATAACATAAATATAACCAATTAACATATAACACATATACAACTAACATAATCATCAAAGTCAACTTTCTATACTATCAAGTCCCTAAAAACTCTATATCCATACTTAAAGTCTCCATCAAGGTCTAAGATTCCATCATACTTAATCTTATCATCTAGATGCATCAAGTACCTATACAAGTCAAGTAAATGCGATATTCTTATGATGCGATGACTTTAAAACGATGCTATAAAAAACTTCCATAACGAGAAAACTCAAACCATGATACTCGTATCCATTTTTCCATAAACCTGTCGTATCATATCATTTCCATAAACATGTAAAACATGACATATCATATGATGTCTACAGCACTTATCATAACGTAAGAACGATACCACACGATATGCCGAATGATTCTCCATATAGTCACATGTACAAATATGAATCCCGATGATTCCACATGGTGTTACATCATATGTACATGACATCTAATGGTAACGTCAATAGGGCCGAATGAACCACTATAATTTGACAATTTTAAAAAGGTGATCCATTCTTGGTCCATTTTCTAACGTGGTATTTATATGTGAACTTACAATGTAAATGTTGAATATAAAATAAATATATATATATCTTATATGTTTTATTAGTTAAATAACAACCGGTTGTTCTGAAGAACATTAAGAATAGTTAGTTTAAAAAAATAAACCATTTTGTTACCTATTCAAACTATATGCATCAAAATGAAATTAAACTGAAAAATGAACCACTATATTGAAAATCGGCACTTTCCTTGTCTTGTCAATAACGCTGAATACACTGTATTGACGCGTGGCTTCTAAAACTCCTTTCCTGTACTCGTACTATTATTTATTCTTCATGTCTTCTTGTGCTTTTCCAATACTTTTCCCTTGCAAACACCAAAATTTGGACCTCATACTAATCCATTTCACTAGTCTCTTCCCCTCTTCTTCTTCCTAGCAGCCAAAATACTAAGACTTATTTTGATCAGGTAATCCATTTCACCTAGTCTTTTCTAATTTTCTCCCTTTTCCTTGACCACTTTTTGAAAAAGAAAAAGAAACGAATACCTTTTTTTGGGACTAAGAAATTAGTGTAGAACCCAGATAAAACCATGGTAAAAAAGATGATCCTTTTTTTTTTTTTTGTCATTTTTGGCTTAGAGGGTTTCTAGAATTTTCATTGTTGATGAGTCTTCTAGAACCTTTTTGAATACTTTTTTTCCCCTTTTTTTGCTTTTGTAAAGCTTGTCTACTGTGACAGCAAACATCGGAGCGTTGTCTTGTTTTTTTTTCTTTGATTGGAAAAGTAGTTTTGTTTGTTTGTGCTTGACTTTTGTTCTTAATTTTGGCAGGATAATTGGTTATGTGCTTTTTGGGCATAAAAACTGAAATTTCTGAAAGGTTTGAGTGGTGAAGAGAGTTGGGGATGATAGGAGAGGATAGACTGGAGTTGTGCTTTGAGAAGCTGATGGTTTTTGGAGTTGAAGGTGGGAATCAGAACAGGATGGAGGGGGGCACTGGTGGAACTGTGATTAACGAGTGGAAAGATATTCCTTTGGAGCTTTTGTTGAGGATTCTTTCCCTTGTGGATGATGATAGGGTTGTGATCGCTGTTTCTGGGGTCTGCACTGGCTGGAGAGATGCTATTTCTTGGGCTCTCACTCAACTCAACCTTTCTTGGTACAATTTTATATGTTCATCTCTCAGTCTGCCAAGTACTTGTGATTATTTACCTTGCCTTTCCACAAAATGAATAAAAAAACGGGGTTGACCGGGGGTGGACCCTGTTGGTTATTCTTTTGTGGAACGCTTGTCTTTAGTTTCTTTTGGTGGGTTGCCTTTTCTCTTTGAAAATTCAAAGGCTTAGTATGTTTGGTTGATTGATAAAGTTGGTAATTTTGGTGTAAATTAGAGTTGATTGTACGGCTGCAACTTGTGAGACTCCTATGAGGGATTTGGAAAAGGAGGATCTGAGAGTAAGCTGCGAAGTGAATTGTGTTATCATATGACTGTTGTATAATAAAGAAGTTAACATTCATATGCTGTTGTTAAAAAGAATATGCTACTCTCTGTTTTTTAAAATCTAGAATGTGTATAAGGATAACTGCAGAGTAAGATATTGTTTTGTTAATCAGTCTTTTTGTTGGTTTTTTTGATTGTTTTGTCACAATTCTTGAATTTTCCTTTGTTCTCTCGAGACATTTTATCGAGTCAATAGAGATTCTGCAATGATATAATCTGTTGCATTTCAGTATGAGCTTCTCTTTCTTTTACCTCTGGTCTTGTGATTAGTTTAGATTTTCCAAGGAATTTTATCTTTGAAGCCATAATTCAACTGTCTAGATGATGAATCCGGTCTGTGATCTTTGATTGGTTTGCACTTTCCAAGGGATTTATACATTCTGGTCCTTTGTCAAAAGCCATAATCCAGTTGTAAGGATTGATAAATTTTTGAATGTTTGGGAGCCCTGGTAAGGTGTATACTGGATTTATTTAAGGTATAAAGTTATTTTAGTATAGGAAGAGCCTTCTTTTTGTAGTTGAATCCTGTGTTGGTGCTCTTGAACTTTATTACATGCTCTTCTTTGCCAGTCCTGTAACTGCTGAATCCTTTTTGAACACTAGTCTTGGATTTTTCTTTTGAGTGATCGGTTGGAATTGGGACAAGTTAACTGTTGTGTTTTTTCTAATCTAGAATCTTTCAGCATGTATCGTGAGCTATTGCAGTAGTGTAAGTTAAGATTGCATAAGTTGAAGCAAAGGTGGTTCAACCTTTCATTCATTTGCATTTTGTGTTGTGCTTTCTATTTACCGGATGTAGTGCTTCTATTTGATGGTTCTACTCATATCTTGTATTGCGCTTTGCTATAGTCATCTCAGAATCTGCCCTTGTCTTGAGCTCTGTTTGACCAAATCCTGACTTGCAAGTGTTTGTTTGAACACTAGGTGCAAGAAAAACATGAACAATTTGGTTATCTCACTTGCTCCAAAGTTCAACAAATTGCAAGTGCTAAACTTGAGACAAGATACGCCACAGCTGCAAGATGATGCAATTGAAGTAATAGCTTCTTACTGTAGAGACTTACAAGATCTGGACCTCAGCAAAAGTTTCAAACTGGGGGATCGCTCTCTTTACGCTCTAGCGCATGGCTGTCCTAATCTTACCAGGCTTAACATTAGTGGATGCTCATCATTCAGTGACAATGCTGTTGCTTATGTGGCTAGGTCTTGCCGAAAACTAAAACACTTGAATCTCTGTGGTTGTGTTAAAGCTGCAACTGATACAGCTCTAAAGGTGTGCCAAAGACTTGCAACTATCTTGAGTTTTACATATATCTTGACAAAAATCTTACATTGATCCTTGGTCTGAATATTTGATTGGTTGATTTCATCGAATTCTTTGAACTTCTGTTGCAGGCTATTGGGCTATATTGCAATCAGTTGCAGTCTGTAAATCTAGGATGGTGTGAAAACATCACCGACACAGGGGTAACAAGTTTGGCAAATGGGTGCCCAAATCTAAGAGCTCTTGATTTGTGTGGCTGTGTTCTTATAACAGGTATTCCTCTATGTTCCAGTAGTTAGATTCCTTCTGTTATGTGCTAAAACAGTGTTTATAATTGGTCGACATAATCCTTCAAGAAATTCAAATCTTGGTGTTCTTATAACAGGTATTCCTCTATATTCCAGTAATTAGGTTCCTTCTGTTATGTGCTAAAACAGTGTTTATAATTGGTAGACATAATCCTTCAAGAAATTCAAAATCTTGCAGGGAGGCACTTTTAAGTGCTCATCAACAACATTACCCCTTTGCCTTAGAGGTTCCCGCGTTAAGTGCTGTAATGGAGAAAAAAAAAATGACAAGATGCTTTTGTGAAGATCTTTATTCTGTATATGTTGAACTATTTTGACCAAACAGTTGTGGCATATGAGTTCATGAAGATGACTGGTTGATTCCCTAAGCCTGCCTGTTCCTTCAAATGGTCCAACACTGATCATTTAAATCCGGTCTGTTATGTCATGTGTACTTAGATACTTATGACATATCTTTACATAGATATGTATCTTTAAATAGGTATATGTGTGTATACTCGTGTCAGCATAGGTGTATGTGTACATATATTGGTATTCTTCTTTTGTATGTATGTAGTAGTCTTGGATTACTATTCGGTGAAAGCCTTCTTAACTAGGATGAATTATATTAATATCTTTACATAGGTATATGTATGTATACTCATGACAGCATAGGTGTATGTGTACATATATTGGTATTCTTCTTCTGTATGTATGTAGTAGTCTTGGATTACTTTTCGGTGAAACCCTTCTGAACTAGGATGAATTATATGAATCAAAATGACTCACTAAAATGGATGCGCTTCTTATATTGTGAAGTAGTAGTTGATCGACATAATTTGACGCATCATCAACAACATTACCCCATTGTCTTAGAGGATCCTGCCTCACTTTTAAGTGCTCTTATGGAGAAAAAAACCGACAAGATTCCTTTGTGAAGATTGTTTTTGTGTGTATGTTGAACTATTTTGATCAAAGATAGTGGTGTATGAGTGTATATATTGAACTATTTTGATCAAAAAATTGTGGTATATGGGTTCATGAAGATGACTGGTTGACTGTCAGTCCCTAAACCTGCCTGTTCCTTCAAATGGTCCAACACTGATCATCTAAATCCGGTATGTTATGTGTGTGTGTATATCTAAATACATGTGGCATATGAGTTCATGAAGATCACTGGTTGACTGTCAGTCCCTAAACCTCCCTGTTCCTTCAAATGGATTAACACTGATCATGTAAATCCGGTCTGGTGTGTGTGTGTGTATTTAGATACGTATGACATATATCTTTTCATAGACATGCATGCATCTTTACACAGGTATATGTGTGTATACATGTCAGCATAGGTGTATGTGTACATAAATTGGTATTCTTCTTTTGTATGTATGTAGTAGTCTTGGATTACTATTCGGTGAAAGCCTTCTGAACTAGGATGAATTATATGAATGTGAAGTATACATTCTTTGAATCCTCCTTTTTAGGCTTGTATTTGCGTGGTGTGTACCTAAAGCTTGCAAACTATCGATTTGTATACAGCTTTTGCTTTTCCATATTAATGACTTTATGCTAATGTTGCAGATGAGAGTGTGATAGCATTGGCGAGTAATTGCCGTTATCTTCGATCACTGGGCCTATACTACTGCCAGAACATCACAGACAGAGCAATGTACAGTTTGGCTCAGAGCCAAGTGAAGAGAAAGCAAACAATTTGGGAGCCTGTGAAAAAGAATGAATATGGAGAAGGGCTTGTGAATCTGAACATCAGCCAATGCACCGCACTAACGCCTCCGGCAGTTCAGGCAGTGTGTGATTCGTCTCCTGCCCTCCACACATGCCCGGGCCGCCATTCCCTCATCATCAGCGGCTGCCTTAGCTTGACCTCAGTTCATTGCGGGTGCGCTTGGAAGGCGCACCGTGCGTTTACTGCAGGTCCTCATCCTGCTCACTGAATCTACTATTGCCTTGATAGTTCTCGACCTAATGTCATGTGTTATTTATGTGTTATTTTCTATTCTGTTTAACAGAATTATGCCACGTGTATTAAAACTCCTGTTCGGAGTTTTAAATACGTGGCATGAGCTCGACAAATAGGTTAGAAAATTTCAAGGAGATCTTTGTACGCCCTTTCACTGCATGAAGATTTGAATGATTACCCTTGACATGAACTTGTTCAAATGTATGTAATCTAGAGACTGTTCCTTAAAGACTGCAGATTCAGTGATTTACAGGGCTTGTAAATATATCTATTATACCTTATAATCTTGTAAACTTGAAAACTTATCTGGGAAAGAGGATGATTCGGATGCTGGTTTATATCGGGTAGTTCAGTGCTCTCTATAGTTTTATTTGGTGTAATTCCCGCATGAGGATTACTGTGAGAAACGTGACCCTAAACAATAGAAGGAAAGAAATCAATCCAGTTGTAACGTAATCAATCAATATAAATGATTGATTAATTAGTTTCCTTTTAGCAATATTTGTGAGTATTATAAATTGTATTTTCAGAACATGGTATCAGAACGATCGTTCCATCATTTGGACAGAATGATTACCAAGCTCATTACTTGTGAGCAACCCAAGAAAATAGCCATGGCCGACGCCTCTTCAACCTCCGGGGTTTCCCACAAAGGGAGCAACGAACAACCATTCTCAGACCTTTAACCTTGCTCAAGTGATGGAAATTCTTCCGAGCTTGGCACCAAATAAAACCCAAACAGAGAGTCATTCCAGTCAGCCAATCGTCCTAATAGATAAGCTGACAAATCGCAACTATGCAACATGGGCACGAAAGATGAGCCTAGCTTGTTGCACGAAAGATGAGCCTAGCTTTAGATGGAAGGGGACAGCTCAATCACATCACAGCCGCCCCTCCATCTAAAGAAGATCCAGAATACCCTAAGTGGCATCAAAATGACTCCACGGTACTTACCTGGATTCTAGAAAATATTGATGGAGAGATTGTTAATCAGTACATCGACTACCCCACTGCAAGAGAAGTGTGGAGAGGAATTGAGGCCACATATAGCGGCGAGAAAGATCATTCCCTTCAGATTTTCGATCTCACAGTCAAGGCTAATACGCTCAAGCAGGGCAATCTGCCCTTAGAGAAAGTATACAGCCAACTGCAGGCCATTTGGAAGGAAATAGACAGAAGAAGCCCCAACCCGATGAGTTGCCCTGAAGACATGACTAGGTACAATCAAATGCAACAAACTACCAGGTTATATCAATTGCTTCAAGCCATAAGTGATGACTATGACCAAGATAAACAGGATTTTCTCAAAAGAGATCCCTTACCGACAGTAGATGAGGCTTATGGCGCAATACGCAGAGAAATGTCTAGGAGGATGATTATGCGGATAGAGGGGGGCCATCAGAGGGAGATCTTCCCTCAGGAGAAAGAGGACTAGGCAGTGGCCTAGTCGCAAACGAAGACACCCGCGAAAAAGGAGCGGTCAGAGTCACAGGGGAGCTCTTCATCCCGCAAAGAGGATGACAAATCCAATCTCAGATGTACTCACTGCGGAGGAACTCGACATACTGCCTCCGGATGCTTTAAAATCATTGGGTATCCGGAGTGGTGGCCGGACACAAGAAAAAGGGGACGGAGAGGAGGTGCTACCAGCGGAGCAGCGAGCAATCCAAGGACTGCTATCGCCACTACGGGCAACACTGAGGACAACACCGCCGGAGGATTCGCCGGACTTATGGAAGGGGAAATTGCAGGAAGCATCGAAGGAGATGGATGGGGGGAGAAGAGAATTTCTGCCGCCAGGTGAAAGGGGAAAAGACCACCTTTTCTCCTTTTCTAAACCTACTTCCCTTTTTAATTCCTCTTTTGACCCCTTTGCCCCCACTTTATTTTCTGCTAGTTCCCAACTTTTTTAAAATGACCACACGAGTCCTCAGCTTCCATATCAATCACAGTTTAACCACTATAATTCCACCAAATTACAAACTAACCCCTCTAACTTCAACAATACCATAAATCACCCCAAAACTTATTTGACTCATAAAACCAACCTCGCTAAAACCCCTCGGTGGGTATTCGATTGCGGAGCCATCGACACTATGTAACCTGATATTTCGGACCTTTCCACCATTAATACACCAACTAAGTCCTTTATCCAAACAACCAATGGAGGCTTATCACCAGTAAAAGGCACAGACACTATAAAGCTATCCCCAACCGTTCAACTCCGAAATTGCCTCTATGTTCCGTCTCTGTCTCATAAATTATTATCCTTAAGCCATATCACTAAACAGCTCAACTGTACTGTTCTCTTACACCCAACCTTTTGTGTACTGCAGGATATTCGGACGGGGAGGATCATTGGACGTGGTTTTGAACAGGACGGGCTATACTATGTTGACGAGGTAGACCACCCAGGTACTGCACTACTCTCCCAGCATTCCAGTGACAGTCAGATGTGGCTCTGGCATCGTCGATTGGGCCACCTATCTTATGGTTATCTAAAACTTCTGTTTCCTTCGTTAGTTCATCAAAATTCTCAGTTATCATGTGATACTTGTATTTTGGTCAAAAGCCACAGACACTCTTTTCCTGCTAATAATATTCGACAAAATAAACCATTTGCACTAGTTCATTCAGATCTCTAGGGACCATCTTCGGAACCTAGTCGGACTGGTGTTACTTATATTCTTGTTTTTGTCGATGATTGCACACGTATGATATGGGTATTTCTTCTGAAACACAAATCTGATGTATTTGAACGTTTTGTCTCGTTATATGCATATGTACAGACTCAGTACCAAACAACCATACAGATACTTCGTACTGACAATGGCCGAGAATATATCAACCACGCTATGCAACACTTCTTCCAAGAAAAAGGCCTAATCCATCAAACCTCTTGTCCCGATACACCACAGCAAAACGGCGTAGCTGAACGTAAGAACAGAATTCTATTAGAGATTACCCGTGCCATCATGATTGAGTTAAAAGTTCCCAAATATTTTTGACCTGAAGCGGTAGCTACTGTAGCGTACCTTATTAACAGACTTCCCACAAAAATCCTTAATCTCCAGACTCCTATTGACACCCTTTCCAAACATACCTCTGTACCCATCGACCTTACCCTAACCCCTCGCGTATTTAGGTGTACTGTATGTGTGCATATTCCGAAGGCACAACGTTCAAAACTTGACGTCTGTGCTATTAAGTGTGTCTTTGTTAGGTATGGGGTTAATCAAAAAGGATACAGGTGTTATGATCCAGTCAGAAATCGTCTATACACCACCATGGATTGCCATTTTCTTGAAACTAAATATTATTATACACACTCTCGAAATCAGGGGGAGAAATCTAGTACGTACGACTCTCTTGATTGGTTACTAAGTACTGCGTTACCTACCACGGTACCTGGTGAAGATACCCTTGAAAACATAGTAATACCCAATGTGTCAGAACACGCACCAAGAAGTTCTCCTCCGGACGAGCATCTTGAGGTAAGTCCTGAAAGTCCTTCTATGATTGTCCCTTCTCCTATATTTTCTTCTCCCTGTCCCACCAGCCCCTGTGCTTATCCTGATGAACCTAACAAAGAAAGTGTGGTAGAAAGGTATCAACTCCCCCCTCGCGGGAATAGAGGAGTACCACCAGCGCGGTATGAACCAGAATATGTTCCAAGAAATTCAAAATACCCAGTGGCAAATCTGACAAGGAAGTTATCCAGAAGTGCGGTATCATTCCAAGCATTACTATATGGAGCAGAGATACCGAAAACCACAGAAGAAGCATTGAAAAATCCCAAATGGAGACATGCTATGAAGAGATGAAGGCACTTGGAAAAAAAGGACTTGGGAAAAATGTAAGTTGTTCCCGGGAAAGAAACCAGTCGAGTGCAGATGGGTGTTTACCATCAAATACCATGCAGATAGAACTATCGAAAGATACAAGGCTCGCCTGGTGGCCATAGGATATACTCAGACCTACGGTATTGACTACTCGGAAACCTTCTCTCCGGTGGCCAAAATCGATACGATACGAGTATTATTTTCTATGGCGGCTAACTGTGACTGGCCCTTGTTCCAGTTCAATGTTAAAAACGCATTCCTACATGGTGATTTGAAGGAGGAAGTCTATATGGAATCCCCCTCAGGTTTTTCAGATGAATTTGGCCCAGACGAGGGATGTAGACTTCGAAAAACATTGTATGGTCTAAAACAGTCCCCGAGAGCTTGGTTTGGGAGGTTCTCTGTGGCAATGCGGAGGTATGGTTACTGTCAAAGCAATTCCGATCATACTCTATTCCTAAAACGAAGAGGAAATCTAGTAACTTACTTGATTATCTATGTGGACGATATGATTATCACTGGCAGTGAGAGGGACGAAATAGCGGAGCTGAAGCAGAGGTTGTTTCAAGAATTCGAGATGAAGGATCTAGGGAGATTAAAATATTTTCTTGGCATTGAGGTACTAAGGTCAAATATGGGTATCTTTATTTCCCAAAGAAAATATGTTCTAGATCTTCTAGCAGAAACAGGGTTAGTGGACTGTAAACCAGCAGAGACACCAATGATGGTGAATCATGGCTCACGAATTACTGAAGGAGCAAAGCTGGTAGACAAAGGTCAATATCAAAGACTTATGGGAAAGCTCATCTATCTATCACACACTCGGCCAGATATTGCGTACGCAGTCGGGATTGTAAGTCAGTTTATGCACAAACCTCAAGAGGATCATTGGGAGGCTGCTTTACGAATTGTGAGATACCTAAAGGGGTCTGCAGGAAAAGGAGTTGTGTTTCGAAAAATGGACACTTAGAAATCCAGACCTACACAGATGCAGACTGGGCAGGCAATCCGAATGAATGACGGTCAACGTCGGGGTACTTTGCCTTAGTTGGAGGAAATTTAGTCACCTGGAGGAGCAAGAAGCAAAAGGTGGTTTCACTATCAAGTGCTGAAGCAGAATTAAGATGTATTGTTAAGGGAATAGCGGAGGTACTATGGCTACGGAAGCTCTTGACAGAAATGGGTTTTCCACCAAAAAAATGCATGTAGGCTCATGTGTGACAACAAGGCGGCAATTAGTATCTCAGAAAATCCGGTCCAGCATGACAGGACTAAACATGTTGAAGTGGATCGACATTTCATTAAGGAAAAGTTGAAGGAGGAGATCATTTGCTTACCTTATACCAGGACTGAAGATCCGTTAGCTGACATTCTCAATAAGGTTGTGCCTAACCGAGTATATCATGAAATTCTGCGCAAGCTAAGTATCGGAGATCCGACGACTCAGCTTGGGGGGGAGTGTGAGAAACGTGACCCTAAACAATAGAAGGAAAGAAATCAATCCAGTTGTAACGTAATCAATCAATATAAATGATTGATTAATTAGTTTCCTTTTAGCAATATTTGTGAGTATTATAAATTGTATCTTCAGTCTAGTAAACAAATCAATGAAAGCGAAAGTTATTCAATATTGTTCTTCTTGTTTAGCAAACAATTACCCTTTTGAATCTTGCAGAAAATATAGTTTAAAAAGGAAAAGACGAGATGGTTTGTATATTTTATTTATTTATAATCTTTTTCTTCGGTTGTGTTAATATTTAACATCAAGTTAAACATGAATAGATAGAGGGTGAGTGTTGGAGCAATTCGTAAGAGTGTTACTTTGTGACCTTGAGGTTAGAGGTTCGAGTTAGACTTTTTGTTGTACAAAGTGTAGGGTAAGACTCTAACATCAGATCGTAAAACCATCCGGTCTTTTTCTGGATCACGTGCAAACGCAGAAGTTTAATGTATCGAGAACGCCGTTCGCTAAACATGTATGTATCACACATTTATCGACAAGGTTACAAAGTTGTGGAGTAGGTTGGGAGATTCGCGGACGGTGTGGGTCAGTGATGCTCTACTGAAGAGTAAAAGCGTTTACTCTTTTAATGAAAAAGAAAGAATAAAGCTTTGAAAAATTAAATGTACGAATAAAAATCGTATTTGCTTAAAAAAAAAGTGGGAGTTCATACTTTGTAGCATCCCCCGGGTATCCCGCTTTTAATGTTCTTTAAAGGGCAAATAAATACTGTTGTATTGTTCTTTGTTCTTGTATTTATGAGAGGCCTCGGCCAAGGAAAAAAATTGTTTGCAAAACGGGTGACTATATTTTTGTAGACGGGTAGATTGATGGTTCTACGTGACATGATATAATGTTACATGTAATGTTACGGGTTCGAACTGCGAAAACATCTTTTATTATAAAACAATGTTGTGTATATCATATCATTAAGCGATCTATACTTTTTAGGATCATGTTTAAATGTGAGAGACTACCACACACAAGATTTTTTTTTAACATCCAATCACGTAAATAGGGCACAAAAATTTCAGGATCAACAAACTATTAACACGTAAACATCTTGTCTACTAATTTAGCCACGTAACATTTTAACTATTTCGAGGACTTGGGCGGATGGAAAGGATAATTTAGTCTCTGGGTTGAGATCCGTGGTTAAAATTTAGGTAAATTATGAGGCATCAACAACTTTATCGTGTATAAAATACGTGATTGGATATCTCATAATTTGTTTCACTTTTATACTTCAACTTACGATGAACCTCCTGCATATTCATATATTCACATTCGTAATAAAGAGTTTCCAAGGGGTATGCTTCAGCCCAAATGTTCTCTTCTTTTCTATATAGTTTTTTTTTGGAAAATGTAAATATCATAAACTCAGAAAGCACGCGATCAAATCAACCGTGACAAAATCAGAGTATCTATGAGATGCATACCGTATATCATAGAGATGATCTATCATAATGCGTAATAATGGTCTACATACAATACATCGAGCTAGATGTACAAGTAAAAACCAAAAAAACACAAGAGGAATACTTCGCAAATACATAGAGTCCGATATGTAACATACCAATAACTGGGAGTTACTTAGCGTAAAACGTATATGTCTAAGTATTGCAAATTTGCATGGAATCTCAAAGTAGCATTGGATTACGGCTAGAAGAATCCAGTGCGTAATCCAGCATGAAGGCATCCTGCATTGAACAAATACAAACCATGACATTCTAAGTATAAAGAGCAAAATGATAATAGAATGTGCAATTAAGCGCAAATGGCATGCCCTCAGTACTTAGTCAAAAAGGAGAGGAGAAAGGACATATGGCGTCTGTTGCAAGTTCAAACAGAGCATGGAAATGACTGATGTTTGACAATGCGTATGTCTTAATCACATATAAAGATTGTCAAAGATAAGTCATGTCTAGTAGCTTGTTGAACTTGAAACACAGAAATGTCACTTACACAGATGCAATGTAGTGATGCGTCAAATGCGGGAATGTCTTATACATTACTATATATGCATGCGTGAAGATTCCATGTGTGATATCTTTTGGGGATAGAGTAATGTTGTCAAACATTTTTTTGTTCCTCCATTGCCATATATGATAGACGGTAGATGCAATAGTTACCCTAATGACCCTGATTCTCAATGTTTTGCCTCTTAGCCGAGAGTTAGACCATGCAAGGACACGTGTGAGGGTATGAAGCCTGAGTGGAAGATCTAACCATTCAGTAAATCTCTTCCAGACTTGCTTGGTTTGTGTGCATCTAAACATCAAGTGATTAATGCTTTCTTGCTCTAATTCACACAAGGCATATTTCTTATCCTGAACAAATGGTAGATTGTCTTTGGTTGCCAGTTTTCCAATGCTTGCTAGCCAGAGGACAAAAGTATGCTTAGGCGTGATTGTATTATCCCAGACAAACTTTGACCAAGGTATTTTATGGGATTTTTCACGAAAATGCTCATACGCCAAGGCTGGACAAAGATTTTCATTCTTGACCCACTTAGTCATAAGCTCAATGGCACATTCTGCAGACTCATCTGTGTTTGTGATCTTGTCCCTAATGGAAAGTAGTTTTTTCAAAAATTGGGAGTCCGACTTATGAGCCTGCTTAGTCCAAAGGTTGGCATCTAGCTTGTATCTGTGTGACATCCTATTGACCCAAAGTGTATCTTTCTTATTATGGATATCACATAGATGTTTTAATAACAGTGCATTGTTCTAACTTTTCAACTCCAGGACACCCAATCCTCCCTAATTCTTTGGCTTGAATATGTTTTTCCATGAGACCTAGGCTTTTCTGTGTTTTCCTGAAGAATTTTTCCCCCACAAGAAGTGTAAGCACATACGGTTAACCTGATCTATGACATTAGCTGGGAGAGGAAGGGCGCTCAACCAAAAGCAGTTGATTTCTTGCACAACTGATTTGATTAGTTCCAATTTTCCTGCATAGCTCAACGGTAGGTTATTCCATATGTTGATTTTTTCAAGCAATTTCATTAAGTATGGCGTGTAATGTGTGGATTGCAATTTTTGTCATGCAAAGGAATACCGAGATATCTAAAGGGCATTGTTCCATATGAAAAACCTGTGATAGACTGCAGCCTTTCTCTATCTTATACTCTCGCGTCAAAGAAGTGTGATTTGTTCAAGTTTGCAAGTAAACCAGAGCATCGTCCGAACTTAGTGACCTTGTCCATAACTTTTTCCAACGAGGTGGAATCGCCTTTACAAAAGATGATAAGGTCGTCTGCAAAACAGAGGTGTGTGATGTTATGTTCCTTGCACTTTGGATGGAAGCCGAAGTCATGATCCAAATGTAAGTGTCTGAATAGCCGAGATAGGTATTCCATGCCTATCACGAAGAGGAATGGAGAAAGAGGGTCACCTTGACGCAATCCTCGTCTACCTTTAAAGAATCTGTGAATATTACCATTGATCGAGACTGAAAATGCAGTCGTGGTGACACACTCCATAACCTAATCGGTGAATAAGGGAGGAAAGTCCAATCCAATGAGCATTGACTTAAGAAAATCCCAGCTTATCGAATCAAACGCCTTCCTAATGTCTACTTTCATCATACACTTCGGTGAAGTCCATTTCCTTCCATACTCCCTTATTAGCTCTTGAACAAGGAAGATGTTTCCATCATTGACGTTACAACAGGATATAGGTCTGTAGTCCTCTACCCTAGTGACATTGTTTGATTTGGGTATTAAAGCAATTAGGGCATGATTCAGTTGTTTCAGGAGTCGTCCATTTTGAAAGAATTCCAAGACTGCCTCTACCACTAGGGGTCCTACAATGTTCCACGAAGTGACAAAGAAATGTGAGGAGTGTCCGTCCGGGCCTGGAGATTTACCCTTACCAATGCTAAATATGGCTTCCTTGATTTCCCGTGGCTGGATATTCTGTATTAATCTATCCGCACTAGCAAGGGACAGTTTAGGTCCAAGGTCTAAAACAGCTTGACTTATGTCCTGTGTTTCATGATTTGAACCTAGTAGCCTTTTGAAGTATTCCACAAATTGTTCACCAACTTCTTGTGAAAAGGTTGTCATGTCTCCATTTGGTAACTGGACCGAAGCGATGTGGTTTCTAGTCTTATTTCTTCTTATGATGGAATGAAATAATTTTGAATTTCTGTCACTAAGGTGAATGTAGTTTCCTTTGACCAGCTGAGAAAAATATATTCTTTCAGACTCCATCAATTGAAGGGCTGTATTTTTCTTAGCCCTCATCTGCATCCTCCAAATGTCTGTTCCCCAAGCCTCACTCGGTGAAGCTTGAAAATCTTCTAATTCTTGTACCGTCCTTTCTACCCTAGAGGAAATGTGTGAGAATGCCCTTTTGTTTAGCTCCCTAAGGTGCCCTTTTAAATCCTTAAGTTTTTTGCACAAGACGTACTGTGCTGTGCCATTGTATTGACTGCTCCAAACTTGCGCGACTAGGGGAAGATAGTCGTCATGGGATGTCCACATGTTAAGGAATTTGAACGATCCATACCTATGATTGTCCTCATTGTCAAGTCTTAGGTTTCCTGGTGAGTGGTCAGATAGGCATCCGGGAACATCAAAATGAGCCCTTGCTTGGGGATATTTCTCTAGGAAAGGTCCATTGATCATGATTTTATCCAATCGTGACTTAATGGTACCATTATCCCAAGTATGCAAAGCTCCTGTGTAAGCGTGCTCAACTAAACCACATTGGAGGAAGCAATTTAATTGATCTTGAATGTGATAATGGGTCAACTCGGTTCCTCCTTCTTTATCTTCCTCACTTAGGACACAATTGAAATCACCCATTACAGCCCAAGGTGCATCTATCGCCTGTGCTTGTCTCATTAAGGCATCCCATAAAGGTATCCTATCTACGATGGTATTGTATGCATACACAAAAGTGACAAAAATTGTATTTCCGGTTACAATGCTTTTTGCCTTGCAAAAGATATTTTGGACATCAAAAGTGAGAATGTTTATATGTACAACTTTAGGATTCCAAAGAATTATAATCCTTTTCCCTACATGAGTTTGAAAATTATGTAAGGAACTCCAATGCCTAAATTTTACCTTAAGAAGATGATTTAGCATGCTTGTGTTTAGTTTAGTTTCCAAAATGCCTATAATGTCTAATCTAATCCTATTAACAAAATTAAGCAAACCGTTTTGCTTTAGGGGCTTGTTGCATCCCCTTATATTCCAAAATGCAAGTTTCATTTAATCGGTTGATTGCTTTTATCCATTCCAAGACCAATGTCTTGCTTTCCTTTTCCATTTTTACTAGGCAAGGGGGGCATGCCATTTGCGACTAATTCCGCAATTCTATCAACATGATAATCTTTGTAGACAGAAGTAGCATGAAGAGTATTATGTCCAAGAACAAGTTGCTTACATGGTAGGCGACGTATTGGATCCTCGATGATGTCATCTTTTGCACTTTGAAGAGACTTATGCAAATTTTCCAAGACTTGAACATATCCCGTGCAGCTAGGTGAACGAACCAGTTGATTGTTATGTTCCATATTTTCACTTTGGATTTGCGGTGCATCATCTTGTATCTTTTCATTCTCTCCTTGTGATTCTTCTTCCTCTTCTCCGATGCCCGCTTTCTTCTTCCATACTTTATTCGACTCCGTCGACCTCTTCAATGCATTTTCTTTTTTTCTCGTTGTAGCATTTTCTTGGATTTTCGAATGCACCATTCTTCTATATAGTTTCTTCTAGCTTTATTGGCTTTCTATCCCTATTGATTCTCTCTCTATATATATGTGTGTGTATTAATTAATGGAGTACGGATGCTCTGACTTGCCTAACGTTTGACACATTACTCAGTTAACAGTCTAACGTTGATGAAACTTACTTAACACCCAATCTTTGTCGATAATGGCTCACTTACAGTCGGTCACCGGAAGATGACCTACTGTAGACTGTTTTGGTAAAAAAAATCATTTTTAATTGAGTTTTGGCTGAAAATTGAATGCCACGGTGGATCTTCTCCTTCTCTCTACAAACCTTTCCCTTTAAAACTTGCAAACCCCTGTAATTGTCGTTCCTTCCCTTTCTCCAATGTCCCTCCAATTCTTCATATGGCTGCAATTGTGTGGATAAAGTGATGGATCGATATAGCAATAGTGGATTCCAAGATTCTGATTGGTAGCCCCTTCTTTCAAGTATGCTGTCACAGTTGCAGAATCTCCCTCCAAAATGACCTCGGATAGATTCAGATGATGTGCCCAGGAGACTGCCCACGCAAAAGCAGAGGCCTCACCAGAATAGGAAATACACCAGAGAAATGGCGTCGGTGCTTCTGAGATCCGGCATCCATTCCGCTCTCCGCGGCGGAGCTGCTCGTCGTGCTCCGGCTTCTAAAAGAACCTTTTCCTCCTCGGCCCATCACGACGAAGCTGCTGAGGCCTCAAAGTGGGAGAAGATTACATATGCAGGAATAATTACTTGCAGTGCGCTAGAATTTTACAATCTCTCCAAAGGTCATCCTCATTATGCTCCACATCCTCCATATCCGTACCTACACATTCGTAATAAGGAGTTTCCAAGGGTCCAGATGGCTTATTTGAAACCAAGCCTCATCATTGATTTGTGAAGGTCGATTTGATGGCATGAAGAGTGTGATTTCATTGAAAAAAGAGATGGTCACCGTTGATACTGTTATCAAGTTCATGATAGTAAAGATGCTTTTTTAAGTTGTATTGGAAATGTAGTGTTGGTACTTCTTGAATTCTATCTTCTGCTTGGGTTGCAAAAAGTTTCTTTTGGTTCTACTTTGTTTATGTATGTGATCCAAACGTTGGACGTTCGAAAAAAAACAGAGGCCTCAAGCGTCAGATATTTGGCCACATCCTTGTATGTGCGGTTTTTCCTTGTGGGAGTATCAAACCTTGCAGAAAGAGGCAACGGCGACAATGATTGGGAAGGTGCTGGGGTTGTTAGAAAAAAGATGTGTGAGGGAGGGGGAGGAAATGGATGCGGATATGAAGGATGAAGCTGGCCGACATTGGGGAAGAAGAAAGGAGAGGGGGACCAGGGGAAAAAGGTATAAAGGAGGTCGCCACGTGTCGACATCTGATTGGTCAGCACAGTCAACAGTTATTTTGGCCAAGTCAACGGTCACCAACAGGTTCTATGGTTGTAAGTGAGCCATTATCGACAAAAACTGGGTGTTAAGTGAGTTTCATCAACGTTAGGCTGCTAACTGAGTAATGCGTCAAACGTTAGGCTAATAAGTCAGATTCCCTCTTTATTATATTGTCCTTAGTTATGGCGGAGTAATACCATTAATACAAAGGAGTTTCAAAGCATAACAAAATGAAGCTACTTAAAGGCCGAAATATAAAGATGTGGAGTCTGCTAAGGGCAAGGGGAAAGGGATATTGCCCAAATGGGATATGATATGCTTCATTAAAACTTTGGCAAGCAAAACCACCATTGTGGATAAAATCTTGCATGAAGGAAAAAGAGTACATATTTACCCCATTTGGGACTACTGTAATACATAGAAAGAAATGTCCACACCAACACCACCGGAATTTCAAACTTGGGTTAAAGGTCGGTGTCCACTTTGTGACACACATTTCATATCCAAGGATGCGCCACGTACCATGATAGAAACAACGTGTATAATTATCTTCTTTATCGAAATTCATCACTATATGACTATCATCCAACAATCCGATGGAAACATTACCTGTAGATCCAATGAGATCAAAGGCCCGGCGGATCACAGCAATTGCCGGCCTGCCCGCCAAAAGGTCATGATTAATGCGTGTCAAAAGCGTCTGGCCAATACGTCGATTTCGGGTGGAGTAAAGTGTACCGCTAGAGCACCCTTGAAGCGGCTGATTTCACGTTGGAGAAAAGTGGTGGAGGCTGAGGAAACGACTGCAGCAAAGGATTTGGTTAGGAGAGGTGTCGGATCGCCGGCAAAGATGTTGTCGGTATCGCTAGCGCCGCCAGAGCCGAAAAGTGTACACAGTTATATATATATATATATATATATATATATATATATATATATATATATATATGTATACACACACACACCAAATGTCCTCTTCTTTTTTATATAGTTTCTTTTAGCTTTATTGGCTTTCTATCCCTATTGATCTTTTGGTTGTCTATTGATACACACACACACACACACACACACACACATATATATATATATATATATATATATATATATATATATATATATATATATATATTGGTGTCAGTCCATTGAATGTTTGATGAGCTGGTTTTGTATCTTGTTCCATTGATGGCCTGAATATCAATTTATTTTGGTCTTGAGTTTCAAATATCATAGTTCCTTCTCTGTTAAAAAAAAAACCACCGTAATGTAATATAGAAAATATTGAAGACTAGAGAACACAAGAAGTAGAGAATAAGAATGTATTCTTTTATTTATATAATATGTCCAACATAGTGTTTTATTATAAGACTTTAGGGAAAAAGATACATTGAATTAGTTACACCATTTGTTGTTTTATGTGACATATTTAGATTGATATAACTTTTGTTGTTTTAAAAGATACTTTGGACATCCTCAATTTCATAATATTCATAACAATATCATGTATATAAGCGGTTATTCTGAGAAGATTTTTCCTTTCACATATTCTTGAGAAGAGTTACACATAGAATTTTGTCGTCGATGAGATGATGTCATATCAAATGCAAATAATGCAACAAAAAATTATAACACGTAACAAGCAAGCACTAGTCACAATAATATGTCATTGAAGTGGCTACTTGCGTGGGGTGGGATCACCTCATGTAGCGCCCTGCTCCCGAGCCCTATCATCGGGAACAGTGCACCCGCCGTATCTCACTAAGGAGAATACAAAGCGTCGAATCAATCTCTTACTTGTCACAAAAATGACGTATAAATTTTTCGCGGAAACGTAAACCATAACATAAAGTAAACTCCAATAGTCGTCATTACATTGCTGAATTAAAATTATGATAACAAAAGTAGTAAAGAAGTCTGTGACAAATCCTCAAAGTATAAATAAGAGCAAAACGGCTGCAGAGTTCCCTCCTATCCTAGTTGCAGCTCTCAACCGGCCCATTCTGCTATGTCCGACCCGTCCTCAACAAAAATATGCTCGTAGTCCTCATCCGGCGCACCTGGGAAGTAGGGGTGAGTGACAGAAATCACCCAGTAGATGCCCACCTCAAACAAATACAACACGTACATACCGAAATGATATAACCACATAACACATAACATGCTATAAAAGACACAAGATAAAATAAATGCGGTAAGTAAAACACTCCACATAAAATGCGCAAGTACGTGATGCATGCTCAATCAACGTGTCACACGCAACAAGAATTATGTCATGCAATATGCCCCTAGACCTATATGCAATGCATGATCCCGGGATTGACTGGATGCCTGTAGCCCGTACACTACAATCCACCCTGACCGATGTCCGTGACCCGTACACCACGATCCACCACAACCGGTGCCCATGGCCCGTACACCATGATCCACCATGACCGAGTACCCATGGCCTGTACACCATGATCCACTCCACTCGAGCATCTGAGACCCGTACTTCTCAACCCACTCCAAATGCAATGCACGTGCCATGGATGCAACAACAAAGTCGCATGGGGCCCGTACGCCTATCCTCACCAACTCCGACACTTAATATTTGGTTGTGTAAATTTTACGAGTATTGGAAAGTTGTTATTTATCATTACCTTAATTTTTTCTTAGCTTGTATAAATTTTCAAGAATTTTCCACTAATTTTTCCTATTTTTCTCTTATTTAATTATATTTATTACTAATTATTTTTAATTACTTACATTTACCAAAGTTCATAAATTAAGTGGAAATAATTTAATTTTAACATTTTATAATTTCTGGAATTTATTTAGAATTTTCTAGTATTTAATTTTATTTTTCTATGATTTAAATTCTTTTATTAACAATTTCTAAATTTCCAATCGGGCCGGCTCCTACCAACTCAATCTGTCCGGCCCGACACTTCGCTCCAGCCCGGCCCGCGAATCAGCCCATTTTTTTTAATATATTCTTTAAATTGGGCCGGCCGGATTACAACCCGGTCCGCTGGCCATCCGGCCCAGTTCAGTAACCGGCCATCCTCATTTTTTTTGGATTACTATTGGGCCTGGTCCTGCAGCCCGCCGCCTGCTGGACCGTTAAGGGTCGTCCAGACCGCATGCGGCTAGTAGGCCAGCCTGAAACCTTTTTTTTCATAAATGGCGAATTTCCCAGCAGCAGCGCGTGGGAGCCCACGCACGCGCGTGAGGGCCACAAACGGCCATCTCAGGCGGCGCGTGAGACACACGCCCCAGCGCTACAACCAGTTTTTTCTTCCAACCCCCATTTTCACCTATTTCCAGTCTATAGGGACCTATTCTAAGGCCAAAACACAAATTTTTAAGGGCCTCCTAATATGAAAATACCCACTTTTCAATTTCCTTTAGAGTTATTTTGGATTCAATCCACTCCTACCACCAAATTTAAACACATACAAGCACATTGTAGCAAGAAAACATTTACCTCATGATTTTTCAAATATAAACAAGTACAAAACTACACCTAAAACATATAAGTGCAATGAATCACATAAAATATCATCCAAGCATGCATGGATCGTATCCATTTGAGGGGGGAAGAGGCACCTACTTTTTTAATGAAAAATTTATATGTACGATGATTGAATTGGTTGTGACGTGCTTGGCCTCCTTTCTCTCCTTCCTTTCCCTTAACCTCACGTTTTTTTTTCTTTTGTGCTAGGGTTGCTGTCGTTTGGAGTGTAGGGGAAAGAGGGGAGGGGTTTTAGTTGTTTATAATGGTAATAGAGGAGATTGGGGAGAGAGATTTGGGGATATAATTTGATGAATTAGGGAATAGATTTTGATTAGGTCTTAAATTCCAAAACTAATATTATCTTAAGCTCCTATCCATCTACACACACGGCACACCATAATTATCTCTCTCCTATATTTATTTCATTATTATTATTATTATTATTATTATTATTATTATTATTATTATTATTATTATTATTTTTTATATAGATATATGTTTTAACGGTATAACATCCTACCCACGTTACAAGAAGTTTCGTCCTCGAAACTTGACGTACCTCATTCGAAGAGTCGATGGTACCTCTCTCGCATCTGCCCATCGAGCTCCCAAGTCGCCTCGCGCTCCGTATGATTAGTCCACTCCACTTTGATATAAGGGATGACTCGATCTCTCAACACCTGGTCCTTGCGATCTACGATCCTAAGAGGGGTCTCCTCATACGTCGTGTCTGGTCGAATCCTCAATGGTGGTGCGTCTAGTACATGGCTCGGATCCGGTACATATCTCCTCAACTGAGAAACATGAAATACACAATGCACCTGAGCCAAAGAAGGGAGTAATGCTAGTCGGTAGGCCAAGGTACTGACCTTCTCGAGCACCTCGTATGGACCAATGTAACAAGGCCTCGGCTTCCCCTTCATACCAAATCGTGAAACCCCCTTCGTAGGCGACACCCTCAAGTAAACCTTCTCGCCCACATCAAACTCTAGGGGACGTCACTATTGCTATCATCGTTACTAGAATGTGTTTCGGTTGTTTTGAAAGCTATAGACTTACCGGATGACTTAGACGATTCGGACTTTCGTTGGTTTAATTTTACCTCGTAGACTTTAAAAGACCCGATCAATTCATCCATCTTAGTGATTGACTTTGTCTCCTCGATTGCAGTCACCTTTAGATCCCATTCAGCAGGGAGGCTTCTTAGCACCTGTTGAACCTTTTCACTGTTCGAAAATGACTTCCTTAAAGCTTCAAGGGCATTGAAAATATTAGTAATCCTCAAATCCATAGATGTTATGGATTCGTTTGGCAACATTTTGAAAGTCTCTAATTCAGTCATAAGCATGTTAATTTTGGATTCTTTAACACTACTAGTATCTTCATGCTTTAATACTAGTGATTTCCACATGTCGTGTGCGCTTGTGCAATTAGACACATAACCTGCTTCAGAAGTTGTAAGTCCATTTAAAAGTAATTGCATAGCTTTAGCATTCATGGACATTTTCTTTTTATCATCTGATGACCATTCACTTTTATATTTTTCAACCTCTTGAGTTACTCCACTAACTTGTATAACTTTCATTGGAATGTACGGCCCATCTTCAACTATAGACCATAAATCAATGTCTATAGCCATTAAGAATAGCCTCATTCTTAGTTTCCAATGAAAAAAATTATTGCCATCAAAAAGAGGAAGGCATTGTGTAGACATACCTTCCAACTCACCTTTGTGAGAAACAATAGCCACAGTATATACATTGGATTTGAGACAGGCAGTATATAAAGAATTGTTGTTTCTTGGCCTTGTATTGTTCGTACGGTGTTGAATCTTACTTCTTTTGAGTGGTGTTGGTCTTGCTCTGATACCAAATGTTGGACCGTGCACCTGCAATAAACACCACTAGAGGGGGTGAATAGTGGTTAGCGGAAATTACACTACAACCCTTTGTTAAAATTCCCTTTGAAAACAGAATCTGAGACCACCTCAGATTCAGAACCGTTTTTAAAAAATTCACAAATAATTGTACACAACTCCAAAAATTATGAAACTTTCTAGAATTGAACTTCAATGAGTTATCAAGACTCTGTCCAAAAATCAGACACAAATAAAATTGTTTGACCCTTCAAACAAATAAAAAGATTCAGATGGTCAATCTGGACAGAATTGGACAGAATATTGCTGATTTTGCAAAACGTGTTTCTCTTTGAATACTCAACCAAAAAGGTTGATCTTTATATCAAAACACTCCTTAGGATGTGTAGATGAAGTTTCCAAAAGTCCCTGACCTCAAACAATTCTTGAAAAATACAGAATTTATGTTTTCTTAAAACTGGTCAGATTGCAGCTAGATTGGAGCAATTATCTTGCAAAGACTGAAAGACTAACTTTCCCTTGCTCAAATAAAGTGATTCTTATTGCAAATGAAAGGTAACAGTCTGAAGTATAACTTCACCAAAAATCACGAATTTTGAAAATGTTTAGCTATTTTTTCAAATTG
>AP025050.1:35164675-35234830 GCA_036186865.1 Eustoma russellianum
AGCTCCTTACCCACTTAGTAGCCGTTGGCTACTAGACATATTTTCCAAAAATTCTTTTGATTTTCTTTAATATAATAAGGAAGGATAATACCACCAAATTATCCCCAACTTCAAACACTATAATAGGACATGTGAAGTCTTCATTTGAATTCAAAAATCTGCTGAAATTTCACCAAGAAAAAGCATATAGCCGTCGGCTATATTTGAAATTTCCAAGTTGGCAATTTTGCCAACTAGCTCCTTTTTGGTTGGTCCACTTGTCTCCAACTCATAAAATGAATACACCATCAAATACATCTGAATGTACACATTTTCCAGCATATATATGTGTAGCAACTCAGATTTTTGAAGAAGAAATAAATGAATAACACTTGACAAGATTATGTCAACGTGTAACCGAAATTCCTCAATATTTGTTCTTATATGTTGAGATCATTTCCACACCTTAGACACCTTTAATATCTCTGAATAATGATGATAAATATCCTCTTATAACATATATAAGAGGGTCTTCAAGAAAAAATAGAATGTGACATCTCAAATCGTCACATATCCAGCTATAGTCAATAATATCATCGGTTGAGAGAATAAAATATAAGATCACCATATTATCTTCAAAATAATAATAACACAGCTCCAGAATAAAGATAATAATATACTCAAGAGATTTCTTGAGTGAAAATACTAAAAATACCCTTGGGGGTAAAATGACCAAAATACTCCTGGTGTGAGAAAACTCCAGAAATGACCCCGATAGTCAGAAATAACCATGATACCAACTTTGCCATTATAAATATTAGAAGAATATGCTCTTGAGATATTTCCACCATATCATGTTCCTACAAAACTCAAAATACCAATTTTGCCCTTTTGGTAAGTTGTAGAAACTTCCAAGGCACGTTAGTCACAATACAATAATAATCACCAAAAATACAAAATAATCACATAATGAACATGTATAATTCATATAAAAATGAAAATAATCATTTTAACACATTTTAGAAAATTAATTCTAAAAACCCTAAACATCGATCGATCGAAGTCCTCAGCTTCAGAGATCGATGTCTCACAAAAAGTTTCAGAGTTTGCCTCTGACCTACATCGATCGATCGAAATGAGGGTTCGATGTACATCGATCGATTGATGTGTCTCAGGTTTAGAGATCGATGTCAATCAGAAAGGTCTTAAACTTTTCTGGCTTACATAGATCGATCGATGTAAGAGATCTATGTACATAGATCGATCGATGTGCAACAACCTGAGAGATCGATGTCAACTTCTTCAACTTTTTCAACTTTTAATCACATATAACACCATGTGTGACATTTTTAAGTATTCACCACTTAAAATCATGACTTTGAAAATTATCCAAACATATTTCTCAACATGGTCCTCTCAGACTGCCCGTCTGTCTGTGGATGAAAAGCGGTACTCAATCGCAGCTCCGTCCCCAACCTTCTCTGACAAGCTGACCAGAATCGAGAGGTGAACTTCGAATCACGGTCCGAGACGATACTGACTGGGACTCCATGTAGGCTAACAATATCATCAATATAAAACGTCACCAATCTCTCCAAGGTCACATCACTAGGAACAGGTAGGAAGTGAGCAGTCTTTGTCAATCGATCAACTATCACCCAGATCATGTCGTTGTCGTTTCTTGTTTTAGGGAGCCCTACAACAAATTCAATCGTCGCATGCTCCCACTTCCACTCTGGTATCTCCAAAGGCAACATCAAACCTCCCGGCCTCTATTGCTCTGCCTTAACATGCTGACAAACGAGGCATCTCTCAATGAACTCGGTGATGTGTCTCTTCATACCAATCTACCAGTAGTGCTTCTTCAGGTCATTATACATCTTCGTAGCACCTGGGTGGATCGTCAATTTCGAATTATGGGCCTCCTTCAGCAATTCCTTCCTTAGATCCTCATTATCAGGGACGCACAAACTCCCTTGGTACCAAATACTGCCATCATCCTGTATCTGGAAGCCCTCAATCAGACTGGTCAACATCCTCTCTCGGATATCCCGGAGCGTCACATCCTCCTTCTGTGCCTCCTTAATCCGCTCAATCAGAGATGGTGTAATAACTAAGGCTGCCAGAACATTAGCAGTGGAATCCACAAGATCAAGTCAAAGTCTGCCATCTCTTTCTCCAATGGTGTCTGTCTGGCGTGATTAGATTTTCTACTCAAGGCATCTGCAACTCGGTTTGCCTTCCCTGGGTGATAGCTAATGGTCAGGTCGTAGTCCTTCAGTAGCTCAAGTCATCTCCTCTGACGCATATTCAACTCCTTCTGTGTGAATAGATACTTTAAGCTCTTATGATCGGTAAAGACTTTGCACTTCACACCGTATAGATAATGCCGCCAGATCTTTAGCGCAAACACCACCGCTGCTAGCTCCAGATCATGAGTCGGGTAATTTTGTTCATATTGCTTCAACTGTCTCAAAGCATATGCAATAACCCTATCACCCTGCATCAATACGCATCCTGCAACGAAGATGTTAGGCTAGAGTTGATATGTACATAATGGTAATTTAAAGTTTATATGCATATACCTAGCACATTCTTCGAGGCATCACTGTAGATGACGAACCCTTCAGTGCTGGAGGGTTGTGCCAATACCGGTGCTGTCGTCAGCCTCCACTTCAACTCTGCAAAGATTCTCTCACACTCGGAGGTCCATGCAAACTTACTCTTTTTCTGAGTCAATCGACTCAGTGGTGCTGCAATCCTCGAAAATCCCTCTGCAAACTTTCGATAATAACCGGCAAGGCCAAGAAAGCCGCGTACCTCAGTGACGTTAGTAGGTCGGGGCCATTCTGTGATCGCCTCTATCTTCTTTGGGTCAATCAAAATACCTTCCTCAGAAATTACGTGGTCCAAGAATGTCACACTCTTCAACCGAAATTCGCACTTACTGAACTTAGCGTACAACTTCTTCTTCCTGAGAGTCTCCAATACCTCCCGCAAGTGTACAGCATGAGTCTCCTCATTAGGCGAATATACCAAGATGTCGTCGATGAACACTACCACAAAATGGTCCAACTGCACCCTGAATACTGTGTTCATCAGATCCATGAAGGCTACAGATGCATTCGTCAGTCCAAAGGGCATTAAAGAAACTCGTAGTGCCCATATCGAGTGCGGAACGCCGTCTTTGCTATGTCTTCTGCCTTAATCCTTAACTGGTGGTAGCCTGATCGCAGATCAATCTTCGAAAAAACCCTGGCACCCTGCACGTCATTTTTGTTGTACACCAGTTGATATACAAAATAACCGAATTCACAATGATTTATTAAAGACATTACATTCAATTGATCAAATAGGTCGTCGATCCTTGGTAGTGGGTATTTATTCTTTATCGTGATCTTATTCAACTCACGATAATCGATACATAGCCTCACAGTACCGTCTTTCTTCTTCACAAATAATACTGGTGTTCCCCAGGGCGAGACACTAGGCCTGATAAATTTTCTGTCCAGTAGCTCCTACAACAGCTCATTAAGCTCTTTTAACTCTGCTGGTGCCATTCTATATGGTGCCTTCGAGATCGGCTCGGCTCCAGGTACGAGATCGATCTCGAACTCCACTTCTCTGCTCGGTGGTAACCCTGGTAACTTGTCGGGAAAGACATCCTTAAAATCTCGTACCACTGGAATGTCCTCAATCGATGGCATCTCAGCACTGACATTTAGAGCATACACAAGAAAACCCTCGGCTCCTTTCTTCAATGCCCGAGAAGCCTGTGCTACGGTAATATAGATTTTTCTAGATGACTTCTTCAATTTGACATCCCCTGGAAGGTGGTCTCTCTCTTATCCAGTGTCTGTATACTGACCTGTCTCTTGCGGCAGTCGATGGTAGCACTGTATCTCGCCATGAAATCCATGCCCAGAATAATGTCGAAATCTTGCATCTAGATCGGGTTCAGGGTTGCAGAGAATTTCAATTCATTGATCTCCAACTGGCAGTACTTATACTGATAATGGGATACTAACACCTGATCGCCGGCGGCTTGAACACGGTAAGGGATCTCGAGTCGTTCCGGTAGAATACCTAAGTTCTTGACGAATCTCCTGGCGACGAATGAGTGGCTGACGCCACTATTGAATAGAACGTATGCTGGGACTTGGTTAATTAATATTTCCACTAACAGGTTCATGGTTATACACGCAGCACAAATCATCAAAACATAGAGGAACATATATTTAAGATTTTAAAAGAGTAATTGCTTTAAATTTAAAAGTACCTGTGACTACGTCTCCGACCTCCCGTAGCTCAGCGTCCGTCATGACAGCACTCGAGCGTTGGTCTTCCCTTTTCCTCTCTGCTGCATCTGACTATGTGGCGGAGGGGCTTGTGCTGGTGTAGGGCACTCCCTGGCGTAATGTCCCTGTTTGCCACAATTGTAGCAACCTTGCTGAGCTCTCCAAACTGGTCCTGTATGAGATCGACCACACTGTGCACATACTGGAGGTGGCGGTCCAACCGCCCTAAGTGGCGGCGCTGCCGTCGCTGTAGGACCCTCAATCATCAGTGGTCGAGTCGTAGATCCCTGCCCTGCTGCGGTGGCCCGAAGAATCGTACGGTCGGGTGTCGGCGTGGAATCTTTAACCATCTCCCTGATTTCCCTGAACGGAACTCTTCTCGCAGTCTCTTGGCTCTGTCGGCCCTGCAACCCTCACGAAGTCACCCTTGACCTTACGACACACCTCCAACAATCCCTCAAAAGTGGTAGGCTGGGCGCATATGACCAATGACTGAATGCGTGAGCTCAAACCCGTCTCGAACTTCAACATCTTTGTCCTCTCGTCGTCCATGACGGCGGGCATGTATCTCCCGAGTGCATGAAATTTCTCAGAATATTGATCAACAGTCATGGACCCTTGTGTTAGTAGCTGAAACTCTGTCATCTTCCTCTGAATCGCACTCTTAGGAATGTAGTGCCTCTGGTACTCCTCCCTAAACTGGGCCCATGTCGGCGGTGTAGTGCGTCTGCGTACCACACACTGCCACCATCGCTCTGCATCACCCTCCAAGAATGGTACCACCACATCCACCTTCAGGCCATCCGGAACCTCTAACAATCTCAACTGCTCGGATACATTCTTGAGCCAAATCTCTGCCTCCTCTGGTCGGGTGGTACCCCTGAACATCGGTACCCAGGAGTGCTGCATCTCCCGGTAAAAGAAGCGAAGCCCCTGGAGTGGTGGTGGTGGTGGTGGTGGTGGTGGTGATGGTGGTGGTGGTGGTTGCTGCTGCTGTTGCTGCAGTTGCTCCTGTTGTTGTTGCAAGTGAGCCATCTGCACCTGCTGCTGGGCCACTAATGTAGTCAGAGTGGCCAGCGTGTCTGCCAGTACCTGGGGAATGGTCCCCTGACCCTTCTGATCGTCACCATTATTACCACCTGGATCACGTCGTGGAGACATCTTCTGTAATCCAAGTTCATGAGACGAAATCAGATTAGTCAATATTAAGTTGAAAGGTGGAACACGGATAAATCGAATATTTAGACAAGAAAAGCTCACCATCGGCGCACACCTCCCATGACCCGATCATAACTTAGGTCTAAGATCATTTCTTAAATCTACTTCGTTTATTAGGGGTAAAATCGTAAATTATGTCTAAGTATTCTAATTAATCCTGCGTTTCCGAGGCGGATCTGAAGCCTGGTCTCTGATACCATCTGTAGCGCCCCGCTCCCGAGCCCTATCATCGGAAACATTGCACCCGCCGTATCTCACTAAGGAGAATACAAAGCGTCGAATCAATCTCTTACTTGTCACATAAATGACGTAGAATTTTTTGCGGAAACGTAAACCATAACATAAAGTAAACTCCAATAGTCGTCATTACATTGCTGAATTAAAATTATGATAACAAAAGTAGTAAAGAAGTCTGTGACAAATCCTCAAAGTATAAATAAGAGCAAAACGGCTGCAGAGTTCCCTCCTATCCTAGCTGCAGCTCTCAACCGGCTCATTCTGATATGTCCGACCCGTCTTCAACAAAAATGTGCTCGTAGTCCTCATCCGGCGCACCTGGGAAGTAGGGGTGAGTGACAGAAATCACCCAGTAGATGCCCGCCTCAAACAAATACAACACGTACATACCGAAATGATATAACCACATAACACATAACATGCTATAACAGGCAAAAGATAAAATAAATGCGGTAAGTAAAACACTCCACATAAAATACGCAAGTACGTGATGCATGCTCAATCAACATGTCACACGCAACAAGAATTATGTTATGCAATATGACCCTAGACCTATATGCAATGCATGATCCCGGGATTGACTGGATGCCTGTAGCCCGTACACTACAATCCACCCTGACCGATGCCCGTGGCCCGTACACCACGATCCACCACAACCGGTGCCCATGGCCCGTACACCATGATCCACTATGACCGAGTACCCATGGCATGTACACCATGATCCACTCCACTCGAGCGTCTGAGACCCGTACATCTCAACCCACTCCAAATGCAATGCACGTGCCATGGATGCAACAGCAAAGTCGCCTGGGGCCCGTACGCCCATCCTCACCAACTCCGGCACTCAATATTTGGTTGTGTAAATTTTACGAGTATTGGAAAGTTGTTATTTATCATTACCTTAATTTTTCCTTAGTTTGTATAAATTTTCTAGAATTTTCCACTAATTTTCGCTATTTTTCTCTTATTTAATTATATTTATTACTAATTATTTTTAATTGCTTACATTTACCAAAATTCATAAAATAAGTGTAAATAATTTAATTTTAACATTTTATAATTTTTGGAATTTATTTAGAATTTTCTGGTATTTAATTTTATTTTTCTGGGATTTAAATTCTTTTATTCACTATTTCTAAATTTCCAGAATTAATATAATTACTTAAATTTTTTTATTTTATTTTCCAACCGGCCCGTCTCCTACCAACTCAATCTGTCCGGCCCGACACTTCGCTCCAACCCAGCCCGCGAATCAGCCCCTTTTTTTTTATATATTCTGTAAATTGGGCCGGTCGGATCACAGCCCGGTCCGTTGGCCATCCGGTCCAGTCCAGTAACCGGTCAGCCTCATTTTTTTTGGATTACTATTGGGCCTGGTCCTGCAGCCGGCGGCCTGCTGGCCCGTTAAGGGTCGGCCCAGACCGCAAGTGGCTAGTAGGCCAGCCCGAAACCTTTTTTTAATAATTGGCGAATTTCCCAGCAGCAGCGCGTGGGAGCCCACGCGCGCGCGTGAGGGCCACGCACGACCATCTTAAGCGGCGCGTGAGACACACGCCCCAGCGCTGCAACCAGTTTTTTTTTCTTCCAACCCCCCATTTTCACCTATTTCTAGTCTATAGGGACCTATTCTAATGTCAAAACACAAATTTTTAAGGGGCTTCTAATATAAAAATACCCACTTTTCAATTTCCTTTAGAGTTATTTTGGATTCAATCCACTCCTACCACCAAATTTAAACACATACAAGCACATAGTAGCAAGAAAACATTCACCTCATGCTTTTTCAAATATAAACAAGTACAAATCTACACCTAAAACAAATAAGAGCAATGAATCACATAAAATATCATCCAAGCATGCATGGATCGTATCCATTTGAAGGAGGGAAGAGGCACCTACTTTTTCAATGAAGAATTTATACGTACGATGATTGAATTGGTTATGACGTGTCTGGCCTCCTTTCTCTCCTTCCTTTCCCTTAACCTCACGTTTTTTTTCTTTTGTGCTAGGGTTGCTGCCGTTTGGAGTGTAGGGGAAAGAGGGGAGGGGTTTTAGTCGTTTATAATGGGAATAGAGGAGATTGGGGAGAGAGATTTGGGGATATAATTTGATGAATTAGAGAATAGATTTTGATTAGGTTTTAAATCCCAAAACGAATATTATCCTAAGCTCCTATCCATCTACACACACGGCACACACACACACACCATAATTATCTCTCTCCTATATTTATTTCATTATTATTATTATTATTATTATTATTTTATTTATATATATAGATATATATATTTTTTAACGGTACAACACCTCACCCTATTTTCCTTCACTCCTTCCTCACCATACGACACGTGACAGCATTGAAGATTGGTGAGGCTAGATAAGGAGTGGCCGCAAGAGATGTATAAGAGGAGGGGTGGAAGACACAAGTCGCGATAGGAAGGGAGTGAAGGAATCCCACCCCACTTGCGTGTGTATGTTGCATGAATATTTGGTCCAACAAGATCCCGTTGACATGACAAAACCTATGAAGTTTATGGACATTTTAAATTGAAACAACTCAATTTACAAAGAATCTTACCTTAATATGAAATAGAACCAAAGAAAATTGAAGCTAAAGCAAGATTACAAGAAAATATAGTACTTCTTCTTCCTCTGTTTCAAAAAATATTATCATAATTTGATTTATTCATAGTTTTATAGTCCTGATACAATACTTTTTAGAACCGAAGGAGTATGATAATTTATTCCAGTTCTCTCTTTGTTGTCATCATCTATCCATACTGTTGCCCCCCCCACCCACCCCTCCCTCGGTAGAAAACTAAAGAAAAAAATGATTCCAGAACATAACTCAGTTGATACTTAAGTGGAGACATTGTTTTAAAAATGTGTATTTTCGAGCCAGAACACACACAACATAGGAGCAACGCTGTTATCTGGGCATGAAAAACAAAGGCCCGAATCTAGCATAATTGGATGCTGGGTTACATATCCAATTTGCAATGACCTTTTTATTTAGATTGTCTAGTAACGTTTAACTAATGTAGAAAGACACTGGATTTTTGAGTTATGTCTTCTACATAGCTCCAACTTAAGAAATTTGACCTTTTGATGAAAAAAAAAAAAAGAACCAAAGAAAATGTCCTACTTTATCAGTAGCGTACGAGGTATGTGCAAGATTCCCGACGCGTGTTTTGGGGGTTAGGATTCCCTCATCTCAAATCTCTCACCCCATACGTCACCGTGCAACACATGGCAATAGCGTGAGTGGTGAAACTAGATGCGGGTCACTCTCATCTAGTCTCATCACCCATCCCTACAGCCACGTGTAACGCGGTGACGCGTGAGGTGAGTTGATCTCATCCGTTTTTGGGGATTGCTTGGTCTCATGTGATTGTCTGTTTCTTTTAATAGTCGACCCTTGTGATCCATTGCCTTTATATTCACCTTGGCTTTAAATATTGAAATTTGAGGAAATCCGCATATGGCTTTCTATGTGACTTTTCAATATTTCTACTTTTTGATCTTTTAGTTACTTTTTTGACCAAACCTCTTTAGGAGTATAATCTTTTATATTTTGGAAGATGGTTATCACTACTTTTATGAATTTTTATTATTATTTTTTAGTGACCATCAGTACATATATAACCAGAATTCTGGTTGGAAGCGAACTCTCTATCTTTTGATGGAAGTATTGTTTGACTGCCTCTCACCCTTCCCAAACCCTATCTATAGCTTTTGCTGTTGTTGAGATATACTGGGTATGTGTTGTTGTTGATGTATTTTTTAATGACCATTGGTGGCTAGGGCTGTAAATGAACCAAGCTGTTCTGTTGTTCGGCTCGTTTGGTTCAAGCTCGAACTCGAGCTCGGCTCGGATAAAAGGTTATTGAACAGATCTTGAACACCTTTTTTCTGTTCGAACTCAGTAAGTGGCACCGTTCGTTTAAGGTGTTCGACTCGTTAATGTTGTTCGTGAGTTAAACGAACCAAGCTTGAACAATTAAATATGTTCGTTTAAATAAACGAACAAGCTCGGTTCGTTCGCTAAGTTAAATGAACCGAGCTTGAACAACGTAATGCTCGGCTCGTTCGGCTCGTTTACAGCCCTATTGGTGGCTATCAGTAATTTTATTTTTTTTAGTTTTAATTATATTATTGACAACAAATTTAGGCTGGTCGGGACCATTATGTTCTAGAAAATCTATATAAACATATATTTTTCTTTCAAGGAAAATTCATCTTTTATTTTCTTTTAAATAATACGCTTTATTTATTGGACAAGATATTATATACTTTCTCACTCCAAAAAACAGTTCTATTTTCTATTTTGGTTTATCATAAAATATCTTATCGTCAAATTTCTAAAAAATAGTTTAACCTAAGCTTGTCCTTTTTCGAGCTCAAATGAATATTTCTAGTTGAGTAGCGTGTTCTCAACCCTAATACTCAGGTTCGTGTATGCTTATTGTACATGAATTTTTTTTTAAAAAATATTGAATAGATCTATAGCTTAGGCAAGTGATTAATCCATTTTGGTCTTTCCAATCTGTCAAGGGTGGGCCTTGGAGCAACATATAAGGTTTCTGTTTTGTGAATTTGAGGTTACGGGTTTGAGCCGTGAAAACAGTCGCTTACACAAAAAAATTGTAGGGTAAAGCAACGTACATCACATCACGAAGCGATCTGGCCTATCCTCGAACTTTGCTCAAACACGGGAGTCTAGTGCACTGAGAACGTCCAATCTACCAAGAACCATTCTATTTGTTTCCATTGAGTCTTGGTACACTCTTCATTTGTAATTTGTGAATTTTATAGTTTTTATTTATTTATTTTAGTTTAGAACTGTTACATACCCCCCAAAAAAAAAGTTAATAGTTCGTTTGTCAGCAAAAGACATACAAAAACGACTGACTAATATTGTAAATTTGTATTAAAAAAATTTGTATAAAGAAAATACTGCAGCATTAACAAGGCCAGACGTTCAGAGTTTGAATATTTGGGGATGAGATCTGAGGAGGCCTCATATGAGGTAAAATATGAGGTCTCCAATCATCCGACACCACATATAAAAAAACCCGCTGTTTATTTTTTTCTTTTTTAAAAAAGACCTTTTTATACACGTGATATCGCGTGATTGGATACTTCATATTTTGTTCATATGAGGCCTCTTCTGATCTAATCCGGAATATTTGACCCATGGGGACTCTAGGTCTGCATATCAGATCTATTGGGTCGTGTGTCCGTCTTTCTTTGTGTGTCCGTGACACAATAGAGCTGGTGGTAGGCTAGCATTGGTGATTTATTTATAAATCATTAATGTAGATCATCTGAATACGTTGCAATTATTGACTACATTAATGATCAGATTTGATTCTGATTGATTGACAATTAATATAATTCCTTAATGGAAGAATTAATTACAGTTAAATACGAAAAGGGGTCCTGATCTAACATATAAATAGAGGTCAAGTGATATTCCATCGATCCAAACAATACATCATTCAGATAGACATAGGTTTGAAGACTCCAGTTCCGCATGAATTCTTCTTTGCGGCAGGCTTCCAATTCTAAGGTAACGACTAAACGATAATGACTAAATGTAACTTTTATGATCCCGCTATTTATTTTGGCCTTACACATATCCGCTCACGTGAGTTCGGCCTTTTACAAAAACAAGGGCTGTAAATGAACCAAGCCGTTCGGTTGTTTGGCTTGTTTGGTTTGAGCTCAAACTCGAGCTCGGCTCGGATAAAAGATTAATGAACAAAGCTTGAACACTTTTTTCTGTTCGAACTCGGTAAGTGGCACCGTTCATTTAAGGTGTTCAGCTCGTTAATGTTGTTCGTGAGTTAAACGAACCAAACTTGAACAATTAAATATATTCGTTTAAATAAACGAACAAGCTCGGCTCGTTCGCTAAGTTAAATAAACTGAGCTTGAACAATGCAATGCTCGGCTCGTTCGGCTCGTTTACCGCCCTAACAAAAACATTGTAAATCATAAAATCATGATTTGACCTTAAAGTTCATCAGGGGGCTCAAACGGAGGTTCACTTTTTAAGATAATTTAACTATTTTTTTCCTAAACCTATTCTCCAACGAAAATTTAACTGTTTTTTCTCTCTCGTACTCTTTACAAAGAAACATAAAAAAAATTACATACAACAATAACAATATTTTGTATAAAAAATCTTATATTAAACAATAATTCATAATAATTAAAATCAGTACCATATTAAATGTTTTATACAATCACTATTGCTAATTTATCACATCGAATTTATTAAATCAACAATTAAGCAAATCACTCTCCAAATATGACTTAAAGGCAAAAGTCGTCATAAACCAATTTAAGTGTCTCATCTTTTTTGAAACTTACAGAACGATCAGAAATATTCACTTCGTGTACATGCTTTTCCATTATATATGAAAGCAATCTCACCATAAAATTAGTATTAAAATTCCATGTCTTCCACAATTATTCTCTTGGATCATTTGCTTTTATAGACAATCTCATCATCCTCCACCTCTGGACTGCAAAGGCACCTAAACAGTCTTCCAATTCCCTAGCAAACCAAATGCATTTGTAAGAAAGAAAACTACAACAACACATACTCGGTATATCCCTACGACATCAAAATCTATTGCTAGGGTTTGGAGAGGGTGAGAGACATACAAACAATACCTCTATCTCAAAAAATAGACCCGTCTCTATACGTACCTTCATAAATGATACACTAATGGTGATATGGTGTGCTAGTGCGTTTGTGAAGAAATTTAATAAATACAAATAGAAAGCTTCGGAAATTAAAATAGCGGTAAACGTGTATATGCAGAAATAATTAAAGACAAATACGTAAGAAAGAAATCTACAGTATTTTATTTCTATCTTCAACCACTCAAGACCAAAAAAAAAAAAAAAAAAAAGATCTTGCCGTTATTCATTTCACTATATGAAGAGTTTGTAGTGAAGGCGAGTCTTGCAGCAATTAGTAAGGTCTCTAACAGCCTCTTGCGTTAAAGTGTATGTTAAGATTGCGTACATTAGATCGCAAAGCGACTCGGACCTCCTCAAACCTTGTACAAACAAGGAAGCCTAGTACACCGGAACGCCTTTTAAAAGTTTGTACTGATCCATCATTCATTCTTGCTCATTGTAACAATGATGCATGATCTTTGACAACCAGCGGTATCGCGTTGAAAGTTTAACAATAGTTTCATGCTGCAATATGGGTGAAATCACTACTTTTTTCTTACCTGTGTTAGCATAGGAGTCCGATAATGAAGTGTTGTTGGAGAATCCTCCTCCTCACTGCTGCTGTCAGAGCTGCTATCCTCTATGTTTATATCAGAAGCAATTTTCTTTTTGGATGTTCCATGATTTTGTTTATCCTTTTCGTTCTGCAGTCAAAGGGGTCAGCATTAATGTATCCATTCATCAAGACCTTATCATGCTAATTTCAAAACTCTACTTGAAGCTCGTCAAACTACTTTCCTGATTATCAGTTACAACTTACCCGTAAGAAAAAGGTAACAACAACAATATTACCCCATTGCTTTAGAAGATCCCGTCTATGGAGGATAGAAGGATCGAATATACGCAACCATACCCAAATGTTACAAACAAACAGAGGTTGTTTTTCGATGACCCATAATAAAAATTGCGTCAAGCTGTGTCGATCAACTGTTACTTCACAATATAAGAAGCGCAACCAATATAGTGAATCATTTTGCTTTATTCCATCATATTTCAAAATCAAGAAAGAGTGTGTATTTGACTCTATTGGAAATGGAAACAACCACGTAAGAAAAAGCAATTCACTAATAAGGAGAAAAAGAAGTCATGTATGACAAAACAGCACATTGAGAACATCAAATCATGCAAGTTCCAAAGTTTAAAGGACAGATAAATATCCTTCAAGATTTTGAAGAGAAACAAAAACTCAGATTCAAGGGAGTGTCTTTTAATCAAGATTCTAGCAATATAATCTAAATTGATTGTAACGCCTAGAACTTGGGGATGACAACGCTACTGCGGGTCTGACATCACTAAATTTTCAAACTTCAAACTTCATTAACGTGGACCTCAATATGGTTAACTCAAGTTAACATTTAATACTCATGCTTATACTTATAACCATGTTTTGCTTTACCTTCTTCCCTACGTGAGACAAGGTGTTACACTCCACCTTTTACATGGGCTAGTGTCTTAGCCCACCTAAGATCCCCCACCAGATCATATATCTGTCTGATAGACGAGAAAACGTATCAGAACATGGGCATAGTGGCACTTCTATGGGCCTGGTGGCCCTACTATGGTTAGCAACACTAAATACAAGATTTTCGTCCTTCGTCCTTGCTGGCACGAGGATGGTTGACTCAAGTTGACATTTAATACTTAGGCCCGTATTTATATGTATAGGTTGCTTTACTTTCTTTACGATATGGAAGAGGATGTTAAATAAATTTAGAGCCAAAGAAAGAGAACTAATTTGCATTGCACATAACAAAAAAGAACAGCTTGGCAATTGATAATTTTCTGAGAATCATAATACAATGAAGTGCTAATTATATTGCAACAAAAAAAGACAACCTACGATTCTAATAATACCTGGAATATTCTGCCTAGAATTTTTAGAGCCGTTGCTCTTGCTTTAAGTTCTTCCTTTCTCACATGAGCTTCTTGCAGAACCTACAAATATTTAAGAAAAAAAAAGTTTAAGATATTTCACTAGGTTGTAGCAGCTATTAAAACGGTATGCATTAAAGTGAATATCTATTGTAACACTAAATGTCCAGAGGCAGACAATAAACTGGCAGATGGGATACAAACTAACTTTTAACTTGTACAAGAACCAACACAAAGATCTTCAGCATAATAAAATAAATTTACCATTTGACAAACATGTAAAACTGTTACTTCAATGTCTACAACGTTCAATTTCCACAGAGAATTCATTAGTGCAGTTCTATTTGTTATCAAGTGTGACTCAACATCACTTTCTGGACAGCTGCCCTCCACCTTGAATTGACGATGGACATTGTCTTGAAGTTGCAGCAACTGAAATGCTCCTGGAATTGATTTAATGATCAAGAAGGCCACTTGAAAACTTGAATATAACATGCCAATTTGGCGTACCTTTTGCTGCAGTTAACTGCGATTTCCAGAAGTGACCTTTATGACGTACCCACTCAGCCAAAAAAGGCACCCCCAGATACACTGCTTTCTTTCCCAGTTCTTGTGCTGCCTGCCTTGCGTATATGTACCCAATAGTGTGCAACATATCAGCTCCAAACGCTGTATATTTAAGTCATTAAGAGACAAAGAAACATATACTGCTGTGTATCAAAGGGAATTTAACAGGAAGGGCGACAATAAAACAGTCTCGTGCATAAAGATTGCTTTCATATTGTAGATATATTAATGTCTACGCATACTAAAGCCGTGTCTTAGTTGGAGAAAGGAGAGTAGGATCCTCATCTTCTCCCTTTTAAGATCCAACAGCTGGACTTATACAATAAAGTTCATCATAAAAGTTAATGATTTGTGGAGAGAACTAAGATAGATATTACTTTAAAGGAACTCCAGGGTACAACCAAAACAATTGGTTTTCACCCCCGAAAGGGAAATGAAATGCAGTTAACTGGACATTCATACTCGAAAGTATAGAACAGGAGAATAACAAAGGAAAGAGTGCTAGGCGTTTATGCTATTTGTAGATAGATAAACTGGACTGGTGCACTGAGTATCCAACTTTTCCTCTGTCACAAACTCTGGCTCCCTCACTTTGTTTTGCTTTTCACTGGAATAGTTTTAGAGTAGGAAGGAAAATTCCCATCCTTGAATTGAAAGCCATAATAATCAGCTAAGATGAGAGTTCCCAAGTATATGGTACATTTAATAGAAGTGAGTCATGACAAATGCTAAGAAGTGCATAATTAATAATTTCAATGAAACTCTGGAGAAGCGAAATTCTAGTGAAACTAAAAACATCATACTAAACATACAGTTTTCAAGAGAAACAATACTTATTAACAAGAAAATACCCATACATCTTGTCTATTGATAGAGAATAAAGCCTATCCAAGATTAACGAATGAGTTTCTATTCATTGTCTAGTTCACCTGCATGTGATAGTCTTTCTGCCTCAGATTCAGCATGTTGTAGGAAGCCTCTTTTGTCACCTCGAACATACTGATGAAGGAAGTCTTTCAGAAACCTGGCAAGTTTTTCTTCTCTCTCTCTTTGGACAGCCTTTATAACGAAGTATAGCAAAGTAAGAGAAAAAGGACAGCAAGAAAGAACATGCCGAAGACAATTACATAGGTGAATTTCACATACTTTAGGGTGCTAAGAAATCCACCAGCTGAGGTTGCAATCTCTTTCAATAGATTAGAAAAGGAAGCAAGCATAATGTGGCAGTAACAGAACAGAATGAAATAGTTCTCAATATTTCAAATTATGTTTTCTATTTTAAACAATGGCCTTCTAGTAAGTTTGACAATCTGAAGGATCATTCTACCAATTTAGGCCAAGGAGCAACTATTGGGCTTAGAATGGTAGGCAAATAGATGGACAGAGAAGTTCTGGAACAGATAGAAAATCGGAGAAAGGTTCAGATTTCTATGAAACTACTTGCCTTTAGTCTATCATGTATATTTTCTGTGCCATCAACAACATTTGCTAGCTCAGAGGAAGCCATGGATGTTACACTTAGATGTCCTATATAATCTTCAAAAAGTTCACTCCCGAAAAGGAGGGCAAAAACTGCAGTTGGATCAAGCATGGTTTCCCTGAAAAACACAGAAACAAAAATGAAATGGCGAGTCCAAGCTAGTTCTTAAAAGAAGTCAAAAGCGATGTCAAGAAACATTTGTGCTGAATATCTCAATCTAATAATTAAAATAAAAAAAACAGATGACAATCTGAATAGTAAATAAATCTAACAATAGTACGAGGCTCTGTACACCAGGTGGATATTAGTGACGTATTACATAGAAAATAGTTTGCCTTGTTATTCTGCCATATAATAGGTTTCTATAAGGTTCTGGTGAATTCTAATCCAGCAGATATTTTCCCAAGCAAATATAGTGAATAAGAATAAAGAGAAAAGAGTCGAGACCAGTGACAGGGATGTAAAAAAGGATATCGATCCTATGATCTATACAAAAGGCAAATTTCCCTTCAATGTGAGGCATTACAAGATGGCTGCTGTGGGAGTACAAGATTCGCATTTAATTTCAGGACTGAAAATTTCCAAGTAATGTACATTCTGTTTATGTAATTTAAATTGTAAAACAGAGGTATTGAGGAAGAAGGCGGACCCTGGAGCAACTGGTAAGCTTGCTGTTTTGCGACCTTGAGGTCATAGGTTCGAGCCGCAGAAACATACACTTGCACAAAGTGTAGGGTAAAGCTGTGTACATCAGATCGCGAAGCGATCCGTCCCCTCCTCAGACCCAACACAAACGCAGGAGCCTAGTGTACAGGAAACGCTCTTTTAGAGGTATAGAGGAATCTATTTGTGGAGTAGGAAACTCCCTATGCACACAACCAAGCTATTGTTTCCTACCTCCCGTCCCCACTACAAATATTTTGAGATCAAAACCACAACTAATTGCAATATTCCAACATGTTCTATTTTTCTTAACATCTTTCCAACCATTCACAAATAGCCTAATGTACGTTAAATGACTCTTTCAAGTTGGCTCGTATGACCCAAGTAAAAGACATTCAGAATTGACTAAATCACTCTTTCAAGTTGCCTCTTATGTCCTTTTGAAGTTTTTACAATTTAGTGTCCCTATGTACCTCTCAATGGATCTTCCCTAATAGTTTACTAATCAGGATCAGATCTCTGCCGCTTGAATATCGCTACCTGATGTTTCAGTCTTATGATTTTGCACAGGTTCACAGCATCCTAGTGAGCATTTTTTGAGGCCACTCCAAAGAAAGCTAGTGACTTCTTAACAGTATAATTATCGGGGGAAAATTCCACTAAGAACCAAAAATTCCCAGTGAAAGGATATAAATACTTTCAACCATTAGAAAAGCATATATTGCGAGGCATGAGGAGTTTACCTTAACATGCATTGTTTCCCATCACGATCGTATGCTTCTCTTTGCACGGGATCACTAAGGATCTGATACGCTTCACCTAGTTCCTTTTTAAACAATAACAGAATCCATTTAATAGAGAAAAGTATTGCTATGCACAACACCGGCAGAAATCAATAACTGAGCAACCTGTTTCCCTTCAAACAGATCATTATGAAAGGGAATCAACAAAAATTAATCAACTGGAGAATGAGTTATTATTATCTTTTTCTTAATCTGTCCTCAACATGGATGAACAAACTAGACAAATTCGATGGCTAGCTTACCTGAAATTTGTGAGCTGCCAGTGCATCATCTGGATTTTTATCAGGATGAACTTGTCTTGCCTGTCCAGTCGAAAAAAGTAAGCAATACTCAGCAAAGGTTACCGATTAGAATTGGAATTGACTGTCCGAGCAATCATGTCAACGAAGGAGCAAGAAGAAAATACGAAATTTATGTTGTGCCACTGATTTCATCCTTAGTTTTTCCAGCAAATTTTGCACAAGAAATCATTTTAATTAGACACATTAACATACACCATCTCAATACAGACGATGCAGCAAACAGAATCCTACAAAAGGTATATAACTGTTAAGATTCATCTCAACATTAATCAAGCAACAAAAAAGTTATAAAACTATTGACATGCTGGTTCAGAAAAATAGGATTTTAATGGCAAGAGCAGTGAAAATGGGGATTATTAACTATCATGAATGTGATATCCAAATCTTTAAGCTGTTGGTAGATCTATACCAATTAGTTCTAGGTTCCTTCTGCATACCTAGTCATTTACGTAGGATGGCAGCCAGTAACAGTCAATAATGCTAAATACCACTTTGTGGATAAGATGTAATTAAGTTTTCTAATGTATTCTTAATATAGGCCTATTATATTAAATATTCAACTGTATTCCATAATGCCTATTGTAGCTTGTGAAAGTATCAAGCGTCACCGTCACACAAGGGCTGGTTGAGAAACATCAGCTCTCTGTTTGCAGAAGTTTTGCTTGTAGTCATCAATGCATGCAATGTTGTACCTCCAACATCATGCTGGAACAATTTTTTCACTGACCAACCTCTTCAGACACCAGCTAACGAGAGAAACCAAACAATGACATGCCAGAAACAAATGTGTTCCGGGCCTTAACCCAGGATATAGTCATAGGGGGGTGCCACCACTAAACTCACACCTTGACCAACCTTGGATCGCTATCAACCCAAGGAAGGACAACTGGAATCTGCATAGCAGAATCAGGCTGCTATCTCTCCTCTTGCTATCAAGAAAAGAGACTTAGTTTTTCCTCCTATATTTCAGTCTCCTTTGTGACCACACAGACTCCCAAATTTCCTAAATCATTATTAACCAATCCTTGACGCTATTTCTCACAAGGAAGAGAACAAGAAACTAAAAAACAAAAAATCAAAATCAAAATAAAAGGGAGCAGTGTTTTAAGTACAGCTACAGGATTATATGTTGATTTGATGATAACCACTGCGGATAAAAATATTTAACAAAAAGATTCGGCCATGAATCTTGTCATGTATAAGCAGATCACTTGTTGAACTTTAACAAAGGAAAGTTGCATGGAAAGATAAGTGAACTTAAGAATTAATGTAATATACATCATCCTACAGGCCAATGTGATCCAATTTTAGCAGTGACTACACAGAAGCGGTAATACAATCCTCTTCCTTTTCCTCCTCCCCCAGATTTTTTTAAACATGACAGGAAACATAATTTAAGTCACATAATTCAAAAGATGATCATAATTGTCTACCAAATGAACACCATTGTGATTCTAATCATGATTTTTGACTTTTGACTTAAATCATGTTCCACTTAAATCTGTTTAAATAATTTTACTTGATAAACTATATGCAATAAGTAATCAATCTTAATTGCACAAAAGTTACATAGTGTGATCATATTAGTCATGATAAGTATTCTTTAATATTGTCATTACTTTGTGCACTACGATTTCTTTCATACGGTGTAAAATATAACAAAGGAAAAATGTACAACTAAAGGTTGTATAATCAAAAAATCATTATAATAATCAAACCATACACAGCCTTAGTGATCTCCTAGACTAAGCATTCTGATCCTAGGTAATGGATTCACATAGGACAATATACAAACACAACATGCGCAGAAGTAATATCAATCATAGAAAGCAGCAACTGTTACATTACCAACACAGAACACAGCTGAAATCCCGTACCTTAAGATAGTAAGCTTTGCGGATTTCATCCTCGGATGCAGAAGGGACAACTCCAAGAACATCATAATACTCCGTTTCTTTCACCATTTTCTTGAACCCTTTCGAAAACTTTTTCGCTTCTTATCTACAACTTTATAACAAAGTGAAAAAGGTATGATCTTGCAAAGCAAGAAGAACATGTAAAAAAGAAAAGTGGGTGGGGACGAAGGGGGTGAGGGTGTGGAAAGTGGAGAAGAAGTTGGGTATGTCCTTCCCCCCCCACCCACTCCCCACCCCAATGCCCCATGAGAGTGAACTGGGACTTTCCAGTTCTGATCAAACAATAAACTAATCAGTTTTGTAAGGCTTTTAGATGGAGAATAACAGTTTTTTAACTTCCCTCTTTGTGGTGCTGATGATTTCTCCAAGTCCTATGCTTTTTGTCAGCTAAATTGCTTGCTAGTCCCTCTAATATTAAATTGTGGCTTTTATGGCTTGATTCGGCTTCAAACATTTTTCTGTTTCTTTAGAACGTGCACTGCTATTTAGTACACTTGCAAAGTGCAGAGTATTAAAACCAAATCCACAGTGCAATTAGTAATTTGGTGATCCAGTAGTTTCTTTTTATCGTTTGGAGCAACTGACAAGATTTATGTTTTGTGACAGTCACGGGTTTTAGGCGTGGAAAGAGCTTTTTGTACAAAATATAGAGTAAATCTGTGTATATCAGACCGCAAAACAATTCGATCTTTTCTTGGACTCTACACAAACACGAAAATTTAATGCACCGATAACGTGGATATACTTCTACTTTTCTTCTGATTTGGACTAAAGAGTCCCGGCTAATTTAAAACCAAACCTGAAACAAGGAAAGGTAAACATTGACCATTATACCTTCAATAGTTTGATTCTTAGAATTTTGGGAAAACGAAGAAAGGAAAAAAAGCAAAACATGAAAATTTATGTATTTTGTCCATACCACACGTACCCATCTCCTCTCTCCCCTCCCTCCATCGTGAACCACCAGCCCAGCTCCAACCAATCTAAGCCAACTCCATCACTACTTATCTATAGAGTGTTCTGTGTCTTCTTTTCTACTGGAAAGTTTTCCCTAATTACAAGGACCATTAAGCATTTGACTATTACTTTTTCTGTTACAAAAATATTATCGTACTATTTATAAAACTTGTAGCAAAAGGTTTCTTTCCCAACCCCAAAGGCCCCCACACCTTTGCCCGACAAGTCAGGTGGGACGATGTAAATCAGATATTCAACGGCCCGCTAAGGGGGAGACACAGTGCCCACATACCTACAAGTAGTTCATCCTCAAAATCTCCATTGGAGTATGAAGATTATGCCCCCACACTGCAGACTGCATGACTCGAACCTTACATCTTGTAGCAAATCTGTCCCTTCGGAACCAGTTGAGTTATGCCCTGCGCGCCGTACTATTTATAAAACTGTTTAGGTTATTACATGAAATTGAAACCAAAAGTGCAGTGTCATTGCTACAAGAAGGTCCTGGAACGGTTGTTTAAGTACGCAGGCCAGGGACCATGTAAAGTTAGGTTGAAGGTTTGGATAACACGATATGTTCGGCCTTTGGCAGAATGTGGGAATCCATTGGACAACCAGTTGTATTTGGTCGTATGATTCTGAAGGACTAAACAGCAGCGAAAGGAGCAGAAGAAGGAAAGAAAATCGTTCCATTTTGAACTGGTAGTTAACAAACAGTCAACGGTAAATTCAAGTTTAGCACGTCCAACTCCTGCAGCTCGGCAAGATGCACCTCTGTTCAGCCAATCTGCACTTCAGCTCGGCAAGGTATTATTTTACCAAGTCATCCGCTTCTTGTCAGAAACAACAAGCAATAAATCACTCAAGGGCTTCACCTCGGCCCCGGGCTCCAGCCTAGGCCTCTACCTAGAAGGGGCGTACTCCAAATCACTTCAGTCAGATCAGAGCAGGACTCTGACAGAGCATCATCCAGACCCATTTTTGCACCTCGGCAAACTCTTGCCAGGTGTCAAGTGCAACTCAGCTTCATTAAATATGGGGCCACCTGGCCGATGTACAATATAAAAGGCGGATGCACATCAGACTTTTTAGCCTGCACACGCCAGGATCCCATCAGCAGACCTAGTGGTCCCACCAGCAGGCCTAACGGTCCCCTCAGGAGACCTATAATGTCGTAGCCCATCTACACAAGTATATGTCCCCTCTGCCGTCAGAGGCAAGGGACGGAGGAGAAGCAACAAAAGCGAGGCAATGGGCACAAAGAAAGGGGTCAGAAACATTTTTCTTCTCCAAGAGCTAATACCGAAAATCTCTCTACCCAAAAAACTGTGAGATCAATTCAACTCTTAAAATTTAAAACATATCTCAGTGAGAATGACCCAAACTGACTTGAGTGTCGGAGGGTTTTACCCAGGGTCATACCCCTGGGACCTCTGATCTTTGCTCCCTGTGCAGGTCATCAAGGAAGTGTTTGAAATACACAAGGGAAGAACAGTTAACGACGTTTATTTCGGATAATCTCTGATCCTTGGTGAAGATCTGGCTTCATCATTTGGCGCTAGAAGGAGGGCCTCGTATCCCTTTACCCAGTAACAGATTTCTAAGAAATTTTGAAACAACCAACATTCTACCATGGCCAGAGGCAGGTGTGAGGGGCCTGGGTGAGTCATCCAATCCGCAACGACGAATGATTACTCGCTTAGGAATCCCAGAACAGGATTCTCGGGAACCTGAGCAACATTATCCCACTCCAGAAATATCAATGGAGGACAGAGACAAAGCGATGAAATATGTCGCTGAAAACTTAAAGGTATTTGAGGCTGTAGTGGAACAGTTCAGAGGCAAACAAAAGGAGGTTGAGGATATGGATGAGTATCCCCCTCTTCCTCCTAAGGAAATATCACAGAACCAATCCTCAAGACCCCCTAGAGGTTTCATGGCGGATGCTAGAAGACGCAGCTTCAAGGCTCCAACAATTGAGTCAGAGCCTATGGTCAGACAGCGCATGAACGTAAGGTCTCGATCCCTTAAGAGCATCCCAAAGAAAGATGAAGTTCATCGCAGGCCGAGAACTTATTATGAAGAGCACAGGCAAGAGTTTGTGCAGGCAGTCCAGGCTAGTCTTTTTTCCAGGGATATTGCAGAATACTTGGCATCGGATAGCTTCAAGGTGCCAAAGATGGATACTTATAATGGGACAACAGACCCAACGGATCATCTTTTTCAGTTCCAAACTGCGATGGGTCTGAAAAATGTCCTAGATCCCCTGCATTGCAAAACTTTCCCAATATATTTGCGGGGAAAAGCTAGAAGATGGTTCCAAGCGCTCCCATCAAAGTCAATGGGATCATTTAAGCAACTGGCGCAGAAGTTTAAATCCCAGTTTGTTTCCAACACACCATTTGTAAAGAACTCGTCACATTTGATGACATTGAGGCAAGGTCCAGATGAGTCTGCTAAAATACATGCAACGTTTCTCAGATGAGTCACTGCATGTTAGTGACAGAAATAAGGGCGTTAAGGCAGCTGCCTTTATCAATGGGCTTCGAGTTGGTCGCCTCTTCTCTCAGCTGGCGGAGGAGGGACCCACAACATTAAGGAAATGCTTGGAGAAAGCCTACCAGTTTGCCCAAGGTGAAGAGACAAACAGATTGAAAAAGGAGGCCGAGCAGGGAGCTCGGCAAGAAAGCCGATCTAGTTTCAAAAAAGAAGATAAGCACAATGAGGGAAAAGACTGCTAGCGGCGTAGTACGTTCGATTGCATGGGTGGAAGAGGCAAAGGAGGTAAAGAGGGTTTACCCCTTTTAGCCTCTAAGGATAATATCTTAGCTGTCATGGAGAAAGATGGCTTGAGGGTTGATCCTAAACCTCTTTATGGACCTAGGGAGAAAAGAGACCCTAAGCTATACTGCCGATATCACAGAGATATTGGGCATGCCACAAAGGATTGCAGGCAGTTGGCTCAAGCAATTCGACAGCTGATCGAGCAGGGTCACTTAAAGCAATTTTATGATCCACGCTCACGCCTGCACAATCGTTTAGACTTCCACAAGAACCCTCAGAAGGACAAGTGCCAACCAGAGTCCCCACCTTGGCACCGTAGGTCGGATGATGATGAAGAGCCTGGCCGACAAAGGGCTGCAGGTCAGCCCCAAGTCAATTCCATAATCTACACCATCTCTGGAGGACCGTCTCATACAAGCCAAGGTGAATCCAGTTTGGCGGGAACCTCATCTGGTCCAACAGCTAAGAAAGCTAAGTTGGTTAAGGAGCTAACTTATAGGCCAAAAGATCCCATTCCACTTGACTCCAACAACACAGGTTTAGTAATAGATCTGTGTATACACTTAGCTCCAGATAAGATTGTGGAAGTCCGACGTGTTTATATGGACACCGGCAGTGCCGTAAATGTGATGTACTACCGTGTATATCAGCAGCTGAGCCTACCAGATTCTTTAATGAGGCTCGTCACTTCTTCATTGTATGGTTTCCCTGGTGCTGCAGTTCGGCCAACAGGACTGGTCACACTCAGTTGCAGCTTTGGTAAACCCCCAGCCTACCGTTGTCTATGGATAGACTTCGTGGTGATTAAGGAGATGTCTGCATACAATATTCTGTTAGGTCGGCCAACCTTAGTGGCTTTGGAAGCCATTGTATCACCTCTGCATGTTAGCATGAAGTTTTCCACCGCAGCTGGGGTGGTGACAATCCAAGGAGATATACAAGTCGCACAAAGTTGCTACATCATCGCTACTCAAGGAAATGAGACAGTACAGCAAGTTAGCCTTGATGAACTCATACCTTCATATGAAGAACGTTTACAGTCAGATGATACAGTCCAGGACTTCATTGTTGATCTGAGCCGACCTGAAAATGTTATGAAAATCGGGACATTGATGCCATCTGAGCTGCTAACTCAGCTACAGGCTCTGCTGAGAGAATTCTCTATAATCTTTGCATGGACTGCCGAAGATATGCCTGGAATCCCCTCACATTTGGCTGCGCACAAGCTAAATGTTGATCCTCAGATGAAGCCAATAAAGCAAAAGAAGCGAAATTTTGCTCCAGAAAGGATCAAAGTCATTACAGAAGAAGTTAAGAAACTCCTTGCTGTGAAATTTATTGTGAAAGTTCTTTATCCAATCTGGTTGGCTAACTCAGTGGTGGTCCCCAAGCAAGACGAATCATGGAGGATGTGTATAGATTACACTGACCTCAACAAAGCATGTCCAAAAGATTGTTACCCACTACCTAAGATTGATAGGTTAGTTGAATCAACGCTTGGACATGAGATCTTTTATTTCTTGGATGCCTTCAAAGGCTATCATCAAATTGTCATGGCAAAAGAAGATCAAGAAAAAACTACATTCATAACAAAGTCAGGTACTTTTTGTTATGTAACCATGCCGTTTGGATTGAAGAATGCTGGGGCTACCTACAAACGTTTGGTCAATTTTTTGTTCAGTGAACAAATTGGCAGGATAATGGATGTTTATATTGATGATATGCTCATCAAGAGCAGGTCTCTTGATTAGTATATTTAAAACTTAAGGGAAGTTTTTGTTGTGCTGAGAGACTCACACATGAGGCTGAATCCGAAGAAGTGCACATTTGGTGTACACACTGGAAAATTTCTGGGGTACATGGTCTCCAAGGAAGGGGTGCAGGCAAACCCTGCCAAGATTGAAGCTTTACAGAACATGCAACCCCCAGGAATATTAAAGAAGTGCAGAGGTTAACAGGAAGAATTGCAGCACTGAGCAGGTTTCTCTCTAAATCTGCAGAAAGATCTTTACCATTCTTTCAGATCTTAAAAAAGAAACGGCTTTCCAATGGGATGACCAGTGTCAAAAAGCTTTCGATGAACTGAAGTCCCATTTGGCCGAGGTGCCGATGCTAACCTCACCTCTGCCCAGAGAGGCACTCTATGTGTATCTTTCCACATGCAAAGAAGCAGTGAGCGCAGTCCTGCTCAGGGAGCAGGATAATGTGCAGAAGCCCATCTACTTCGCAAGCAAAATTCTACATGGATCCGAAGTGAGATATCCCAATGCTGAGAAGGTGGTCTTGGCACTTATAGTAGCTGCAACGAAGTTCAGGCCCTACCTGCAGGCTCATCCTATCATAGTAGTTACAGATCAGCCATTGAAACAAATTCTAGCAAGGCCAGACACTCCTGGCCGAGTTGCCAAATGGACTGTGGACCTTGCAGAGTATGATATTCAATACAAGTCACGAACTTCCATCAAAGACCAAGCTTTGGCAGACTTCTTGGCTGAAGGGATATCTGTGGAGGAAGATGTTCATCCAGTGGATGATTGGACTTTATATGTTGATGGATCTTCCTCCAAGGATGGATGTGGAGCAGGCCTCCTAATAATCAACCTTAACAAGGAAGAATTTGAATATGCCTTGCATTTTGACTTCGAAGCAACAAACAATGAGGCAGAGTACGAGGCCTTAATAGCAGGGCTGGGCCTCGCAAGGAAGTTGGAGGCAGAACGAATCATCTCTCGAAGTGATTCACAGCTGATTGTTTCTCAGATCAATGGGGATTATGAAGCTAAGGAAGAAAACATGAAAAAATATCTGGCTAAAGTACAGCAGCTCGGCCAGACATTTGAGTGCTTCATCATAGAACATATCCCCAGGTTGGCCAATAAAAGGGCTGATGCGTTATCTCGACTTGCTTCATCTACTTCAACCACTTTGGGAAAAAAGATCGTAGTGGAGCTAGTAAAGAATCGTGCTTTTGACGCTAATGAAGTGCTGCAGGTTGATTATTGCAACACTTGGATCGACGAGATAATTAACTTCCTGCAGCATAGAATTCATCCTGAGGATAAATGGGTAGCTCGGCGTCTTCGGCTAAAGACAGCAAGGTATGCTCTCTTTAACGACCACCTTTATAAAAAGTCGTTTTCACAGCCTTGGTTAAAATGTGTAACTGAAGACGAGGGAGATTACTTCCTTCGGGAGATGCACCAAGGAATCTGTGGAAATCATTCTGGTGCTCGATCTTTAGCACGAAAATGCTACCTTGCTGGGTATTATTGGCCCACTCTGTATCATGACGCAGAAGAATTGGTCAAGAAACGTCAAGAATGCCAAGTCGATGCTCCAATCTCCCATTTGCCTAGTCAAGAGTTTACTGCCATTGCAAGTCATTGGCCTTTTGTGCAATGGGGAATAGATCTTGTTGGACCTCTGCCCCGAGCTCCAGGTTCAGTCAGGTTCTTAGTTGTTGCCATTGATTACTTCACCAAATGGGTGGAAGCAGAGCCCTTGGCTACTATAACAGGGGGGTCAAATAAAGAAGTTTTTGTGGAAGAATGTCATTTGTCGCTTCGGGCCTTCCACAAGTTCTCATCTCAGACAATAGAAAGCACTTCGCTGATGACCCCATCAAAAGTTGGTGTGCTGAGCTCAAAATTGAACAGCGATTTACTTCAGTAGCACACCCTCAAGCAAATGGGCAAGTTGAGTTTGGCAAATAGGACAATCAAGGACGGCTTAAGGAAGCGTCTATACAAAACTGGGGCAAGTTGTGTGGATGAACTCACAAGTATATTATGGGCATATCGGACTACTCCTTCCACCTCCACTAAGGAAACACCTTTTTCCTTAGTTTATGTCACTGAGTCAGTCATTCCAGCTGAAATTGGTTCCAGCTCTGCTCGGGTAAATCACTACTCTGCTCAGACCAATGACTAAGTGCTGCGATTGAATTTGGATGAGTTGGAAGAAAAAAGAGAACAAGCCCACATTCGCATGGCTCAGTACAAAAATCTAATTGTTCAGTGCTATAATTCTCGAGTGCGACCAAGTTCTTATCAAGTGGGAGATTTAGTATTATGCAATAATGAAGCAAGTCATGCAGCATCAACTGGGACTTTTAACCCCAAGTGGGAAGGTCCTTATCGTATAATCGAGGTGCGTTCAGCGGGAGCTTACAAATTACAGACCTTGGAAGGCAAGACTTTACCAAAGACTTGACATTCTACACATCTAAGACTTTTACATCAGTGATGTACAAGTATTTCACCTCAGTAGGGCTGAGTCAACCGAGCAGGACTTGATATATGATTGGGACAAGTTTCCCTACAAGTACCTCACCTCAGCAGGACTGAGTTAACCGAGCAGGACTCGACCGAACAAGACCTCGGCAGGCCTGAGGCAGATGCCCATTGAGGGTTAAAAGTTTTGTGAACAGGATTCACATTCATCAACTACTAGCAGGTCTAGAAAAAGTGTAAATCATTTGTACAGCTACCAGCAGTGTTGAAGTTTGAATAAAGCAGTGTTTTATGGCAGTGCCAGCATTAAGATTGCGCAAAATATTATCTTTCATCTTGCTTAACAGATCAAATGAAGTAACATGGATACTTTATTTCTAAAGTGTGGAATTATTTTATTCACATTCCAAATATTAACTTGCGTCTCAGTTATTAGCTAAATCGAAGTTAAAGACTTATCATTCAAGAAGATCAGCAAGACTGAGGCCTGACAGAAGCAATATAAGACCCTTGGCAGAGCCGAGGTCAAGTACTTGCATTACAAAGCCAAGCATGGTGGATAAAGTTTTTGGCAGAGCTGAAGTCAAATACTTAAACGTTATGAAAAAACTCAACAGGACTGAGGCCAAATGAAGGCGGTATAAAACCTTTGGCAGAGCCGAATTTAAATACTTGTTTTATCTTAGTTTGAGTCATGGATAAAAACCATTGGCAGTGCTGAGGTCAATCACTTGTGCTATGAAAACAAGAACAGGCAAGCTGAAGAACACCAGTTAAAAGAAATAAGATTTCCATTTATACAACTATTACAACTACTGAAAAGCGCAAGAGGGAAAGTCCTATTCTAATCCTCATCTTCATCTGGGTCCCTGAGATCAACTCCATTCTTGAACAACTCCAGTTGATTGTCAAATAAAATCTCAGCTTCAGGGTTGTAGAGGTCAGCAATTTGAGGATGATTCTTGTCTAAGGCTGGATAAACTTCAGAGCAGGTGTCTATCGCATATGTTTGGCCAATCGCCAGCACGGAGCTCTGCTTCTTCAGGAGGTTGTCCGAAAAGTACTCAGACTGTCTGAACTCAGCAACAGCAGTCTTCTTGATATCTTCAACTTGGAGCTCAAACTGATGAGTGAGCTCAGCTTTACTTCTTCTTTCTGCTTCCAGTTGCTGAGCCAGCTCAGTCTTGCTCTTCTTCTCCTCCTCCACTTGTTTCTTGGAAAGATTCAGCTCAAGCTCACAAGTGTTAAGGTGATTCTAGTAGGATTCCAGATCAGCTTGAAGTCTGGTGGCAACTGACCCAATGTTGGACACCACTTTCTTCATCTCATCCACTTCAGAGCATGCGATGGCCAATTGAGTGTCAGATTCCTCCTTTCCTTCACGAAGTCTGGAATTTTCAGAAGACAAGGAGAGCACTTCAGACTTCAGCACCTTCATCTCTGCGTCCAATTCCTCCAGCTTTGTATTGTTGGGTTTTGCTACCTCAGCCAACTCATCATTAGCTCTTCTCAAGTTGGCGTTGCTCTCAGACAGCTTAACAACCATCTGGCGCATCTCTTCAGTCCTCCTGAGCATATTGTACTCTTGAACTCGATACTACAGCAACCAAAATAAGTCAAAAAGGGTTCCAAGTAACCTAGCTGAAAAATTTAGGAATCGATAGAAAAACTTATCAAAGACATGTTGCTCAAGTATGAGTTTAGGGTTGTATCCCAACCCGGGAACCAAAAAGCTCCCAGTCCCTGGGCAGCACCGCCATCTCAGTCAGCTTCCTAGCAACAGAGTCAGCGTGGGAAAACGTCATTGTCCTCCGACCGCGACGATGCTGATGAGAAGGTTCTCGTTCCTCCTGAGGGGCTTTTCCATGAGCATGTTGTTGGGAAGCCCCCCAGCATCTCCTCCCTCTGAAGTATTCTTCCTAACTTCAGCAGAAAAAGGTTAAAGTTTCAGCTGCAACAAAAAACAAAGGTTAAAGAGCTTAATGAAAGCAGGAAAGTAAATTGATTCCAACCAGCAAAGGATAAAACAATACTTTGGGCTCCAACCTCGGCATAAGTGGGTTCAGCAGGTAGCACCTGCATCTTAGAAGAGGCTTTGGTAGAGGCCTGCTCTGAGGAAGAATGCTTTTCCTCAGTCCTCTTCCTTTTCTTGGGAGCCATCTTTTTCAACTTTGCTATTGCTTCAGACACCATAGCTCCTACAAGATTCAGCAATAAACTAATCAAAACACATGGAAGACATCAAGAGAAATCAGAGATACTCAAAAAATTACAACACATACCCATAACAATTTCCAAGTCTTTTGTACTGAGAATCCAAAAATGGGGGCCACACCAGTGATCCAGGTTGGCAGCTCTTAGAACCAACATGTTCATCTTTTTCCAGTCCACGGCCAGTGACAAATTCAGCAATCTGGAGGCTTCATCGCAGAATTTCTCGCTTGGCCTCGAATTATCTGCACTGCCGGACTTCCAATATTCCCTTCTGGTAATCCTATCTTTTTGATAAAAAAGAAACGACCTTTCCGGTTATTGGTAAAGGTGGGGATGTTGATAGCGTGGTTAATTTCTTTGTTAGGAAACCTCCTACTAAAGTAGAACCAACTATCTTTGTGCTTACACACAAACATCCCCCTGAAAACTCTGAGGTTGAACTCCTCCCCAAGAGCTTTCAGGTAGAGCAGATAATTAAAAATTAATTTTAGGCCATTGGGCATGAGCTGGGACAGCCTAAGGTTATAAAACTCAAGAATGAAGAATAAAGGGTCAGGAACTGGAAGGCTGAATCCGGATTTGAGATATTCCTCATAAATTACTTCATACCCTACTGGTGGATCATAAGCAGTTTGATGGGAAAGAGGAAAAATGTGGACAAAAACACTCCTATCGATATTATTCAGTTTACGCAAATGGGAAAGATCAGCGGCTTTCAAAGTGCACACTGAGCTTTGCACCGTCGGAGATGGTGATCCCCTATCAACAGATACTGGGGGCACTATGGATTCAGGGGCAACCATGGAGGGTGCTCTAGCACGGCGCAACCTCCTCAGAGGACGGTCGTCCTCGCTAGAATCTAACCTCTCAGAGAGAGGAGATTGACCCTTATCGTTACTCCCAAGATCAGCAGGGAAAGAATGGGCTGACCTATTTTGGGAATCTGAGGAAGATGAAACAGTAAAAGCCATAGAAATGAAAGAAAGAATGGAGCTTACAGAGTTTGAAGGTTGAAGAGGAAGACTCGCCGGAATTGGGGTAGGATAAGGCTCTACCGAAGATGAAAACGAAAGGAAGGTTGAGGAAGAAGACAACGTGCAGGGAGGAACGATTGCAAGTGAGAGAAGAAGAAAGAAAAACCTTTGAGAGTAGAATTTGCCTTTTACAAGGAAGAAATCGAAAAGGTGCAACTTTTCAGTTGAAATTTGAAAAGGGCAGCGCTTCGGTTTCCCCCCCCCCCCTTCAATTATCTCAACTGCCGAAAAAGCAATTATGAGATACGTTGAAGCTGGCGTTAGCATTGAATGAGGATAACGGTCCAATTAATGATGGACATGTCACCGACTTATCTGAACAGATTATTCTGCCCTCACTGGTCAGCTCGGCCACACTAAATCTGGGGGCAAAGTGATAAGCCAAAAATATTCAACTGGTAGTCAACAAACAGTCAACGGTAAATCCAAGTTTAGCACGTCCAACTCCTACAGCTCGGCAGGATGCACCTCTGCTCAGCCAATCTGCACTTCAGCTCGGTAAGGTATTACTTTACCAAGGCATCCGCTTCTTGTCAGAAACAATAAGTAATAAATCACTCAAGGGCTTCACCTCGGCCCCGGACTCCAGCCTAGGCCTCTACGCATACTCCAAATCACTTCAGCCAGATCAGAGCAGGACTCTGACAGAGCATCATCCAGACCCATTTTTGCACCTTGGCAAACTCTTGCCAGGTGTCAAGCGCAACTCAGATTCATTAAATATGGGGCCACCTGGCCGATGTACAATATAAAAGGCGGATGCACATCAGACTTTTTAGCCTGCACACGCCAGGATCCCATCAGCAGACCTATAATGTTGTAGCCCATCTACACAAGTATATGTCCCCTCTGCCGTCAGAGGCAAGGGACGGAGGAGAAGCAACAAAAGCGAGGCAGTGGGCACAAAGAAAGGGGTCGGAAACATTTTTCTTCTCCAAGAGCTAATACCGAAAATCTCTCTACCCAAAAAACTGTGAGATCAATTCAAATCTTAAAATTTAAAACATATCTCAGTGAGAATGACCCAAACTGACTTGAGTGTCGGAGGGTTTTACCCGGGGTCATACCTCTGAGACCTCTGATCTTGGCTCCCTGTGCAGGTCATCAAGGAAGTGTTTGAAATACACAAGGGAAGAACAGTTAACGACGTTTATTTCGGATAATCTCTGATCCTTGATGAAGATCTGGCTTCATCATTTGGCGCTAGAAGGAGGGCCTCGTATCCCTTTACCCAGTAACAGATTTCTAAGAAATTTTGAAACAACCAACATTCTACCATGGCCAGAGGCAGGTGTGAGGGGCCTGGGTGTGAAGATCTGGCTTCATCAGAATACTTGGTGGATTTGTGAAACTGAAGAGAAACCAGCATAAGTCACGGAAGCTTGAATATTGCAAAATCAGGCTTGATTACATTTTTAAGGAAAAGGGATCTTTGTATTAACATTAAACTGTCCAGAGGTTACATGATGAAAAACATCAGAATAAGTACATGAGGAAAACAATAATTACACTAACATTCAACTGGTCCTTCAAACGCTAAGAAAGACAAACTCCTTGTCCGACGAACAAGATCATGGTAAATAGCCGATGGGGGCGGAAGACAGACAACATTCCCATGCACAAGTTGGTTGCGCCTGTCATACCCCGTGACTTTTAAGCGCAACTTTCAATACTTAGAGGTCAACCTTAAATGCAACTTAATTAATTTTGTAGGTTATGAGACTTAGTTACATAAAACATAGAAGAACAAGAGAAAGGGGTTAAAAGTAGAATTAAAGGTAATTAGGAGAAATTACTAAAAAGGTCCCTACTAAGAGATAGGGGAGTTACACAACATTTAGTATAACTCCCCATCAGCTTATAGGGGACGGTTAGAACACCAAAAAGGAGAGGGAAAACCGCAGGAGCAAAGAGAAGGAGAAAGGAGAGGAAGAAGAAGAAGAGAAGAAGGAAAAGGAAGGAAGAAGGCCAACCTAGGTGCAATTTTTACTGAAATTCTGCAGTAAATCCGTAAGATTAACTAGAAACCAAGGCAAGTAATCTTTCTATACGCTTTACGCAAATTTTGATACTTTAGGCCCTATGTTCTTACAAAGAGAAAACTTGAATCACACATTAGTAATCTTGTCTTGTCTATGTTAAATGCTTTATTATATGTAAGTTTTGTTTCAAGTTGCGTAAAGTCTTGTTCTTTGGGCCATATTTCTGAAAATAGTTGTGTGGTGCTTTGTTGGTTTTCAAGCATGCCCATGAAAGTGTATATTTTGATGTGCTTATTGTCTTGTTCTATTCTTGTGTTGATTGTCTACACTTAGACGTTTGAGAGTAAGTGCAGGGAATTGAAGGATGAGTGATGGCATTGTTGTAGACGTGTTGTGTTGAGAATGTTGATGATAACTTTTGAAGGTGGTGAATGATTGAAGGTTAAGAGTGGATATTGTTAGACATAACTAAGCATCAATTCATGATTAGATGTGTGTTAAGAACGATGAATCTAGATGGTAAGATGGATCTTGAGAGGCTTAACATGAAAGGGTTGAAGGAGGAAGATGATGGGAGGAAGTTACTGCAGGAAAACTGCAGTTTAGAACCGTCAGAACACTTCGAACACCTACATTAGGCGCTCTATGTCACATTAGGCGCCTAATGTAGCGTTCAATGTGTCCTGAAGCATCCCCGAACACTTCGAACACCTACATTAGGCGCTTCATGTCACATTAGGCGCCTAATGTAGCGTTCAATGTCACATTAGGCGCTTCATGTAGGCGTTCAATGTCTACGACACATCCCCGAACACTTCGAACGCTTAGTATAGGCGCTCTATGTCACTTTAGGCGCCTCATGTGGCGTTCCAAGTATACTGGAGGTCTTTTTGACCCTTTAGGCGCCCTATGTATGTGTAGTAACTTTATACACTTCTTCTGAACATAAAATGCAAAGATATTTGAGGTGCAATTGATGTGTGGATAGTAAGTTTGATCAAGTAAGAATAAGATTGAATCCTGAGTGAATTAGTAAGACGAAAGGACTTGGAAAGATACGAACATAGAGTGTTTGAGGTGCAAGACCATATACTTGATATGTAAGAAGTATGTGTGTGTGTTACATGTTTGATACGAAGTTACATGTGCATCATGCATCATGACATGGGCACTTGCATTTGATTTGAGATTTGCTTTGCAAAAGAACATGTGTTTACAAGAAAGGTGTAAAGTTTTCGAAAGACAAAATGGCTGCTGGTTGATCGCAGGGTATAAAAGTCACGCTTGCGAAAGCAGGGTATAAAAGCGTGATCTGTGAATCAACAGCAGGGTATAAAGTATTTTATGGGGCCGTGGACCTATCAGCACGGAAAATAAAGTATTTTATGGGGCCGTGGACCTATCAGTACGGATATATGATATAAGTAATGGGGCCGTGGACCTTTCAGCACGGATATATGATATATGTAATGGGGCCATGGACCTTTCAGCACAGGGTATAAAGTTATATGTTATGGGGCCGTGGACCTTTCAGCACGGGGTATAAAGTTCTGTTTGCTGTGGACTGATCACCCACAGGGTATAAAGTTCTGCTACGCGAAGAATATGATATGTAAAGTGATGAAATGTTTTGTGAAATGACATGCATGACATGTTTATGAAAGAAAACATATGCATGGGTGTTGTGTGTGATTTTAAAGAAGTACATGCATCATGATACACGAAGCATAAGACTTGATATGCAAGAAACGTGGTTAGTTTATGACCTGCTGATGTGATACGTTGTTTTAATACATGTTTGTTCTCGTACCCGTGTACCATATATGTGATGTATCAGTTTTGAGAAATTCTTATTGAGATGCTATTTGTTAACCCGAGCACCTATATTTTGGGCAATGATTTATACACTGGTGACTCGTCGTGTGTGATTCCGTAAGGTGTATAGACGGGTTACTTGCTGGCGATAATTTCGCTAAGAACAGTTACTCTATTCCTTTTCAGGTGAGCCTGAATATGAGTTGATATTTATCGAGGATGACGGCGAGTGGGCTCAATGGGATGACGAACATGGGAATAGATAGATGATGGATTATTTTCTCTGAGATTGGAAACTCAATGTTGTTATGTTGTTCTGATATTTATGTTAGCTAGATGACCAAACACTTTTTAATTCCGCTGCATTTTCGGGTTGTATTAATGACGATGAAGTTTTAAATTTATCAACGTTTTCGCTGATTTATCTTACGTCATAGATGATGTATGCTTGATCCGCTTTGTCGCTTCGTAGTTCTCATAGTAGACTACGGTGGGTGCACTGGTTCCGATGACAGTATCGGGCCGGGGCGCTACAGCGCCAGTGCCATATACTGCATAATGTTGTACGAAAAATATACCGACATTCTCCTTGGAGATTAGGTTGTTGCCAAGATTCCTGCAGATTGATGCTTACTCATTCATGAACTTCTTGAGGCCGACGAAACAACACCACGGCATCGGAATGAACCAACAGGCGCCAAAGGTTTTTCGCCCAACAACAATCCCGCAAAATATGAAGGATAACTTCCTCTCTTTGTTGGCACACTACACATCGAGCATTTTCTTGTATATGTCGCTGATAAACAAAAAATGTAGTAGGGAGCGGCCCACGACTTACTTGCCATAAGAAATTAAGGCGTCCAAGTCCTTTCATTTCCCGAATAGAGTCCCACATCTGACTTGGTTCTGCCAAAGATCTTGAGATTAAATGCGCATATGCACTAGAGACCGAGAACTTACCGGATCTCGTACACGTCCATTGGAACTCAACATCTGATCCATCTGTGTGGTCGTCAGAGATTTCAAGGCATTCGCGTAACACCGGAACAGTAGATATAATATGTTTCCATAAATAGGAAGACCCACTAGATGCTTTGCCATGTAATAAATCTCCGTATTTACATTTGAGAACACGAACCCATAATGCATCCGGAACTGTTAACATTTTCCAACCCAGCTTGAGGAGCATGGCTACATTTATATCACGTAATCTTTTAATATTTAGTCCACCTCTATCTTTTGGCATGCATATGGACTCCCAGGAACTCCAATGTGGCTTACGCCTTCATCTGTTTCTCCCCAAAAGAATCGGTGCGACAACTTCTCAAGTTCATCAAGTAAGGCCATCGGAAGATGCACAGTTTGCATGGCATAGATTGGCATCAAAGATAGCATACTCTGGACCAAGACATACCGTAATGCAAGGGAAAGGGTTTTCGCCTACCAACTATTAAGTTTCGCGCGCACTTTATGAACAATAAAACCATATGACCTCCGTCCACCCCGACCAAACAACAAATGCATACCAAGATACGATCCACACTCAGTGGTAGTGCTAAGCCCCAGTCTTACGAATGCACTAGGCTGGAATTGAGTCACAAGATTTTTCGATATCAACACTTGTGATTTCTTAGCACTAATTGTATGTCCCGACATTTGACTGAAATCAACAAGTATCTCCTCCATCACACAACTTTGAACTTCCGTAGCCATCCTGCATAGAATTAAGTCATCCGCAAAGAATAAGTGGGATATATTTGGGTCATGCCAAGATAGACAAATGGGTAACCACTTACGTTCTTGGACAGCACGGTTTATCCATGTGCTAAGGACCTCCATGCAAAGTAGAAACAAATACGGAGCTAGTGGATCGCCTTGACGCACTCCACGTGGTGGTTGGAAAGGTTCTAACAGTTGGACATTCCATAGAACCGACAATGATGCAGTCGTGACTGTGATCATGTCAACCATAGCTTCGCTAAAACCAATCTTCTCCAAAATAGCCCTTAAAAAGGACCAATGCATTTTATCGTATGCCTTTTCCAAATCCACCTTAACAGCCATATACCCTTTTCGACCCTGTTTTTTCCTCATAGAGTGAACAAGTTCTTGGGCTATTATGATGTTGTCCGAAGCTTGTCTACTTGGGATAAAAGCACATTGTAAAGGCGAACTAAATTTCCCAATCACACCCTTTAGGCGGTTTGCGATCACCTTGGATATCAATTTGACAATCATGTTAGATAGTGCAATTGGCCTGAATTGTGTCGCATCTTCGAGAGGAGAGTGTTTTGGAATTAAAGCAATAAAACTTTTGTTCATCTCCACTAGGAAACATCTCCGTTGAAAAGAGTCTAAGACAAACTCGATGACTGAAGGTCCAACAATCTCCCAATTTTTTTGGAAGAAAACGGGTGATCAGCCATCCGATCCAGGAGCTTTGTATGGTCCCATTTGGAATAAGGCGTCCTCCATTTCAGTAACATTAATAGGCCTATTAATCCATTCCATATCCGTTGCATTAAAACTAGATATGAGAATGTCATTAGCAGCAAAAGAAATTGGTGTAGAAACATGGAATACCCTTTTGAAATGGTTTTGGATCGGTGATTGTAGTACACAAGGGTCATCCGTCCACACCCCTCTTTCATCCTTTAACCTCACGATCCTGCTAGAATTACGCCGTATTGCTATAGATGCGTGAAAAAACCGTGTGTTCCACTCGCCGTCGCACAACCACTGTAGATTATCCTTTTGTTGCCAAAGAAGTTCTTCTTGTTTCGATATGTTATCATATTCATCCAATAACTTCTTTTCAAGCTTGGCCAAGAATGTAGAAGAACGATTGGCCAGAGCCTTTTGAATTCCATCCAACCGAGCTACACAACGACGCTGTCTACCACTATGCTGCCAAAAACTTCTCTCTGCCAAACAATCATACGAGTAGTAAACTCCGCCACAGTGAGAGGGAAATTATCCTTGAACTTGCCATGCCTCCTTCATAAACTTTGGAAATTCCTTATGTTGAAGCTAGCATGCAAGAAAACGAAATGGCCTATATGGAGATAACTGTGGGCTAGATTCTTCAAGAGCAATAAAAATGGGATGATGATCTGAAGCTATGCATGTGAGATGTTGCACAACTGCTGTATCAAACTTTAATCACCATAATTCATTACACCATGCTTGGTCCAAATATTGTTCGATTAGAAAACGCCCCGGCTGGCTATTAGACCATGTAAAACAAGGACCGATATATGCTACCTCCAGCAAACGACACGAATCAATCATCCGGAGCATGCGATCAACACCACATCCATGAACCGAACGTCCCCGCGCTTATCATCTTGTCGGAAGCCACAGAATATTCACATATGAGGATATATGCTCCAAATACTCATGCAAACTGTCTCGAATGGTTGTGATAGGGGAAGCATATACAAATGATATCATCCATGAAATAGAGCCACCCGCCAAAGTGCCCATGTTAATTTGTTGAGCCATGACACTAATAATAGATACCGACATCATAGCCTCCTTCCAGAAACACCAAAGACTACCTGAAAAACCACGTGCTTCAACTGCAGCAACATTTGTAAAATGAGAATTGCGCATAATAACCTTCGCCCGGGAGCTTGGAACCTGGGTCTCCATAAGAAACATGATATCTGGCTTATGATCACGTATTAAATATCTAATTCTTCTAATAGTGCTTGAGGAACCCGTTCCTCTGACATTCCATGTAAGGATCCGCATTAAAAGTTAATTTGATGTAGAATGACCATGAGCGTGGTCACCTACAACAGTACCATCCATTTCCATGCCAACTTCAACTTCTTCTGAGACCCCACTATCGACAGTAGATGTACGAAGACTTACATCATCAGGGGGATGTTGCTTGGTTTGGTCTTCTGTCGCAGGTGTGTCCGTATTACTTCCATCCGGCTGAGGAATTACTACCCGACTTTCTATTTGCGGTCCTTGATAATTATCGGGTTTAGTAGTAATATCTTTCAAGGGCCGCTGTACGATTTGCTTGGCATTCGAAGAGCTGGGTATAGAAGGCCATTGATTCAAGTCAAGATCAAATGTGTTCCTCTTCTGATGCGGAATAGCCTCCTTGGCTTTAGCTTGGGAAATTTTGGTGCCTTCTCCTCTAGAGACTTGCAGCCTGACCTTTGGGGCTTCTTTATGAGGAACTCTTTTATTTCGATGCTCCCGCGGCTTAGTCTGCTTCATCTTTGTGACTGTTGTAAATTGCACGGAGGGACCCTTATCATGTATGCTTCGGATGTTATTGACAACGGGATCAATCGGCTGAGAGGACACAAACACATCGTCGTCAGTAGCAAGCGGACCATATCGCGAACCCCTCTGCATTGTTGAAGTCCCGTGGGTTGTATGAGCGTCCTTTGTTAAATCCTTATCAAAGAGAGTAGTATTCTAACCAACAGATTTGAGAACACCATTAAATCTTTTCCTTGCATTGCTTAGAACCATCATCCAATAACCATAAGGGTCAGAGGACATCTGGGGCGTGAGGGCCGTTGGAGAATCATTGGATATTTCAGCATTCGTGCATTTACATTTTACTAAAGCAAAGTTTCAGTAAGGGTAGGAGAATATTCTGAACTTTCGGATTTATAACCTCTTATGATACCAAGGGTTGGTATGAGATCGGATCTCCTCACCCTCTTACCCACCGCCTGCCACGTGGCATCAAGATGGAGTGGTGAGGTTAGATGCATTTGGCACATATCTTGTTGGAGAAATTGAGGTAAATTGAAAAAGTTTGGCAAGTGAGTTTGTCAAAAGTTGACAACCACCATACTTTGAGCTTAATTATGATTAGTATTCGTTAATCAAAAACGGAAACTAGAAATTTCTAAATTATCTACGTAACGAGTAGATGATTTTAGGCTTTTGAATCACTCGATTCCGATACCGGATAAATGAAAAATTAATGCTCAAAGTTGGAGTAAAATTGAGTGGAAATTGGAAAATTGGTGATGTGGCCTCTTGGGGAGTGAACACATCACCAATTTGTTTATATACCACATTGCCCATTTGAGATGGAAAGGCCATCATATATAGTGTTAGTTGGAGCTTTCTAAAATGTGCCCTTGGGCATGAGAAGTTTTTGACGGAGTCAGGACGTAGCTCAGGCAAGGTTCACCACACACGCGCGCCCCCCGTCGCCCGCCCGGCTCGTGGCTCGTGGCTGATTCTTATCTTTTTGGAAAAATAAATTAAGTGATCCAACGGTTGAAATATTTTTGATCATAACCGTTGCAAGATCTAACGGTGTAGATCGCAGTCTACACGGATTATGATCTAACGGCTGAGATCATATCTGGCGGCAGTTTTTTCATCTAGATCTAACGGCTGTGGATCGTAGTCTACACGGATCATGATCTAACGGCTGAGATCGTATCTGGCAGCAGTTTTTCATCCGACGGTCTACGTTTAAAACTGCTGCATTTTACGATCTAACGGCTGTGGATGAAAACCGTTTGATCTGACGGCTGCGGTTTAATCTGGAGATTAACCGCCTAATCTTTCCTGCCTATAAATTGCCTCCTTCTCCAGGCTTTCTTTACTGCACTCTGCGCTTTCACTGCTTTTTCCTCCTTCTATTTTCGATTTTTGCATACTACTGCACTGTTGTTACGTTTCCAGTTTGAGAAATCAGAGCTTCCCACAGGTTCGCCGAGTTCTTTATGTTGCTGTGCCGTTTCGTATGAACTGTAGCCGTTGTATCCTAGGAGACGTTTGCTGTTTCTGGTTGGGCACTTCGTACCGGAGCAAATCGTCTTAAGGACAGAGTCCTTAGACTCGCCTCGGTTCTGTGACTCGTCTTAAGATGATTTGTGACATATACTGTAATCTGGTTCGGTTTCTGTTTGCATATACAGCTTCTGTTTGTACGACACTAATCAGTTTCGTGTTCTGTTTCTGTATTGCATCCCACAGAATCTGAAATGGAGAACGAAAGTTCGAACTCCTTCAATGGCGTGCACCTTGGTCCGTCCGAGGAAGTGAACAATGTTGTTCCAGTTGCACCCGCTGCCATTCCTGCTCCGGTTGTTGGACAGGCTGAGAAACCGGAGAAGTTTGGAGGCAGTTACTTCAAACGATGGCAGCAGAAGATGCTGTTCTTTTTAACAACTCTGGGGCTGGCAAAGATGCTGACCGAGGATCCTCCAGTGGTGATACCAGTCGAGGATCAGAATGTGAATATGCAGAATAGCTTGATGGCTGAAGCATGGAAATATAGTGATTATGTGTGTTTGAGTCATATTTTAAGTTGTCTCGATAATTCTCTGTATGGACTGTATAGTACCTTTAAGACTGCAAAATCTTTATGGCAGGCTTTAGACAAAAAAATACATGACAGAGGATGCTGGTGCGAAGAAATTTATCATTGGTAAATTTCTTGATTTTAAGATGACTGATTCCAAAACTGTTGTTTCTCAGATTGGGGAACTTCAGATGTTAGTGGCTGAAATGGAAGAAGAAGGTATGTCCCTTAGTGAATCTTTCCTTGTTGCTGCTGTGATTGAGAAGTTACCTCTTTCGTGGAGGGAATTCAGGAGCTATCTCAAACATAAGCGAAAGGAGATGTCCTTGGAAGATCTGATTGTTCGATTGCGTATCGAAGAAGACAACCGCAGATCTGAGAAAAAGTCTGCTCAATATTCTGGTCAAGTAAAGGCTCATGTCGCAGAGGCGACGAAGAAAAAGAAAGGCAAGTTGGGAGTGAACAACAAAGGCAAAGAGATCGCCAAAAAGTTCACAGGAAAATGCTACAACTGTGGCATTCAGGGGCACCGGAGCAGTGACTGTCGCAAGCCGAAGAAGAGGCAAGAGAAAGCGAAGGCGAATCTGGTTGGCGCAATGGAAGATCTGGATCTTTGTGCTGTTGTGAGTGAATGCAACATTGTGGGAAATCCGCACGCATGGTGGCTAGACACGGGAGCTACGAGACATGTTTGTGCAAACAAGGCAATGTTCACAGAATACAAGCCCGTTGATGGTGCACAACTTTACATGGGAAATGATGCTTCATCAAAGATTGAAGGTGAAGGAAATGTTGTTTTGAAGTTGACTTCTGGGAAGTTTCTGACTCTGCAGAATGTTCTGCATATTCCTGATATTAGGAAGAATTTGATCTCTGGCGCTTTGATGGTGATGCATGGTTTTAGACTCGTCTTGGAGTCTAACAAAGTTATCATTACTAAGAATGGGTTGTACTTGGGAAAGGGATACTTGGTAGACAGAATGTTTAAGTTAAACGTTATGACCATTGTACCTAAGAAAGAAAAAGTTGTGCACGTAGTGGCTAATGAGAATACATCTACTTCTGCTTATATGCTTGAGTCTTCTTGTTTATGGCACTTACGTTTGGGACATGTTAATTACAAATCAATTCAAAGAATGATTAATCTTGATTTGTTGCCTAAACTGAATTTGACTAAGAAAAAATGTCAAGTTTGTGTTGAAGCGAAAATGACTAAGTCTCCTTTTCCTTCGATTGAAAGAAACACTGAAATGTTAGACTTAATTCATACAGATGTGTGTGATTTAAAGTTTATACAAACAAGAGGTGGTAAAAAGTACTTTGTAACTTTTATTGACGATTGCACTAGATACTGTTATGTCTATTTATTAAGTAGCAAAGATGAGGCCGTTAATGCTTTTAAGGATTATAAGAATGAAGTTGAAAATCAACTTAGCAAACGAATTAAGATAATTCGTAGTGATAGAGGTGGCAAATATGATGCACCGTTTAATGAATTCTGTTCAGAACATGACATTATTCATCAAATGATTGCGCCATACTCACCTCAATCCAATGGTATTGCTGAACGCAAGAATCGAACTCTTAAAGAGATGATGAATGCTATGTTGATAAGTTCGGGTTTACCTCAGAACTTGTAGGGAGGAAGCAATTCTCTCCGCCAATGTCATTCTAAATAGAATTCCATCTAAAAAGATGGATAAAACTCCTTATGAACTTTGGAAAGGTATAAACCTAGTTTCAAATACTTAAAAGTGTGGGGGTGTCTGGCTAAGGTAGTAGTACCTAAACCAAGACAAGTCAGAATAGGGCCCAAAACAATCGATTGTATATTCATAGGATATGCAACAAACAGTAGTGCATATCGATTCTTGGTGCACAAGTCTGGCATCTCTGACATACATGAAAATGTTGTCATGGGGTCAAGAAATGCAGTGTTTTTTGAAGACGTCTTTCCAAAGAAAGATAGAAATGATGAAGAAGCCAGCACGAGTAAGCGAGCTCGGGATACAACGGCTCAAGAAATTGACGAACCTCGTCAAGGCAAGCGAGCCAGAAGACCCACTTCGTTTGGACCAGATTTTCTAACCTTTATGGTAGAGAATGAGCCAAGGACCTTTTCAGAGGCAATGTCAACACCAGAAGCTCCATTCTGAAAAGAGGCAATAAAGAGTGAGATAGAATCTATTCTTCAAAATCACACTTGGGAGCTGATCAATCTTCCACCAGGAAGTAAACCACTTGGATGCAAGTGGATTTTCAAGAAGAAATTTAAAGAAGATGGATCTATCGACAAATACAAAGCGCGGTTGGTAGCCAAAGGTTATCGACAAAAAGAAGGGTTTGATTTCTTTGACACTTACTCACCAGTGACAAGGATTACATCAATCAGAGTGCTAGTCGCGATTGCAGCAGTCTATAACTTAGAAATCCATCAGATGGATGTTAAGACGGCTTTTTTGAACGGTTATTTGGAGGAGAAGATATACATGGAACAACTAGAAGGGTTTGTTGTGCCAGGACAAGAGAAGAAAGTGTGTAGACTTATTAAGTCTTTGTACGGACTTAAACAAGCACCAAAACAATGGCACTTGAAGTTTGATCAAGTAATGATGACAAACGGCTTCAGGATCAACGAGTGTGACAAGTGTGTTTACATCAAAAACACACTTAACGCCTATGTGATCGTATGTCTCTATGTAGATGACATGTTAATCATAGGCAGTACTCGTGACATCATCTTGAATACCAAGAAGATGTTAACACGGAATTTTGACATGAAGGATATGAGGGTTGCCAATGTTATTCTAGGAATCAAGGTTTCTAGGGTAACTGAAGGATTGATCATGTCACAAAGTCATTATATTGAGTCCGTTCTCAAACGATTCAATATGTTTGATGTAAAACTAGTAAAAAACCCACTTGACTTAAGTATGCACTTAAGGAAGAACCGAGGTGAACCAGTAGCTCAATTGAAGTACTCACAAGTGATTGGAAGTCTAATGTACATAACGAACTGTACAAGACCAGACTTAGCTTGTTCAGTAAACAAATTGAACAGGTTTATTAGTAATCCAAGTGAAGATCATTGGAAAGCTCTAAATAGAGTGATGAGGTACCTTAAGTACACAATGAATCTTGGATTACACTATACAAGATATACAGCAGTATTGGAAGGATACTGTGATGCAAACTGGATATCAGATTGCAAAGACTCTAAATCCACAAGTGGATATTTATTCACTGTTGGTGGTGGTGCTGTGTCATGGAAATCCACTAAGCAAACATGCATAGATCGATCCACAATGGAAGCCGAGTTTATAGCATTAGACAAAGCTGGAGAAGAAGCTGAATGGATTCGAAATTTCCTGGAAGACATTCCATGTTGGCCTAAGCCAATCGCTCCTATTAGCATACACTGTGATAGTCAGTCACAGCTATAGGACGAGCTCAAAGCAACATCTACAATGGTAAGTCACGACACATACGTCGGAGACATAATACCATTAAGCAATTGATCTCTAATGGCGTGATTTCCATTGATTACATAAAATCAAAGGAGAATCTTGCGGATCCGCTTACAAAATCTTTGCCTAGAGATCAGATGTCTAAATTGACAAACGGAATGGGACTTAAGCTTACAAAGCAAGAATCTTTGTAACGGTAACCCAACCTTGTTGACTGGAGATCCCAGAATCTAGGTTCAATGGGAAAACTAAGTTATAAGGGTTCAGTTAGCACTTACTCATTCCGTTAAACAAAAGTGATGTCTGCAGAGAATAGTTAGGGTAAGCTAGAGCTTTTAATGATGTCCTATATCTTGATAATTCAAGTGGGGTATGGCAGAATACTCTTGATAGGAATCACCTATGTAAGTGTGAAATGGGGCCGCTTCTATGAGAATTCGGAGAGGCAAGAATTCTCTAATACACTTTCTGAAACCAGGTTGTTCATAGCCAAAATGAACACAACCATGAGAACCAATAAGGGGTGTCAAAGGAAATGTTGTGTGAGTATCATTGTCTAGGTTCACAAAAAAGGCTGATAGTTCAAGACATCAGGTCACTAACCAGCTGAGTGGATCCGATGGTATATCACTAAGAAAGGTTCAAAGCCAGAAGCTACCTCTTCTGATGCAACATATCCTTGTCTGATTTCTCGATAGAGTCTGCATCTGCATCTGCATTAATTTTCATTCATGTGGGGGATTGTTGGAGAAATTGAGGTAAATTGGAAAAGTTTGGCAAGTGGGTTTGTCAAAAGTTGACAACCACCATATTTTGAGCTTAATTATGATCAGTATTCGTTAATCAAAAATGGAAACTAAAAATTTCTAAATTAGCTACGTAACAAGTAGATGATTTTAGGCTTTTGAATCACTCGATTCTGATACCGGGTGAATGAGAAATTAATGCTCAAAGTTGGAGTAAAATTGGGTGGAAATTGGAAAATTGGTGATGTGGCCTCTTGAGGAGTGAACACATCACCAATTTGCTTATATACCACATTGCCCACTTGAGATGGAAAGGCCATCATATATAGTGTTAATTGGAGCTTTCTAAAATGTGCCCTTGGGCATGAGAAGTTTTTGACGGAGTCAGGACGCAGCTCAGGCAAGATTCACCACACACACGCGCGCGCACGCCGCCGCCTGCTCGTCCGGCCGGCTCGTGGCTCTGGCTCTGGCTGATTCTTATCTTTTTGGAAAAATAAATTAAGTGATCCAACGGTTGAAATATTTTTGATCATAACTGTTGCAAGATCTAACGGTGTAGATCGTAGTCTACACGGATTATGATCTAACGGCTGAGATCATATCTGGCGGCAGTTTTTTCATCTAGATCTAACGGCTGTGGATCGTAGTCTACACGGATCATGATCTAACGGCTGAGATCGTATTTGGCAGCAATTTTTCATCCGACGGACTACGTTTAAGACTGCTGCAGTTTACGTTCTAACGGCTGTGGATGAAAACCGTTTGATCCGACGGCTGCGGTTTAATCTGGAGATTGTATTTCGTCAATTTGTCTTGACTGTTTTGTTCCTTAAATTTTGCAGAAATCATGGTACGTGGGAAACTCGAAATGTTGAAGAACTTGGTCCCCAAGAAGAGAAAATGGTCAGAATGCCAACCTTCTACTTCAGAACAGGCTTCTTCCAGCTCTTCGTCTGAAGTGCAGACGCGTCCAGGTAAAATTTTTACCCTGCACTTGTCTTGAATATGTTTGATTTCTATTTAATCATTTGAATCTTTTCCTTTTCAGTTTGAACTTCTGACAATCCCCTCTCGGCTGAAGCCCAGGTTACTGCTTCAACTTCAGCTCAACCTGGTGACGGGAGTGGGGGCATTGATGCCCCTATTTCAATTCCTTCATCTCCTGCTGCTGAAGGGGAGAATGTGCCCCCTCCAGGGTGGGTCTCCGATGAGGCCGTACCCTCCTTCGATCTCTTTGGAGAGACCCCTGAGGTAAACGCTTCCGGAGAAGAACCTTCCGAGGTGAAAGCATTGGAGGGAGAGTCCCCCAAAGGGAATAATCTTGAAGGGGAACCTTCCGGGGTGAACGCACCTGAAGGAGTGTCTTCTGCGAAGAATACCACGGAGGGAGAGCCTTCTTCCCAAACGCAACGGGGCAAAAGGACAATGGAGTTCAGCTTTAACAATTCTGCTGAAGATCCTGAAATAGCCAGGAAATTGACAGAAATGTCAATACTTCCTAAGGATTGGCAGACATATGACAGTCTGGACTGGAAAACTGCCTTCAACTTATTTGCGATGAATATGGCCCTGGTATGACTTCCCTCTACTTTCCATCTTTTAACTTGATCCTTCATGCTTTTCTTAACCAGTTTGACTTTTGCAGTATCAGGTCCAAGAATTTAATATCCTTAGACGAGCTGAAGAGCTCCACTCCAGATTCTTCAAGCTCTCTGAGACCAATGCTCACCTCAAGAAGGCCTATGATGAGTTAGCTAAACAAACGCACACTGTACACTTGTTCTGATTACAGTATCTAACATATCTAGCCTCACCACCCCACCTTATTGCCACATGGCGGGCTGTGGGCAAGGAGGTGAGGACATGGAGGGTGAGGAGATCCCATCTCGATTGGTATAGGGTAGGTGGGGGGAGGAAAGTAAACTTATCTTACTACAAGCCAAATCTCTGGCTCTAAAGTCTCCTACCATCTCAGTTTTAAAGGACTAATGGAAGAGCAAATTAGAAGCCTGACGGCCTCTTAGGATGCTAATACTTTCAACAGATCCCACACAGGATGTCATGCTTAATATAAACTAGACCAGCCACCGGTTGTCCAATTGGACAATGGATACTACGACCTTTGGTCAATACTTGCACAGGCAATAGTGGAACACTCACTCTGCACGTGACCGAAGTTCGAATTGTTGTCATTGTACTGTAATGTCTCATCCCAAATACTAACTGAGATATGTTGTAAGAGCATTAAATATACCTTCGTTTTCCTTTTGTAGTGAGCCTGCAACACTATCATGGGTATGATAGTAATAGATGTTACGTTTTTTCAAGCTTTGTCATCGTGACCTAAAAAAAATATTAACATTTGGTGACACAATACTGGACTCCTAGGAGCAAAGGTCATACTCTGGTATTGAGTGCTTCCACCGCTTCAGCTCCAAAGAGCATTGTGGATGATGCATATCATGAGTCTAGCGGCCTCTTAGGTTGGGTGAGGATTTACGCAGTGATCCATACAAGATGTTCTCCCGCAAACCAGACCTTCGGTCTAGCAGCAGTGGAACACCCACACTGTACGTGTCTCTGGAATCGAACTCTTGAACTCTTAGAGCAAATCACAACCTAAGTACCAACTGAGTTATGCACTGGGAGCCATAAACTTGGACTCCTACTTCTACATCATGCCAGTTTTCTGATTGTATGCTATATGAGAATTTTTTTTTTCCCCAATATGAGGCTGCATTTTTGCATCTTTCACCTACCAATAATGTACCTCATAAGAGGGAAAACACCACGAGAATGGAGGGAAATGTACTCACTGGAGGTTAACATATCAAATGGCTTTTTTTTTGTTTTGTTCATGTCTACTTCACATTAAACAAACCACGAATGTTGTTATGGATATGTCTGTGTTGTCAGAGTTTACCTCAAGACTCCCGTGGTGTTTGGTGAGCTTTTGCTTGGTCCATGTAAAAGTTGGTACTTGTTGCCTATGGCGTGGTATGGAGGATGGTGTTTGGTGAGCTTTTGCTTGATCCATGTAAAAGTTGGTACTTGTTGCCTATGGCGTGGTATGGAGGGTCGGATGCATGCAACCATACTTACGTGTTAAAAACATACAGAGGTTATTTCCAGTGGCGGAGCCAGAACTCCCTTCTTGGAGGGGCACTGATAGACTTCGCCACAGGAATACCATCGGCTGCCGTTTCGGACTGGAAAAACCGACAAAATTTTCTAGACATATTTTTGTATTATAACATAAAATACGTAAAAGAAAACACATTTACCAACCAATGTACAAACAAAATACACAACAAACAATATGCGGATCATAATTATTAAATTAATATAGTAATATACATCGATACATACCTTTTATTTGTCTATTGTAGGACGAGAAAGAATTGCCAAGGGACGCAAAAAGGTTCTTCGAGATGACATTTATTGAAATCATTGCATAATATATTCATCTTCATTGGTGCTAAAGGTTTCATGCTCAAAGTAGCACAATAAACAATCCGATAGTACGTCATCCAGCAACCGGTTGCAGAAAAAGTTCTTTCAGTAGTAGACGTTCCAACGGGTAAGATCAATGCTAACTCGAATATCGATATACTAAAGGAAAGTAATTATGATAATTTTTCTCCCTCATCTTCTTTGCAAGATCTCCAAGATTATTTATATTAGAGAATACTTCACTTGATTTCATATCGACAATGTAATTGTCAAGTTGATGTTCAAGCTCCACTCTATCTAAGGTAGTGAAGTCATCTGGATATATCTCAGCAAGATGCAACACTTGACCATGATCAAAGTTTGCAAAAGAATTTGAAGGATCAATATACATTACACATCTAAGTAAATCCGTGTTTGCTTCTATGAAGTGTTCATCCATTTCCATAGCAATAATGTCAATAACCTAAGAATTTATATGAATAAAAATTAATTACGATATAGACAAATTAATCATCAATGTCATATGTATCAACACAATAAAGATAAATGAAGTATCTATATGAAGATTTTTGCACAAAACTGACGAAAGTATGTCATCGGTTCACCATCTTTACGCTTTTTTCTAGATTGGCCAATGATAATATCCTCCATATTAAGCACATCAGTTTCATGTATTTCACAAAACTCAAAGACTTCTTTCAACAAATTATCCCAACCAACCTCTCTACATTCTCGTAAGCTCTTTTTTACCCCGTTGATAATATTAAGAGCACACCCTATGTTTTGATCTCTCACTTGTAGAATCTTAGAAAGTGTACTTGTCATTCCTAAAATTTTCAACATAAATTTTCCAACAATTACAAACTCAAAAGAGTCCATCTTATCAATCAAACCCGATGCAGCATTTTGGATATCTGATTTCTCTCCATCCTCGTATTTTAGTAAGTTTTAGACACATTTTAGTCACTTAGCAGAGAAGTACTGAATGTTAAACACTATGTGACCATGTAACAGAGAGTTAGTGTTCTGTAAGTAGGGGCACACTTTGAACTGAATGGCCAAAAATACAATTACACCTACCTATCTGTATAATATTTTCCGTCGACGTTGGGGGGGCACGTGCCCCCAGGCCCCCCCTTCCCTCTGCCCCTGGTTATTTCCCGATGACCTATAATGATACGTAAGCTATGTCGATCAACTGCTACTTCACCATATAAGAAGCGTAACCAATTTAGTGATTCAGTTTGCTTTATTCCATCATACAATATCTATAAAAGTTTGTCTATAAAAACGCTGGAAATACGTGCTTGTAAATACTTTTTTTCGTCCTAAATGAATAGTCTGTTTTTAGAAATATAAGTTGTTCAAAAAAACATTATTTATTTTATTGTCTTGTATGCAGGTTTCATTTTTACCTTTTGGTGTGATGCGTCTTTGTCATTAATACATTTCATTGATTAATTGTGCAACAACTCAGATACTCCTAATATATTCTACACCCTTGCATATGTCGTGGCCAGCGATCTTGTACTAAGTGTCAAGTATTACTTACAGGTTCAAAAAAGATTAATCATCGTTAACATTTAATAATAAGTTCAATCTTATACACTATGTCAACATCTTCAATTTATCCATTGTGGAGTTTCTTTTGATGCTTCAAAAAAAGATTAATCATTGTTAACATTTTTTTTTGAAACATCATTGTTAACATTTTAGCCAAAGTCTTTGCTGAGCTCACTCAAGATCTTCCTATCAGATCCTTGCCTTTTTGTAGTCAGTTCGGATAACATAATTGTAATAACTCAGATTCAACAACAACATATGTCCAATATATCCCAACGACATCAAAAGCTATTGCTAGGGTCTGGGGAGGGTGAGCATCAGGCAAACAATACCTCTATCCCAAAGAATAGAGAGTTTGCTTCCAGTGAAACCCCCGGCTCTATATATACCTATATATATGACACAATAATATGAATATAGTGTGTTAGTGCGTTAGTGTAAAAATTTAGTAAATACAAATATACATGCCTTTGGCTACATTCGAACTCGGCGATATTACTACAGGTTTGACAACAGTAATAAATATCACTTGTGTCAGATTTTTGCTCACACTGCTCCAGAAAAGATTAATCAATTCCACATTTACTACTAAGGTTCATTTTCATGTATAATGCCAATATTTTTATTTTATTCAATGTGAGATTTCTACTTGTCTAAGAATCACTAAACTAATAGATTTATTGTAGAAAGTGGACGAAATCTTAAAAATGAACAATAGAGTATCATTTTTGGGACTCAGGGATTAATAAACTAAAATCTTAAAAGAATTTTATCAATGGAATTAGCACTGTTTCTTTAGTCATTGAGTCCATTTATTTTTCGCAGTTGTCCTCGACGACGGTCAAAGTCGATCCAAGTAACAGTTCCGTGGTGTATGTTTTTTACTGACGATATTGTATTAGTCCCAAAAAGTAGACATAACCTGAGTATGAGACTAAAGCAGTACAGAGGTGCTTTAGAGAAAAAATGCCTAAGGATTAGTCGTTCTCAAACCGAGTATCTGCACTGCGAGTTAGACGACGCAGCCGACGGTGAGAGTATCTAGTTCACCATTGATGGTCAAGTGTTAGCACATGTAAGTAAGTTCAAGTACCTTGTACAGCAGGATAAGGACATAGATAGTAATGTAGTACACCGAGTTCAGACAGGCTGATGTAGGTGGAATGCGGCCTCAGGGGTGCTGACAAGAATTTTCCTGCTAAATTAAAGGAAAAATTTTATAGGATGACAGTGTGGGCTACAATGCTATATGGAACAGACTGCTGGCCCATCAAGAGGATACAGTCGCAGAAGATACAAGTGGCAGAGATGAGGATGATGAGGTAGGTGTGTGGGCATACAAGGCTCGATCGGATCAGAAATAAGGTATTTAGGGAAAGGTTAGGGGTATTTAGTATAGCAGATAAAATAAGAGAAAGGAGACTAAGATGATTTAGGCATGCCAAGAGGAGACAGACAACGACGTCTGTCAGGGCAGTTGAAAGCCTCATTGTAGAGAGGAACATGAGTAAAGAAATGCCCAAACTGACTTGGGATGAGCGGATTAGACATAAACTACTAGATTTGCACATCTCTAAGGATATGGTCCAAGATAGGAGTTCATGGAGGCAGAAGATTAAGGCTAACGAGGTTTAGGCAGGATACAGCGGCACCTTAGAGGATATTTATAGGCTTAGATACTCTATATTTTATGTTAACTTTGCACTTTTTTTGTCTGTCATTTATTATTTGTGCATATACACGGTTATGATTATTTTAATATCGGAAGCTTTCTATTTGTATTTAATAAATCCCTTCACTAACACACTAGCACACTATATCCCTATTAGTGTGTCATGTATGCATGTACATATAGAGCTGAGGGTCTCACTGGAAATAAACTTCTATCCTTTGGTATAGAGGTATTGTTTGCTTGTCTCTCGTCCTTCCCAGACCCTAGCGATAGCTTTTGCTGTCATTAGGATATACTAAGTATGTGATGTTCTTATTGTTCTAGCGTTGAAGATGTTGATTTCTAAGCTCAATGTGCACTTGATGATGCTGCAGGTGATCAAACTTAAAAGTCAAGCAAAGAAGGCACTTAAGAAAGCTGATCAAAGAGCAGCAATGAGTTCACAAATGTATGTACTGTGACAAGTAATCAACACAGATGAATCAAAGCATGTCAAGTTCAGCTTTTTTGGTAAGTCAAAGTGTTATAGATAGAGTAAATTTACAAAAGTACCCATTGTAATAGGCAATACCAAGGGACTAATGTTCTGAATACAATGAAGGTAAAAGAAAAATATATAGACCAGTTAATAGATTGAATGTAACTGGATATAAATTAGGGAGTTACTGAATATACAAAAGGACCATCCAGGCAGGGACGAATAACCATAGTGACAAGAGCAGCCAATTACATATGCAACCCAGAATGACCAGGGACAAATAACTCCAAGGTAAAAACATAAGTAGATATACAAAATAAAGTTTGAAGCTTTTATCTGAAGATCTTCATGGGAAGCCCCATGCAAACTGTAATCTCCCAGTTTGTTCGGTTCTTTCTAATCTCATCTCATGATGCTATAAAGAATCTAATGCTCTGGATAATCATGTAGCTATTTAGCACATGATGTAATAGGTACGTTTAGAGTATCATTTAAACAATGATTTTTTTTTATATGGTTAAATAGAAATTTACATTTTTACCAAAAGCAAAGAAAGATCTTTCACTATTAAGATAAGACAAGCTTTTGTCCATATTTTGATTTTCATCTTCTATAAAATCATACGGACGGAATAGTGGAATAGTAAATGACTTTATTGGTTGAAGTCAATCTTTTTTTTTTTTTTTTTGGTCAAGAAAGAGTCGTCCTATAGTCATATTTCATTAGTCAAATCTGAGATGTATGGTTAGCACCTCTCCTGAATTAATAGTTGCCAACCCAATGGCTCCTTTATAAAAGCTTTATAGAGTAGGAATGAAGTTAAACTTGTGCATTGTTGTGTAAGTGGAATAGATATTTAGACCATCTTACATGGAGCCTATGTTGAGTCTTTAAAATAACATATGCTAATGTCTTGTCTAACGATAGCTTTTGCTATCGTTGGGATATACTGGGTCCTGATGATGATGATGCTGCTAATGTCTTGTCTGCATCTCTTGATTGTTGAGAGTAAAACGGTATTTTAATGTATTCAAGATTAGAATTTTTGTTTTTGATTAATGACTTAACTATTTTTACCTGTCTTCTCTCTTTTTCTTGATTATTGACTATTATCATGTGCAAAATCATTGCCCATGATAAAAGAAAACTGCATCATTGCTAGGCCTGTAAACGAACCGAGCGAGCCGAGCTTTGCTCAGTTCGAACTCGGTTCGTTTATATAGTCGAACGAGCCGAGCTGCTCGGTAAAATAAACGAACAGATCTTACCCGATCGTACTCGGCTCGTGATGGTTCACGAGCCGCTCGGTGTCGGCTCGGTAGGCTCGGTAAGGGTGCTGCTACTCGAGCCGAGCTCGATTCAAACGAGCCAAAATACTCGAGCGGCTCGGTTTGCATCCCTGCGAAACACCAGACTTATTTTAAAGCAGTGAGCCAGTGACATATGCAGAATCTGGTTCTTGAACTTCCCTGCAGTTCTTCAATACTACATCAAACACCCAGCAAAGTTACCATGCAAGACACAAAGTTACAAACGGTGCTTATCTACCCATTGACACATGATTAACGAATAGGCTATATATACATAACATATACATTCAAATATTCTCTCATATCCAACAAAAAATTCCAGACTCACGGTCCAGAATATTACATGTCACCAAAATATACCTCCATGGTGACTTCAAAAATCAATTGTTTTGCAGTTTCAATTTGTTCACTTGTGCCCTCAAGTTGCACCGTCCGTTCAGTTGATGTGTCACCAGGGGGCAAATGCAGAGGTATCAGGCTTCTGAACAAAACCTATGTTCAAGTCATATCCCAACAAATTAGAAGACAACACACAAGAAAATCAATGAATCACCCAAAAAATATTGATGCATGCACTTCAGCAGATAATTACACTTCCACAGGGGCACCTTTACTAAAAGGTGAGAGGAGTTCTTTTGACTTACTTGAAAAAAATCAGAAACAATAAAGCATATATGCAACAGAAGAAAGTGCTTACATTGCATTTACATATTCGTTATCAATCCGGTAATATAATCTCGCATGCATACTGATCATCCGTGTCCGCCTAAAAAAATAATGAATAGTTACAACAAGTATTATAACATTAAGTAAACAAAATATTACAAATAATAGTATAATTTACCTTCTTTGCATTCCTCGCTTGTCGTACCCAATCGCCGGCACACAAGAGCATCTCCACCGTCTCCACTGATAGACTGGATCGGTAATCATCTATGATGCGTCCACCAGCGCTGAAGGTAGACTCTGAGGCAACAGTACTAACCGGAATAGACAGAAGGTCACGAGCAACCTTAGAAAGAATACTAAATCGGCCACTGTTCATTCTCCACCACAACAACACATCTAAATCATGTTCGCCCTTTAATCTCTTCTCATTCAGATAGATGTCCACCTCAGAAATAGTACCATATGATTCATCGTCGCTTAGATCATCGATCTCCCCAAGCCCTTCCCAACACATTCCGGATTTACGTACGCCACTAGATGAAGCAACACTCAAACCTCTTTCTGACGACGAAAGTGTTGCTGCACTTACACTTGCATCTGTAACCCTGTATTCTTCAAACAATTCCTTCAGCAGTGCAACCATGTCATCCACATGTTTTTGATATGAATTTTCCCGGAAAATAATTTTGAAACAATGCGTGACAATATCTTTCTTTAGCCTAGGATCAAGAAGAGCAGCCAAAGAAAGCAAGACATTGCATTCCCCCAGTATTTATCAAACTTCATTAACATCACATTAGCCATTTCCTTGATACTATCAGAGCCATCATGCTTCTTCTCATCCAACAACCTTTTAATCAGAGCCAATTCTATAAGAAACATATTCGAGGTAGGATATGCAACAGCAGAAATAGTATTGGTTATGGAATAGAAAAGCTTCAGAAATTCACAGACCTCGCCAACTTTGTCCCACTCGCACATAGATGGTGCAAACTTCTCAAACCCTTTATCCACACCAGCATATCTCCCAAAGGCAGCTTTAACAGGTAAAGCAGCAGCCAACATCATGTATGTGCTGTTCCATCGGGTGGGACAATCCAAAATAAGTTTTTTATTAGCAACATTGTATTGCTTCACAATGTTGCCAAAACCTCGAAGACGAGACTCTGACGCATTCAGATATTTCACTGCATCTCTAATTGTGTCAATTATGTCCTTGATCTCCTCCAATCCATCTTGGACCAACAAATTGAGTATGTGCGCACAACAACGCACATGGAACAGCTTACCACTAATGGGAAGGGCTTTCCGCAACATGAAATCTCTTTTCAAATTTCTTATGCATTTGTCATTATAGGAAGCATTATCCACCGTAATGCTAGAAAGCTTGTCATTAAGATCCCAATCACTTAAACACTTTGCCAATGCTTCAGCAATTAACTCTCCAGTGTGCGGTGGTGGCACATTGCAAAAGTTCAACACCTTCTTTTGCAACTTCCAATCCAAATCTATAAAATGTGCCGTTACAACCATGTATTGTGTCTTCTGACATGACTTCCACAAGTCAGTGGTGATGCCAACTCTACCAACATGTTTTAATGTATCCATCATCTTCTTCTTTTCTATATTGTAAACCGTAAAACAATCTTCCCTCGCTGAGTTCCTACTAATCTTTATGTACCATGGACAAGCAATCTTCATGACATCATTGAACCCCACATGCTCAACTAAGTTGAATGGATACTCATGCATAAGAATCATACGAGCTACAGCCTCTCGTACCTTAGAATGATCGTACTTGAAATTGCTAACTTCATTCTCATCACTCTTCCCTCCCTCTTTAAATTGCAAAATTTGTTGCGTACTTCCGGAAGCGCCCACATCCTTCTTTCCAACACCGAGACACCTATTCAAGTGCCGACTAAATTGTGTAGTAGTCCCGTCCTTATTCTTCCTAAGGTTTCTCTTGCAATGCTTGCATTGCACCATATCGACGCCGTTAACCACAACCTCTGTCATGTGCTCCCACACTTTAGAGGTTTTCTTTCTCTTCTTCTTTTCAAATCCTTCCTCACACTCAACATCAACAGCTTCTTCACCCCTCCTTTGGGGGCTGTTTACTTCTTCCGACATAACATCAGTGTTGTCAATTTCTCGTTCAATACTATCAACACTTTGTGCTTCACGTGATGACATGATTATATAATCTGTAAAAAGTATGTAAATGTTTATATCAAACCACAAACAACCCACCAGTCCACCACCCGTAACCTCGGCCTCGGCCAAAGCATGCATAAAACAAAATGTTTATACATACAGTTATACACTCACCAACATTAAGGCCATAGCTCACAAATTACAATATAACTATGCACATACATGATACCAATAGGTGTGCTTAAAGCAAATTGAGTATGCACCTCTAGGTGTGCTTAAAGCAGCTGGGGTGGAATTAGGAATCAATTAGCTTTGTGAACAAAGAATATCATCAGCTTGACCTAGCAGCGGATGTCATAGTTTACTTATCCTAGCACATTCAAAATGCCAACAAAAATGATACCTACCTCACTAAAAAGAACGACCAACCAGCAGCAATAAAAGACTTCCAGAAAAGGGATAACAACAGAAAGTTCTGGTTTTTGAACTCCAATCAAAAAAGCACTGGTGATGGCTGGAAAATGATGTACACATTGCGTGAAGCTAATAAATTGGGCCACAGGACAGCCGACAGTATGCACCTAATAAAAGGAATAAGAAACCAGAAATTTGCTATGCTAGCTTCCACCATAATGATAGTCTAAATAGAAGCTGACCAATCTATCCAATGAACCTAACAATCAAAGTTGAACCAACAGAATGAGAAACAACTCGCATAAGCACAATGAAATTACACAGTGATAGAAAGGTCAAAACTTCTGAAAACCTAATAATTTGGAAAATACTAATTTCAAGCTCGGTGAAGGTATTGATCATAAGAAAGGCAAAAGCTTAAATTAAATCAAAAGACCTGGCTGAGAGCGCAATGAAAAACAACGATTTCTTTGCTTTTGAGATCTTCGATCAGAGAGGGAATCCTGCTACTAAAAGTTTCGCTAGCAGATGTGCAAATTGCAAAGAGCAAACCTACGGAACCCTAGAAATCAGAACAAAGAAGAAAAAATTAGAACAAAGAAGAAATCAGCAGAACAAAGAAGATATCAGAACAAAGAGCAAACCTACGGTGGCGGCGCTGTGGCTGATTGACTGACGAAATTCGTTTGGGTTTTGCTCTGGTGGCGGGGAAGGGGAAGGGCTTGAGGAAGACGACGAAAACAAAGTGTGGGTTGGTAGGGGTGGAAATTGTGTAGTTGTTAAAATGTGAAATTATGGGGGGGTATTTTTGTAAATACAACTGACCGAGCCGAGTTGTTCGCGAGCAAAGCTCGGCTCGTTCGAATATTAATCAAACACCAAACGTCGTTCAAGCTCGGGTTCGGCTACCCCTACTCGAGCCGATCTCGAGCCGATCTCGAGCCGAACGATCCGAGCCCGCCGAGCCGCTCGGATCATTTACAGGCCTAATCATTGCCCAAATGGACATAGCTTAATGAAATAGTACTTTGCAATTTCATTAGTAGCTGGTTAGAAGATCCACAATGTAAATTCAAATCTTTTTACTGGACTTGTAAATTTGTCAGGTAAGACAAACTGTGTGGAGACGAGATCTCATCACCCCTTTTTTCCTCACCTTCCTTTCCACCACCCGTCACATAGCAGCAAGAGAAGATGGTGAGGCTAGATGATGGATAGAAAAGAAAAGGTGTATAAAGGGAACGAGGGACACATGACAGACGGTAAGGAATGAGTGTGGAAAAGGGGGTGATAAGATCTCATCCCGACTGTGTGAGGTTGTTTTTATCAATTTGCATATTTTATTACCCAAAGGTCGTACAGTGAGGCGTCCAAAAGGTTGTTGATTTAATCTTTTTTAATTAAAAAGATAATAGTAATAATAAAATTTAAGAGACCATACAGTAAAGAAAATAATAATAATACTTTTTCTGTATTAAAATATTGTCTTTTTTGTTTTTTTAATATATATAAACTACATATTATAAAAAATTAAAGAGGTCAGTATTTTTAAGAATAAGAGAGTAATAATATAGATACACCTAAGCATAAGAGAAACGAAAATGAAAAAAAAAAAGACAAAGCAATTTGATTGGCTTAGCTTTGAATTTTGTGGGTCCACATAATCCAAAAACGTTCAAATTCTGTTGTCTTTGCACATCCACCACACGTTTTGCTTTCTCTCGCCCTTTTTTTTTTGCTTTCCCTCTCTCATCGTAGCCATCTTTCCACCACAAATCACAAATTGTGGATGTGCATTAGTTTCATCTTCCTCATGGACCTCCATCATTATTATTTGATCCATGTCTTCTAGTTTCCGGTATACTAGTCTCCCTTATTTGCATAATATTTGAGAAATAATCGGATCGGATAGTTAGGTGATATGATGTATAGAGCTTTACTCTACACTTTCAATAATTACAGTCCTACTTCTACGAAAAAATTACTTAAATATAGAAAAAAACAGTGTTATACATGTATTCATATATATATATATATATATATATATATATATATATATATATATATTATTGATTTAACAATGGAGATGTGAATCAATAACAATAATCAATATTTTCGTGTGAGATTGGCTATATGAATCATCCATCTCCATTGTATTTAATCTTAAATTATATTTCTTCCGTCTTAAAATATTATCTTTCTTTCTATTTTAGTTTGTCTCAAAAATAGTATACACTTTATAAAATAGTAAGTATTAACAGCTATAATTTCTATACTATCATTTCAATCAATATATACATGATTTCTGTCTATCCTTTCTGTCTAAATGCGTGTAGCCCATATCTTCAGAAACATGTGAGACTTGAAGGACACGATATGTTGCGTTAGAATAGAAAAAGCGACCGACAAAGTTTGACTTTTTTAAATTGTACTTAAGTCAAACTAACACAAAATTTTTAGAACACAGGAAACATTCTATAAAAATATTATATCAGTAGTACACTTTTTATTTGGTTTTCTCCATATCTAACATACAGTGCCTTTTGTTACTTACAACATATAAAATATATACTTCCAGAGTATATCTTTACATTCTCCTACCATCTTAAGTGTGACTACTTAATATTAAATGTCAAAATTATTCTATAAACAAAGATCCAATGTTAATTGCGATAAAAAAATTCAATTCTATCTTAAGGACCGTCTTGAATTATATTGTTGGTAACTCCGAAGTTTATTCGGACAACAACATTACATATTGTCTTAGAGACCGTCGTTTATAGTGAGGTATGGAAGGGTCAGATGTACGCAAACATACACATATATTAGAAACACATAGAAGTTGTTTCCCGATGACCATAATAAAAATTGCACCAAGCTATATTGATCAAATGCTAATTTACAATATAAGAAGCGTAGCTAATTTAGTGAGTCATTTTGTTTAATTTTGCTTCGGACACAAGCAAATTAAGAATTAGGAGGAGAAGCCCCTGAGCATAGTCTAGTTGTTACTCGGGTTGGGATTTGCTCCAAGAGGTCAAGAGTTCGAATCTAGGGACACGCATAGTGTGGGTGTTCCTCTGCTGCTAGGCCAAAGGACTGGTTTGTGGGTGGACACCTTGTGTGGTTAACTGCGTAAGATCTCACTCAACCTAGGAGGCCGCTAGGTTCCTGATTTACATTCTCTACACATGCTTCTTGGGGCTGAGAATGTGGGGCCCTGGGGGTAAGGGATTTCACCTATTGCTCCAAGAATGAGGAGGAGAAGGACACATGAGTCATTTCAAACCTCTTGCACAACTGGTTGTATGTGGCGCAGATTGACAACCAACAACTACTGGAACTCAAAGGAATGGAGAAGGTGAGAGGAACCAAAGAGAGCAGATAAAGTGAAATTGGAGAGGATGAGTATGTCATGCCGTCCATGGCCATTACTACCACTCGCTTCTTCTCAAGCTCTCTCTACAATTCCAAAGTCCACACACCCCCTAACCCTCCTGCTCTCCTTTCTTCCAGTCACACTCACAGAAGAGCCTCTTACAACACTCTTGTTTTCCATGTACCCTTTTTTCTCTCCCTTTTAATTTCAATCTTAATGCTCATAATTTTTACAATTTTTGTTGCTTGCCTCTTATTTTAGGATTAGTTTAGTAGCCCTTTTAATTTCAATCTTAATGCTCTTAGTTTTTGCAATTTTTTGTTGCTTGCCTCTTATTTTAGGATTAGTTTAGCAGATGTTTTATGTTTCTCTTTTGATTTGTATTCCACTTCTTAGGTCTGTTTTGGAATTGAATTGCAGCCTGTATCTGCTTAGATTGCCCTGTAGCATTTAGATCCAACTCTCATTTTTTATTGTTATGTAACTTTAGATAATTGTTAATGCAGGAGTGTACGAAATCTCTAACTCTCATTTCGATTTCGGTTGGAATTCTTCATGCTGTAATGGATAGATCAGCAGTCATAATTGATCATAATCATGAAAGGATTAGGTGCTAATTCAACCCTAATGATTCTGAGTATGGCTCATTCATCATACGAGTCCGAACCCCTTTTGGTCTTGATCAATAAACTTAATCAATCAGGAAATTTCTCTCTCTAGTTTCAATAGCTTAGCCAAGTTCCCATTTTACTTGGAAAACTTTTTTTTTTTCCTTTTCAAGTTCAATTTGAGCATATGAATCAAGCAACTCTGTGGGCAACTACGGTTTCAGTCTTAATTTCCATTAGCCTATCTGTTTTGTTCATACTGAGTATTCCTTGTGCAATGTGTTACTGCTAGGCTGTGCAGCTCTTAGGCCCCCCTGCAAAATTTGAAGCCTCAAAGCTGAAGGTTGTATTTACAGAAGCTAAGACTGATACTAGCACTCGGATTGTTCCAAGAACATACATTCTTTCGCATTGCGACTTCACAGCTAATCTGACATTAACTATCTCAAAGATCCTTTACCAAGATCAGGTAATAAGTCTTTTCTAGTTTCAGCTACAAGGAAATCAATTCATGTTTTAGTTTCCAGCTTGTCCGATTTTGCTGAAAACTCTATTTGTAACTCTGCTTCTTTTGTTGTGAATGGTAGTTGAGGGGTTGGTATAGTAAAGACGATGTAGTTGCCGAATGGACAGAAGTAAAAGGGAGTCTATTCCTTGACGTGCACTGTTATGTCAGCGGACAAAATTTCTTGTCTGAGTTGGCTGCAGAGCTTAGGTATCACATATTCTCCAAGGAATTGCCATTGGTGAGCTTATTGCTATATTAAGTACTTATGCCTTGCATGTTGAACTTGAGTCACAAACGCTTGTCTGCTTTCAATTGATTGAAACAACTTCTGTGTGTTTCTAATGTATGGGTATGGTTGTATACATCCGACCCCATACCCCGGCATAGGCGGAAGCCTCTAAGGCAATGAGGTAATGTTGTTGTTGTAGAATCTTGAATGATATAATCAAAATGGTGGACCAGAATGTTCTTAATCTGTCAGCCGAGTTCTTGATATTACCTAATGGTTTTAAGTTTAATGAATTTTGAATGACCTTTACGATTGAATAGTTGGCTTGCATTTAGTTTCTTGAAATGAATTGCTTTGTGTAACAATCATCAGGTACTTGAGGCCGTGCTCTATGGAGATTCAGAGCTGTTTGACAAGCATCCACATCTAATGGACGCATTGGTTCGAATATTTTTCCACTCCAGTTCCAAAAACTACAATCACGTTGAATATTGGGGGCCACTATGGGAAGCTAAATTGGTACTTAAGCCTATCTAACTTTTACCCAAGTTGTTTTTACTGTATTATCTTATAGCAAAAAAACCTCTGTGTGAAGTAGCAGTTGATCGACACAGCTTGACGCTCATAATGGGTCATTGGAAAACAACCTCTTTGTGTTTCTAATACATGTGTATGATTACGTACATCCGACCCCCATACCCTGCCATAGACGGGAGCCTCTACGGCAATGGGTTAATGTTGTTGTTGTATCTTATAGAAAAAAAGTTTGGTCTTCCAGAACAACATCACCATTCAGCAGTGAAACAAGTTCTGCTGCTTCCAAATTGTATTTGCTGAATACAAAACTTATGGTAGTTTCTCACTTGTTTGTTAGAAAAGCAAGGAAGGTCAGTTCCATGGTTTACTGCCAGCAGGAAGTAATGACTTTCGCAATACAAAACTTTGGATTACTCCAAAGTCCATATTCCAAGCACTGGTCGCGTTTCTGCTGTAGTTTTTTAGTTTAAAGGGCAAGCCATTTTTTCTCCCACAATGAGGTCAACCTTCTTGATTCTGTAAGAAGATTCAACTCACTGGGACATGGAATTCGTGAACATATGTGAAATTCTTTCATTATGTCCTCCATTTTTATGTTTTCATTTCTAGTCAATAACACATTCTTCTTTGCCTTTGGAATATGATGTAATAAAGAAAAATGACTCACTAACTTGTTGCGCTGCTTATATTGTGAAGTAACAGTTGATCGACACAGCTTAACGCAATTTTCATTATGGGTCATCAGGAAACAATCTCTGTGTGTTTTTTTTACATATGTGTATGATTTCGTACATCCGACCCCACCATAGGCAGAACCCCTAAGACAATAGGGTAACGTTGTTGTTGTGGTGATGTCCTCCATTTTCGTACATATTTCGAGAAATGTTTTTTTACATCTGCCAAGGTAGTTCATCCTTTTGAACATCCAACTGCTTGTTTGGATGATATCTTGATTGATAGTAGCAATCTTTTCTTGTGAAAGGAGATCTACTTGCTTTGGCTTTGGCTTTGGCTTTTGCTTCCTTCAGTTTCCTCTAGTTTTGGCTGGTATCTTGATGGATAAAGGTGCCCTTCAAATGATAATAACTTGTCATTCTCCATCAAGACTTAAGAGTAGAAGAATGATGGGAAATGCAGAAATACTATTCTGGATCATTCCTTTGTATTGAGAATATCCAAAACACTTGTGCGAACTTTAAGGTTGTTGTTTTATGACTCTGAGGTCACGGGTTCGAGCCGCAAAAACAGCTTCTTGTACAAAGTGTAGGGTAAAGTTGCGTACATCAGATCACAAAGCGATTCAGACTCTTTCTGGACCCTGTGCAAACGTGGAGTCTAGTACACCGAAAACGCCCTAATGATTCAACAATGTAATACACCAAATAATTTTCCCTCTTAACTTTAAACTACAACTATGTTGAAGTCAAACGTGGAAGATATTTTTGAGACAAATGGAATACCAAATAAAAGTGCATGAATTCATGAAGATATCATTGAGACAGATGGAATACCAAATAAAAGTGCATGAATTCATATCAGTCACAAAAGCTGAAGAACTTAGCAGCCAAAACATGACAACGCGCCAATCTGGCTGTCCATTGTAATTTGCATGATAAAACCCATGAATTATTATTACACCATTAAAAACTGCTGGTTGAAATGATTGCACAATTTCATAGAATACAAACACAATCCAATGTTACTTACAGCACCATCTGTAAGTTTGTGTCCCCAAGATTTGACTTAAATTCTAGTAGCAAATAGTTATACCTTGATTCGGAGGACTTCTATCGTCTCACTCTTAAGAAGTTTTGTAAAAGATGTAAATCAGAAACCCACCATGTCTTAGATTGGTGAGGCTTTTTAACAGACAACTCACAGAAGATAATAACTGCAAACTACACCAACGATCTTTTAACCCAATTGAGCCGGATACTATGATCTAAGCCAGTAATAGCCTAGATAGCAATATTGCACCCATTCTATGTGTCTTGGTTCCAACTTATGACTTTCTATTTGCAAAATCTCAACCTGAGTAGCAAGTGAGTTATGTCTTGTACAAGATTTGGAATTCAATTCTGTTCACAACTGTGGGCAAACTCAGAATGTGCCAAAGTTTTTCATTGGAAGCAACACCTTCAATCCAAGTTGCAGTGACCAAAGGAGGAAATCTACAATGTTCAAATTAATTCACAGGAGGTGCCTTGTGATGGCACGGGTCGAAGCGTAGAATACGCAGCACATATGAATTCTACTGCAGATAAAATATACAGAAAATCTATCTTCAACCACCCTAAAAATGCAGGTGCAGAAAAGCTTTGGTGTTGTGGGAAATTCTGTAGAATTTCTGTTTCAAATCCAATTTCAAATTCATCATGGCGAGTGCAACTGGATCAGATTTACTGTCCAAGATCCTCTATTCCAAACTCTGCCTAGAGTTAAAAGTTCCTGTTTTCTAATACCACCCATTTCTTTCTTCTTCTGCCCCCCCCCCCCCCCCCTCTTTTTTATTTTTTTTTCTCTTCTCAGATAGCAATCAGGAAGTAGAAAAACCAAAGCTTCATCCTAACCTTGCCCAACTATGAGGTACATCAGCAGATGTTACAATAATACGTAAATGAGTTTTGGCTGGTATAACCACTCTACTGTCCACTTCTAATAAAAGAGAAGAAGGGGTCATGGGAAGAAACCTTCAGTGATCCCCTGATTCTTGCCAGTCATTGAGATGGGGAAAGAGAATCCATCGAGACTCCGTGAAACTCTGAGTAGTAATAGCAGAATCAATCCCGCAAGCCCTTTTTGATCATTTTTATAGAGGGGAAGCACACAACTCACTAAATGAATGAAAAAAATCTCCACCCATCATCTGTTGTATCTAAAATAGTTGGAAAAGAAAAACTAACTATGGTTGGACTTATTGTCTTGATGGTGCATGCAAAATGCTGATGTGACTGAAAATTTCTTATATAATGGTAAAACTTTGTTTACAATTTACACTCTTTTTTTTTTTTTTTTGAAACACAATTTACACTCTTTAATCGTAATCTTTCCGGCCCCCATACTCCGTATAGGTGGAAGACTCTAAGGTAATTGGGTAATGTTGTACTCTTTCCAAACAAAATATAAAAAATTAATACAAACACAATATATTGGACTCAATCCATGACCCCAAAAAAGAGTTGTTGTTTAGCAGATGCAAGGTAGACCACGTTGATGTCTCCGTTGAATAGCGAGGCCGACGACGGAGAGGGTCTTTTTACGGGAGGGGAGGGACCGAATTCCTTTTGCCAGCAAGGAGGGGAGAGAGAGAGGGGGGGGGGGGGGGATTAGACAGGGTTTGTAATAGGGAATCATTGGCAGTAGATTGCAACCAAAAGGTAATTATCAAGACATCAGATAAATCTTCCAAGGCTTTGTACAAGTTTCTGTACATGAGAACTGTTGCTTCATATGAACATCTTATTTACATAGTTTACTATCATTTCTTCCATACATGCTAAGTTACATACCGTAATCAGCAGGTTGACGGCCGCCAGGTGAGTTAAACTGGCCATCTCTTCCCCGATACCATCAGCAAAAGCTTCAAGCCAACCTGCATATTCTTCTCCATCTGGGCCTAAGCTTCTCAATCTGTACAACTCTTAGTCAATACAAAGAACAGAGGGATAGAGGAACAGAGAAGCCATCTCTTCCCTGATACCATCAGCAAAAGCTCCAAGCCGACCTGCATATTATTCTCCATCTGGGCCTAAGCTTTGTCTCAATCTTTACAACTCTTACTCAATACAATGAACAGAGGAACAGAGGAGGAAAAATGGCTCGTCCTTGAATCTTCTTTTCCGGGTTATTCTCAACTTAAAAGATTCAGACCCCTCTCAACTAGAGTTGGTAACTTTTCTCCATATATTATTCTTGAATAACACAAGCCAGAATCTTTCACGTTTAAGCTTAGGGAAGGTCTTAGGAAGTACTGCAGCGCTAGTTAAGATAATTATCCTGCACATGTTCATCATACTCCAAAATAGAAAACCTGAAAGATCAAAGAAAGATAGGTTTCAGCAATTTTGATGAACTTTCCAAAGCAGTAGCAGCACAGAGAATAGAAAACAAAAGCTGTAACCTACGAGCATTTCTCATTCGCCAAAAGTGGGAAGGACAGCTAAGAATCGCTGTTTACATCCAACTGTTTCTACTCTGTTCAATTAGTACTTTTTGCCTCAGCGGGCACTCATGGTTTATCACCAACATGTGTGAGAGATCACGCAGGTGATTACAAACATAAATAAAATGCACAATGTGTTCTTGTATAAAGCAAACAAGTTGTGCTGTTCAACATGGGCATTACTAACTGAAATTAAGGGTAACCGAGAACGTAAGAACAGAAGCTTAAGATTCCTTCTAGCTAGGGTAAAAGGGTTATCAAGAGAAAGTGTAGCAATCAAGACTGAATGACTGATCAAATACTGAGGCGAATGTCTAAAATATATACTGAGGCGAATGTCTAAAATATATAGAAGAACAAAAAAGAGAAGAAACATGAAACAGCAGGCTAAGCTCAGACTGAATGACTGATCAAATCCCAAGGGAAATTAGAATTATCCATCATGGAGGAAAGTTTAAAAACAGGCGACACGCAGGGGCTACAGAAATCCCCCAATAAATCAGGTTTTGTTATAGCTTCATGAAGGAAAATTTGAGAAAATAGTTTAAATGAAAGATCTCTTTCAGTTTTGGCCTCCTTCAAATCATTTGTGGAGAGATTGGTTTTCTTATGGTAGTCAGATTAATTCTTATGGTGCTCTGTTGACATTATCCAAAACTGAATAGATTAGCGGCCTTTTTTTTTTTTGGTAATTAATAGATTAGCGACCCAACAACCACCAATAGTAATTATTTCGTTCAATTCTGAGTATCCAATATGAATATTTTGATTTTATAGCACTGATGGAAAAATAAGGAAAGGCAGCAATATATACTGTTATGAGCATTATTGGGCTTACCTTGACAAGCCTATCAGCCAGACCGACAAACAGCTTTCCCTGAAAGTATAATAGACTTGTAACTACAGAATTGGTCGAACAAGAACCAGTAACCAGAGCCTCAACCTGAAAACCATCCCTTGGCACCTCCTAAAATTTGAGATGAAACATGAGAATCAATATTTTTCTTCTCATACAACTAATTGAAAGCGCAAGCATGTATACATATGTGTATAAATGCATATATGTCTATATGCATACATATGCATGTGTATGTTTACATGCGCATGCGTATTTATATATGAATATATGTGCGTGTCTGGCTACATGTATATGTTGTAAAAATCAGGTAGAAAGTGAATATTATTCAACTTAAACATAGTGTAGAACGGGAGGCCTTTATATAAGGCTCATCAGTTGGGAAACCCAACGATAACACCCCAACGACTAGTTGTCGAGTGGTCCAGCGGCTACTCTCCTATTCTCTTTCGTGAACTAATACTATAATAAATTGTATATTATTAGTCTAAGTATACTTGTGTGTATACTTAATTTTTATACATTTATACAGTGTATAACGTGTGTATACAGTTGTGAATTTTGTGTTACAGTGTGTATATGTGTATTTCTCCTATATATTTTGTATATGTGTATTCTCTAATATATTTCTACACTCTCCCTCAAGCTTTGTTGTATACAAATTTATACAACCAAGCCTGGATAACAAATGCTGAAACATCTTAGATGACATTGGTTTAGTAAGAATATCAGCAAGTTGATCTTTGAAAGTTATATGCTCTATGCTTATACTCTTGTCTTAAAAATCTTTTCTCTGATAAAATGTTTGTCAATCGCCACATGTTTAGACTTGTCATGCTGCACTGGCTAGTTGTCAAGTGGTCCAGCTGCTACTTTCTCCTATTCTCTTTTTATACATGTGAACTAACACTAAAATATACTGAACTACTATTGCATATTCATAGTGTAAGTGTACTTGTATGTATATTGTATTTTTATACATTTATACAGTGTACAATGTGTGTATACAGCTGTGTATTTTGTGTATTACAGTGTGTACATGTATTTACTGTGTGCAAATGTGTATTTTCCTATATATTTTTACATGTGTGTATATATGCCTACATGTCGATGTACGTATACGTGCATGTAGATGTGTATCTAATAATAGCCCAACGGCTAGTTGTCAAGTGGTCCTACGACTACTTTCTCCTATTCTCTTTTTATACATGTGAACTGTTTTGGTCTTTCATTATGTGTGTATATACATGGTTATGTATTGTGATAGATTTATATTTGTGTTCAATAAATTTTTTCACTAGTACACTAGCACATCATATGCGTATTATTATGTCATATATGCAGGTATATATTGAGATGGGGGTCTCATTGGAAGCAAACTCTCTATTCCTTGGGACGGAGGTATCGTTTGTCTGCCTCTCACCCTCCTCAGACCCTAGCGGCAACTATTGATGTCGTTGGGATATACTGAGTATGCTTGTTGCTTGTACTATTGCATATTCATAGTGTAAGTGTACTTGTATGTATACTGTATTTTTATACATTTATACAGTGTACAAGGTGTGTATATAGTTGTGTATTTTATATATTACAGTGTGTACATGTATTTACTCTGTGTATATGTGTATTTTCCTATATACTTTTACATATGTGTATATATGCCTACATGTATATGTATGTATACGTGCATGTAGATGTGTATATAAGAAATCTGTATGTAGATGTGTGTGTATGCGTAACTGTCCATATGCGTATCCGTATATGTGTGTGCGCATTTACATGCGTGTGTATGTGTATGTAGATGAGTATCTAATTATGTGTATGTAGATATATCTATGCATGTGTATGGACCTGCAAGTCATTAAAGAAAAGAGGCAGACCTGCACATTGATAGTCTTGTCCCAGCCTCCACTAAATAGCCATGACCCCGCCTTGCAGACTGAGAAAACGGCTCCATTATGAAGATTTCTGGATTGAACAAGCATGCTATTATACCAAATCTGCCAAAACGTAGAAGTATATTTCAGACTATGCAGGAGGAGGCTAAAAAGAATTTCGTTACACATCCAAACAGCAACCACTATCTTCGACGTACCATTCTGCTCCAGATTTAAGAATAAAAGTGAATTCATAAAGACGGAGAAACATAACAACTCCCCAAAATCTCAAAAGGAAAAAAAAAATATGGGGGGATGGGGGAGGAAGTAACCAAAGGCAGCAATACAGATCAACTACAAAATATCACATAGGAACAGAATTGACATCTTCACTAGATCCAGAGAAACGTATGACCTTGAGTGAACCATCCTCATGACCCACAATCAACATGTCATCTTCGACAGCAATGGATAACACAGAGCTCAGATTCCCAGGTATGTCCTCCCCTAAAACTGCCAAAGCGTTGTGATCTCCCAAAGACCATAACCGAACCGTACCATCCCAACTTCCGCTGTACAGAACCCCATCACAAACAGCCAACGCAGACACTACTGACTTGTGACCAGTGATGGTGTTGATTAAACTGCGATCCTGAA
>AP025050.1:35234840-35375200 GCA_036186865.1 Eustoma russellianum
AAAAAAAAAAAAAAAAAAAAAAAAAAAAAAAGATCACATAAGTACAGTCGCTGAAGATGACATAGCAACAAACAAGACACCAAGTATTGGGATTTGCCTGCAATGACCAAACTTTTATTGTTTTGTCACCACTGCCAGTATATAGATAATGATTCTCTGATGAGGCTAGGGCATGTATACCACTGTAACGCCAATCTTTAGGCTCAAACAACTTCTTCATTGGCGATGGATTTAGTGGATTTCTAGCTCCCCAGATACATATAACGCCACCTTTGTCAGCACTTACACATAATGGTTCTCCACCATCAATAAAAATTACTGCAGTGACTCTGTCTTCATGCCCTCTAAAAGTATGTACAAAAGAAAAGTCCTGCCAAGTTCCAAATGAAACAATGCAATAAATATATTATCAGGAATTGCAAGGCACAAATTTGCTTTGAATTCAATGTCATACATAACAATGATCCAAGCAATCATACAAAAATACAGACATGTACATGCATATATGTGTGTCCGTGTACGTGTGTGTCTGTCTGTAGGTGACAGTTTAATCTGAAGAGCACAAGCATATCAACATAGAAGCAATTCAGATATGATTCTACAGAAAGGTGCTTCTCGCCTTTGCGGTTTGCAGGCCTCATTTTTATCGTTGAGATAGATCTCATCAATCTCATTATACCATAGATGAAAAATAATAAATATCCAATCTCACTCTATGATTCACATTACACGTACTTCAGACATTTATATGAATCATAAGGCTTAAGGGGCATCTCCTCCCAATCTTCCTTATAACTATATGTAGAAAATAACTGTTGGTTAATGTATTATTACCGTTGTCTTGTAGGGCTGTCATTGTCATATAGCCGTTTGTTTATTCTTTCCGTGTGTATATATACTTCTTGTAATAGGAACGTTAGGTTCAATAGAGAATTCTCTCCTGTGTTAATAAAATCTTGAACAATTCTTTTCTGTACTTCTGTGTCACATCTATTGTTAAGAATTTCTATATGGTATCAGAGCTTTGGAGCTCAAAATTGGTAATATATTCGATCTGTGTAAAGAAGAGCAGCACATATCTGCAAGCTCATATCATCTCTCTGTTCTACTGCAATCTGCAGTAGCAACCTCCCAGACGATTAAACCCAACCTCCCAGAAAAACGCAACAAAATCTGTTGGAGTAAGTCTTCTGGTGGTGACCTGAAAAAGGGATAAAGCCATCTGCAGAACAAGGGAGGTGGAAGAAGAAGAGTATACTGCTCAAGAAACCTCTCAGTAAAGGAGACGACTTTTGGATTTTTTTCTTAGTCTCAGTTGTGAAGAAGAAAGTTAGTGGATGGTAACTGACAGAGGACGGAAAGTTAAAGAAAAGAAACTGACGGAAGACGGAATAACTTCTGTTGGATTTAACGGAAAGGCAAGTTAACTATATCGAATACTGTGCCTACACAAACAAAAACGGGGTTTTTTCACGGAAAGTATTTCATAGTTTTTGAAAAAAATTTCCTTGATTTTCTCATCACCATTAAATTGCATGTACGGGATTTTTAAAGGCGCCGACCTTTCAGCCACTCCTATACCAACGCGTGTCCCACTTCCTTATCACCCATCCACTTCATCTGACCTTTACACCAAAAACCTCTTCCTAAGATTAGATCTTCTCTCCTGAATCAAGATTTTTTCTTCTACTCTTCTCTCCTAACCAAGATCTTCCTTCGTACACTCTGCTACTTAAAAATCATTCATCTGTGGTTCTAGTCTCTGAAAAACGTTCTTTCCTCCTTGTTCAAATTCGTATCCTCCTTTACAACCCTTGCATGGCTGATCAAGGCAGTGAAATCTTGTCTGGAGGAAATAACACCTCACTGTCCTCTGAATCAGCTATGGATTCAAGGCCTATCTTGGACTCTGCCTCCGTTACTATTACAAATCAAAAACTTAATGGTGCTAATTTTTTAGCATGGAGTCGGGCCGTGGAGTTGTTTATTAAAGGGAGGGGAAAGAAGGAGTATCTCTCAGAGAAAATGAAACCTCCAAGTGAAACAAGTGATAAGTATGCTGCTTGGGAGGCAGAAAACTCGATGATAATGTCATGGCTCTTGGGTTCCATGACCCCAGATGTGAGCAACACGTTTATGATGTATCAGACAGCTGCTGAGATTTGGACTGCTACGAAGGAGGTGTTCTCCAAAAGAGATAACATCTCCGAACTTTATGAGCTGGAGGTTGTACAAAAGGATCTCAAGCAAGGAGATCAAACTGTGAGTAAGTTCTTTAGTAACTTATCTCAGATTTGGCAGCAGACTGACTCTCTGGAGTCATATAAATGGACATGCAATGCGGATGAAAAACTGTTCAGAACAATTAGAGACACAAAAAGGGTGTTTGGCTTCCTTTCTAGCCTACACAAGGACTTTGACCCTGTTAGGAGTCGCATTCTAGGTACAAAACCATTACCTCCTATAAATGTTGTGTTTTCTGAAGTTAAACAGGAAGAGAGTAGGTTGAAGGTTATGATGGGATCTAATCATTCTAGTGTTACTAAGTCTTCAGCACTAGTCTCTCAGACGAGCAATACTGATAAGAACAAGAGTGTGTCTTTTGCGTCAAAGAACGCTGGAAATAGTGAGTATCTTAAGAAGTACTGCAAATTCTGTCATAGGGTAGGACATGTTGTTGAAGAATGCTATAGACGTCCTGGATCTAAGGTTAAACCACCACCATTCTGGAATAATCGCCAAAACAATAAGTCAAGACAGTATTCTTCTGGACTTTCTGATGCAAGTGGGTCTTGGAGGACTGAGGGTGATTCTTGGAAGTCTTCTCCAAGAGCAGCAGTTGCTGAATCATCTCAAGCTGATTCTCAGGAGCTAATATTCACTCCAGCCCAATTAAGTGCAGTGCTCAGAGTGCTGGAGAGTCAGAGGGCTCAAGTTAGCAATGAACAGATCAGGGCTACTATGGTCTGCACAGGTAAAGGTGGTAAGTCTGACTCTTGGGTTGTAGATTCTAGTGCAACCCATCACATGACTTTTAATAAGGCTTTGCTGAACTCATTTATACATGCCTCTGATTCAAGGAAAGTTAAAGTTGCTAATGGTCACTATGTTAGCATAATGGGTCAAGGGGATATACATATATCTGAAACTTTAACCTTAAAGCATGTTCTTTATGTTCCAAGTTTAGACTGTAATCTGTTGTCTGTAAGAAAGCTTATGAGTGATAACAAGTGCATTGCTGTTTTTCCACAAACTAAGTGCTATTTTCTGCCTGTTTCCTCGTGTTTCCAGGAAAAGATCTTGAGGGAGATGGTTGTGAAGGAGAAGATTGGCAGTGCTGATCTTCAGCATGGATTGTTTCTTTTGGATACTCTGAAACCAGGTTTTAGAGCCTCTTTTGAAGGTTATTCTAGGGTCTATTCTTGTCTGAACAGGTCTTCTACTGTTTCTAGAATTGATAATCTAATGCCTAGAATGAACCTTATTCTGCTTTGGCACAAGCGTTTGGGACATCCCAACTTTATGTATCTCAGAAGAATTAAGCCTGACTTGTTTAATGGTATTCATCTTGGTGATCTTAAATGTGATACGTGTATGTATGCAAAGCAATCCAGAAGAAAGTAGGCCCTTTAATCTAATTCATTCGGACATTTGGGGACCTTCCAAGGTTCTAAATGTCTCTGGTAGTAGATGGTTTGTTATATTTGTAGATGATCACACACGTGTCACTTGGACCTATCTTATGAAACATAAATCTGAATTATGTGCTGTTTTCAAGACTTTTGTTGGTCTCATACAAAATCAGTTTAATGTGGTTATCAAGACCCTCAGATCAGACAATGGGAATGAGTACTTAGACAAAGACATAAATATGTTTTTAAATGAAAAAGGGATTCACCACCAAACCTCTAATGTCTATACCCCTCAACAAAATGGGGTGGCTGAGAGGAAACACAGACATTTATTAGGGGTTGCTAGATCACTTATGTTTTCTATGCATGTTCCTAAACATTTGTGGGGTGAGGCGGTTTTGACTGCCACTTATCTCATCAATAGAACCCCATCAAGAGTGTTGAACTATATTAGTCCTAGGCAGAAACTTCTTAGTGCGTACCCTCACTGTTTATTACTATCTCTGACTTAGGCTTCAGGACATTTGGGTGTGTTGTATATGTTTACCTTCAGGCACATAGCAGAGGAAAATTGGATAAAAGGTCCCTTAAATGTATGTTCATTGGATATTCTAGCACACAAAAGGGTTACAAGTGTTTTTGCCCTGTGTCTCGAAAAATTTACACTACTCTTAATGTCTGTTTTGATGAAAGCACCCCTTAACACTTGTATGCAAACCAGTTCTCAAGAATCTGAGCAAGACAATTATTGGAGTATTATTGATATTACTACTATAGGATCCACTGCTTCTGAAGACAGGTGTAATACTGGGAATGGAAATCTGCCACTAAATCCTACTGAGGTTGGTAATACAGTTCCTGGACCAGAAGAACAGCGGTTCAGGGAAGGAAGAGAACAGCTACCTATTTCCCATGTGTACACCAGGCGTAATCATCAGGTATGTGCAGCACCTTTGGGTGAGTCACCAGTTGTACATGTTCCTAGTGATGAACCTGAACTACCAATTGCATTACGAAAAGGTACTAGAGAATGTACAAAATACTCAATTCCCAAACTCAGAGATTATCATTTACTTTCAACTAAAGTTTGTTCTACTGTTCATCCTTTGAGTAATGTTATGTCTTATGCCAGATTGGGTACTAAGTTTAAACTCTTCAATGTTAGTCTAGATGACTACCTTATACCCTATACCATTACTGACGCTTTGTGTCATAAAGAGTGGAAGCAAGCAGTAGATGATGAAATGAGTGCTCTTATCAAGAACAACACATGGGAGTTGGTTCCAGAACCAACAGGGATTAAACCCGTTGGGTGTAAATGGGTATTTTCTTTGAAATATAACTCTGATGGCACTCTCAATAGGTATAAGGCTAGATTGGTGGCTAAAGGTTTCTCACAATCCTATGGTATTGATTATTTAGAAACTTTTGCACCCGTTGCAAAGTTAAATACTGTTAGAATAATTTTTTCTGTGGCTATTAATCTGGATTGGCAGTTGTTTCAGCTGGATATTAAGAACGCATTCCTTAATGGGGAGCTAAAGGAACAGGTTTTCATGGCTATTCCACCTGGTTTTGATACTGATCACACAAAAGGTAAGGTTTGTAGGCTAAAGAAAGCAATTTATGGCTTGAAACAATCACCACGGGCTTGGTTCTCCAAGTTCACACAGGTTCTATTAACTTATGGTTTTAAACAAGGACAAAGTGATCACACTTTGTTTATACTGAAATCTGGTTATACTGTTACCATTCTTATTGTTTACGTAGATGATATAATATTAACTGGTAATTGTCTTACTAGCATGAATAAAGTCAAAGCATATCTATCTAATGTTTTTGAGGTGAAGGATCTTGGTACTCTACGCTACTTCCTTGGAATGGAAGTAGGTAGAAATAAAGCTGGGATGTGTATCTCACAAAGGAAGTACATCTTGGACTTACTCCAAGAAACTGGGATGCTGGGATGCAAACCAGCATCCACCCCACTGGTACCTAGTGCATCCAGTGATGTTACACAAGGGGATGTATTAACTGATATTCACTCTTATCAAAAATTAGTTGGTAAACTTATTTATCTCTCCCACACACGTCCTGATATTTGTTATTCAGTAAGTTATGTGAGTCAATTTATGCATGCCCCTACTAATTTACATCTTCAAGCTGTAATGAGAATCTTGAGGTACCTAAAGGGTGCTCCTGGCCAAGGGCTGTACTTCAAGAAAAATGAGGACAGGACTGTTAAAGTCTACACTGATGCTGATTGGGGGGGTTCTAAGAAAGACATGAGGTCTACTTCTGGCTATAGCACGTTTGTGTGGGGCAATCTTGTTACATGGAGGAGTAAGAAGCAACCTGTTGCAGCTAGGAGTGCTGAAGCTGAATTAAGGGCCTTGGCACTTGGCCTTTGTGAAGGCATTTGGATCCTACGGGTTCTAAAAGATTTACACCAAAACTCTATGACATCCCAGATTATTGCATTATGTGACAACATTTCAGCAATACATATGGCTGAGAATCATATACATCATGACAAATCCAAGCATGTGGAGATTGATAGACATTTTATAAAGGAGAAGCTTGAGGATCAGTCACTATGTATTCAGCATATTCCATCTGCAGAACAGATTGCTGATGTTCTCACTAAATCTGTGGCACCAGGGGTGTTTCAAAAATTACTAGCCAAGCTTGGTTGTATTAATGTATATACCAGGGGGAGTGTAGAAAATAACTGTTGGTTAATGTATTATTACCGTTGTCTTGTAGGACTGTCATTGTCATATAGACGTTTTTATATTTTCCGTGTGTATATATACTTCTTGTAATAGGAACGTTAGGTTCAATGGAGAATTCTCTCCTGTGTTAATAAAATCTTGAACAATTCTTTTCTGTACTTCTGTGTCACATCTATTGTTAAGAATTTCTATACTATAGTCTTTATTCAGCCCAACTCCTTATGTCTCATTAACATCCATAAGGGCAATTACAAATTTATGAAAAGTAACCTACAGAGAAGTATAAACATTTGACTTCCATTAGTCATCATCTGGCCCAAATAGTTCTCTTTCATTATTGTTCACAATGGTAACCTGATCTCATTATAATAGTTAACCTATAGAGAACTTAAACATTTTGCTTCCATCTCATGGCTCTGCAAGCGAAATGTCCACATAATAGTGTCAGAAAACAGAAAGAACAGACAAATTGGTGCATATTTAACATGTATCTTTCGCTATGATGAAGCTTCGTCAAGGAGAGGAACAAGATATTTTCAGATATATTTTCAATAGATGTGTGTATCCCCCAAATTGTATACTCGAACCAAGTTTTTGGGGACAAGATTCACTCTGGTGCTCTTATAATTTCAGATATAGATCGTAAGTATCATAATCTTCACCTTATTTTCATTTTCAAATAGGCCAACTTGCTTTGAAGAGGAGAAGAAATGGGCGGGAGAGACAAAAATCAGACCGACCAAAATGTTTCTCCACCTCCCAGATGAAGATACTTTACATATCAATTAACCAAAAAAACGACATATCAAGGCGAAAACCAGTTTTGAAGATGTATGATTTGCAAGGGGATGAGTCGTAGTTGCACTTCCAACGACAACATTAGAGCCTTTTACCTCTATATGAAGTTGGCAATAATGGATCATTTGCCTTCAACTTGCACTCTTCTTCCGTGAACACGATTTTTTTCTAAGGCATGTAATCATTAGGGATTAATGGCTCCAGAACTCCTTTCAAAATTTCTTTTCGTGCCTGTTCATATGATCCCTTCAACAAGAAGTCCTATCTTGCAGCTTCAGATACAAAATTGTTTCCCTGACATCTGAAAGCTTAACCGGCATAAAGCACTTAAACACGCTGGACACTTCTTTTTCCAACTATTTTTGTCCTCATGGCTAACTTCTTTAACGATTTCTTCATTTCTTAACAGCTATAAACAGTAAACGATATTGGTAGCAAAAGACATGGCTCAGTGCCTATCTGCTATGAACAATTTAAGTATAGCTATAGCCTATAGGCAAATAAATAAAAAATACTCCAATTAACGTTATTATCCCACAATATAGACTTATACTTGAGTAAAAAGTGCAATGCTTAATTATATTTCTTAAAACAAGCTCCTCAAAGAGCGTACCTGCAAGGACCATACATTGATTGATTTATCATGCGAGGAGCTGAAGAGAAAACCCCCTAAGAGAAAAATATGATATGATCATGTTAGTTGACTTTCTTTCTTCACCAGGAAGGGGTTTGGAAAGTGACGAAGGAGGACAAGAATAATGGCAGCAGCAACAACAATAATGAGAATCAAAATAACAATGATTGCAAGGAAGTATTGCACTAGGAAAACTGTAAATTTGAAAGGTTATACGCACACCTCCAACAGCTAACCCCGAGATACAATCAAAATGACCCTTCAGCTCTGCACATTTGACATCACTATTGGAGAATGCTTCAATAACATTACCCTCGGCTTTTATGTCGTCAACTTCAACATCCGACAACCCAGTTTCTTCTTCTTCCACCGAATCATCGGCTATCCTATTAACCTTCTTTCTTTCATTTTTGGTAAGAATGTGACAGAGACTTCCTAAAACTAAGCAATTGCTAGGTATCTCCCTTAAAATGTTTGTTTTCGGATGGAATCCCAAATCAAACTCTGGTTTAATTAAAAGTGCTTTTAAGCAATCCCACACTGCAGTCAAAACAGGCCGGCTTTCTGAATTAAAACTGAAGCACTCAATAAGTATCTTCTTCAGAGACGAAAGCTCTGAACCCAGTTTATCTTCTAAGATAATAATGATTTTATCCCTCCAATCAGTGTACAAGTCCACATAAGGAACATACTTTTGACGAAAAGATGCAGTAAAAATATCTTCATAATAATCATGCATAATTGCAATAAACGAATTCCCAACAAGAAGGAAAATGAGCAAACAAGCTAATGACCAAACATCCGATCCATAAGTAACATCGTATCTTAAACTCCCATCTTCCAAACGAAGTCCATTTCTTCTTAACAATGCGAAAATTACTTCCGGACTGACAAATACGCAATCATTCAAGACTGTTGCATCAACTACTGTATTTTCCCAGTCATCCTTCTCACTCATCATCCTGCAAACTCTACTCCCTGTGAGCAAAACATTAAATAAGTCAACAAAAACACGGCCAAACTGATTGAAACTAAAACTCTTCACGCCCAAACAGCCAATTGTAAATCCCTCAACATGTAAATCATTAATAACCTCGCAGATATCCATCCCTAGCATTCCAAAACCACCATACGCAAACTTGTCCCCCTCGCCTCTGCTTTTCCCCCAAAACCCGCCCGTCAACTCCCCCACACTATTCACTGATCCGCTCCTAAACTTCTCAAACACAAGGTACACGTTATTATCTTCCTCATTAAACCAAATTCCAAAAACTTTTCCAACTCTATTAAGCCTCAAGCCTGCATTTAAAATCAAACCCACTTCATTTCTCTCAGTTTCTTCCATCAAGAGCAAAACTTTCATAATCTTCGATTCGTAACCAAAAGCAAAGTTACAAGAAATATTGCCAAGAGTTCCATCTCTAAATACCCCAATTCTCAGTAGCCATACATTCACATCATCCCTAAACATTGACCCAAAATAAGAAGCCTCACTACCCTTCAATATCTCCCCACTAAGATGAGCAAAAAACCCATCCTCCAAGGATTTCGATTCTATCCGAATGGCTTCGTTCGGAAGCAACCAGCTTCTCCATTTCATGTAAAACTCAGGAGACCACAAATTGGGAATAAAAGGGACTCTTATCGACGGTGACCGGCGTGAAGTTAGCTTTTCAGGGGAGACGGCGACGCCTTGGATGGAGGAGGAGAGGCGAAGTAGGTCGATGTTCTTAGGGAGAAGAGTGGGAGTAACAGGCAATTTAACTAATTGGATGCAAGAAGGGCAGCGGATGGTGGAGGGAAAGGGATTGGGGATGTGTGCGATACAGGATTCACAAGTGGAGTGGCCGCAGGAGAGAACTCGTGGGACGGCGGCGATGGAGTCGTATGGGGCTAAACAGACCGGACACTCCGGTGGCTCCACCGCCTCCATGGTGGAAGCTTGTCCTGTTGCGGCTTTGACCGTTGAATTCCGTTGAATATATATAGCAATGGAGTGATGGAATAGGAAAAGAGAGGAAAAAGAAAGAGATGATGCGAAGTTTGTTTCATGTAACGAAGTTATACAAAAATTCAAAATCCGAACTCAGATAAACTATACCAGAAAAACAGATAGTTTTAAAGTCGGTTTTAAATTTAAGAAAAAATAGATTGAGTATTACGAGTTTGTTTTGATAGAGGTATTGTTTGTCTATCACTCACTTTTCCCAGACCTTAATGATAGTTTTTGCTGTCGTGCGGATATATTGGGTACGGATGATGATGATGATGATTTTGATTTTGAGAAAACAAAACTGATAAAATTGGATCATAGTAAAGAGCGTTCTCGGTGTAGTACGTTTCTTCGTTCGTACAGTGTTTGAGGAGGGCCGGATTTGACGTACGCAGTCTTGCCTTACACTTTGTGTAAGAGACTGTTTCTGCGTCTCGGACCATCCATGACCTCAAGATCACAAAGCAACAACGTTACAGTATTTGAGGAGGGCTGGATCTGACGTACGCAGTCTTACCCTACACTTTGTGTAAAAGACTGTTTCTGCGTATCGAACCACCCGTGATCTCCAGGACACACCAACATTACTAGTTATTCCAGGTCCGATCTCAAAATCGGATCAGAGTTTTTTTTACTATATATTAATTATTATTTTATATAAATATATTTTAGATATTTTATCTGTATGTAATTTTCTTAATTCAATAATTTCTTCATCTTCACATTCATTAATCGTCACTCATTGTTAAGGCCGAGCTGAGCTGATCTTGCTGAGCTCGGCCTTGTCAAGAGCAAGCTGTGCTGACCTCATGAATCTCGGGCAAGCTGGGTTGCACTGACGGAATTGACCAGATCAACCAGGCCGAGCACGGGGCTTGGATAAAGATTGCTGGCGTATATGATTGATTCTTTGTAGTTATCATGTATTTGTGATTGATTTGACTAGATTTGATTCGTATCATTACCATAATTTGTAGATTTTATTGATAGAGAGAATATCAATTTGTACTCTATAAATTGACGAAGCGGAATAAGAGAAAAGACATATTTCGTTTGTCAAAATATTGGTTTTACATGATATCAGAGCCATAACCTTCATTTTTCACTCACATCACCTTCTCGGCTGTATAAACCATAGCAACTGGAAATTCCCAAACCAAGAAAACTATATCACCATATGATCTTCAGTCTGGTGATCATCTCGGACTACTTATCACTCCCGTGCAGTTGAAGAGAACAAATTATGAGGAATGGGCTCGAGCGGTCAGAGGATCGCTCCTTGTCCGATGAAAGTTTGGTTTTCTGGACGGCACCGTACAGTGACCAAATGATGACTCCCCAGACGCAGCGGACGAAAACCAGTCTATGATCGTGGCTTGGGTGCTGAACATCATAGAACCAAGCTTGCGATCCACAATTTCTTATACCGAGGTGGCTAAGGAATTGTGGGGTGAAATCAAGCAGCATTTCATTGTGATGAACGCGCCCCGTGTTCAACAACTGAAGAAAACTCTAGCAAATTGCACTCAGGGCGGCGATCCTGTCATGGTTTACAATGGCAAGTTGAAGAAGCTGTGGGACGAGTTGAAGGACTATGATGACCTTCCGATGTGCATATGTGATCTGTGCACATACAATCTTCGCAAAGTCCTTGCCGACGCAAGGAAGCCGACCAGATGCATCAATTTCTGATGGTTTAGATGACACCTATTGGGTGGTACGATCATCTATTCTCAAAGAAGACTCTCTTCCAACCTTGAATCGCACTTATCATATGGTAGTGCAAGAAGAGAGTCTAGGCAAAGCGGCGTTGATGGAGGAGCAACGAGAACCAGCCGGCTTTGCCATAGCCCTGACGGCCAAACCAGCTGGAGACAAACGGGATCGAGGGGGAACATCGAACCCCCAAAACTCACGTTGTGTGCTCCCATTTCCATCGCAAGGGGCATGAGGTAAGCGGTTGTTTCTAGATTGTTGGGTATCTAGACTGGTGGGATGATCGACCTAGGGAACCTCTTCGTTCCAAAGGCGCGACACCCGGAAGTGCTGCTCGACCTAAACAGGCATGTGCATTAGCTCATATGACGACCGCCAAATCATCTGCAGTCTCGGCTGAGGATGTGACTAGAGCACTGGCTGAGCTGTCGGCGGATGATCTCACCGCAGTGCTCCAAGCACTCAATGCTCGTAAGACTGAACGTCTGAGAGGTAAGTGTTCTGACTCTTCCTGGATTGTTGATCCCGGTGTAACTCATCACATGACGGGCAATTTACAGCTTTTACACAACTGTGTTTCTACCAAGCCGTGTAGTGTTTGGCTACCTAATGGGACAGACACACTAGCTTTCAAGCAAGGGACGGTTCATCTCAGTGATACCTTTGTTCCTGATAAAATGCTTTTTATGCCACAATTAACATGCAATCTATTTTTGTGTCCAATTAATGCACAACAATGATTACATGGCTGTGTTTACTAATGATGGTTGTGTGATACAGGACCGGAATACCAGGGTTAGGATTGGAGTGGATGAGCATATTGATGGTTTATATGTGCTATGATCACCACCAGCTTGTCAGACACATGCACTCTTGGCTTTTCCGAACTCAGCTTTGTGGCATAATCACCTTGGCCATCCCGCTGATAGTGTGTTAAATATGATTTATAATAAAACATCTCCTTTGATTAGACAGTCAAAAGATACATGTGATGCATGTCTTCGGGCCAAACAAACAATGAGCCCATTTACTTTGAGTAATAAAAGTGCAGATTGTTGTTTTAGATTGGTTCATTATGACTTGTGGGGACTGTATCAAGAACATGCCTCTTGTGGTGCTTGTTACTTTTCGACACTTGTGGATGATCACTCATGTGCCGTGTAGGTATACTTGCTCAAAACAAATGACCGTGTACCTACAGTGGTACGCCAATTTGTCGCCATGATTCGCACTTAATTTAATAGACAGATTAAGATCATCCGCAGCGATAGTGGCTCCGAAGTTCTCCCTCTACGATCGTTTTTCTTGGAACTCGGTATTGTTCATCAAACCTCCATTCGGCATACACCCCAGCAAAATGGCCGAGTAGAACGCAAACACTGCCATATCCTAAACGTAGCTCGGGCCTTAGGGTTTCAGGCCAGTCTTCCTATCTTCTTTTGGGGAGAATGTGTCTTGACCGTGACCTATCTAATTAACCGAACACCTACTCCTCTATTGGTTGGCAAAACACCTTATGAAAACTTTTTGGATATCCTCCTTCCTACAATGATCTTCGGGCGTTTGGGAGCCTTTCTTATGTGCATTACGATCAACATCATGGTGACAAGTTCCAAAGTCGCTGTCGTCGATGCATCTTTGTGGGTTACCCTGTTGCATCTTTGTGGGTTACAATGAACCCGATGCCTTTTTTCACCTCAAGCAATATTACCTTTGTCGAAAATACTTTACCATATGCCGACCTCAACAATTACCCGAGCTCAACTAATGTACCTGCGATTGATCTCTCGGCACAATAGTCGCTTGCTCCTTCTGAAGATGATCCCATTATCAACGTTCCTACTCATCAGACCTCGACCTCGGCTACTTCTCTACCAGACGATGACGGCACTTCACCACTGTTGACCTCACCCTCAGCCTCGCTGCTCGGCCATGGGCATCATATCAAGCGCCCACCTTATAAACTGGCAGACTACGCCCTTCATGCAGCAGCATATAGCCCCTCGGTCGACTCCACTATGCCCTCCGCTTTTTCAGGTACTCCCTACTCTATCCATAACTATCCAGTACTCACAGATTTTCTGCATCCCATCAAGCATTCCTTGCAGCTATCACTTTGAGTGCTGAGCCGCAATCTTATTCTCTTGCGGTCAATGACACTTGATGGCGGGCTGCCATACAGGAGGAGATTCGTGCTCTTGAAGACAATTAGACGTGGACACTTGAGCTGTTGCCGCCCGGCAAACATGATATTAGGTGTAAATGGATATACAAAACCAAATACAAGTCTGACGACAGTATTGAACGCTATAAAGCTCGGCTCGTCAGTCACGGTAATCGCCAATTTGAAGGTATTGATTATAATTAAACATTTGCGTCCATTGCCAAAATGGTTACCGTCCAAGTTCTCTTAGACCTTGTTACTGCGCAAAATTCCTCTATGTGTCAAATGGATGTGTGCAATGCCTTCCTTTATGGAGAGCTTGACGGGGAAGTTTATATGAAACTTCCCCATGGGTTTGCCACCGCCGACTCCAATCATGATTGTCGCCTTCGCAAATCATTGTATGGACTCAAGAAAGCTCCGCGATGCTGGTTCACAAAATTTTCTGACTCATTACATGATTACGGCTTTATTCAGTCACATTCTGATTATTCTCTATTTCGCTATACCCGAGATCGAGCTCAGATATTCCTCCTGATATATGTTGATGATCTCATTATTGTGGACAATGACTCATGTGCAGTGGAACATCTCAAGGAGTACCTCAGTCGCTGTTTTCATATGAAAGATCTTGGCCTCCTGAAGTATTTTCTGTAGAGAAAAAGGGGTTTGAGTGATTTTCAAATACATGATTTAAATGTGCACAAAAATGAGCATGATAAAAACGTGTGCATGATATAAATGTGCATGACATATTGCGTAAAACTTGCCTTATTTAGTTCATATATAATGTTGCCGTACTAACGAGCCATGAAGCTTTAAAGCTTACATCAAATGGCAAACATTTGTTGTGTTTATACTATTTTCAGGTGCCACCATTAATGAACTAAACTAGTTCATTAAGTGATGTACTTAGTTAATTAAACTAAGTAGTTCATTAAAGGAAGCTACATTTGAACAAGGCACAAAGGCAACAAGGCTAAGAAAGGAAAGTCTCCTCCTCCTCATTTATCACTCATATCACGCCTACATACATATATAAATATATTTTCAGATTTTTTTAAAAAGGCACATACACATGTATTTTAACGTACTACCGACACGTTATATATTTTATGTACATACGTTAACATCACACCATCATACTTAACTCATATTTATGAGTATATTCAGGTCTTATATCATATGATATAAGTCATGGTGATGAAAAATTAAATACGACACGTTAAAAAGGTTCTAAACCAAAAATTGTCGTATCGGGCGAATACCGAAACTTCGCCAACGCGTCACGTACTTGTCATAAATAGATGGCCAGCCTCTACACTTCAAAAATGCTCAAAAATTTCGTGCTAATGGTGATATTATCAGCCATAAAATCATTCCATGTTAGCACACACAAATCACCCCACATTAAGGCCAAATTGTGGAGATTCCAATTTTAATTTTGTCACATGTTAATGGCGCCACTTTGAACCAGCCAAGTGCTGAGAATTAAAATTTATATTATATATATTATGTATAACATAATATATATAACATAATATATTATGTATAACATAATATATATAACATAATATACATAATATATATTATGTATAACATAATATATATAACATGTGCAAAAAGTTGGAATTTAATTAGAGAAAAATCGGGTAATCGATAAATATCGAAAATTCGGTTTTCTACGTACACAACACATGGAATATTTTTGGCACATCATACGACACGTATCTAGACACTTTTTACATATGTCATACATCTTAAAGTGTTCTAGAAAATTAAATTAAGAGCTGATTGGAATATAACATGTGTGTATTATTAAATGTGCACTATTTTACAAAGTTAGCAAAAATAAAATTCAGCACATGCATATACATGTATACACGCCACCTACAGCTGAGATGGAGCATATGTGGAGCCTTGTTAGTATATTGATTGGTCAAGAATCAATCATACAATGTTGGTGATTTAAAGAAAGAAGATACAAATGGTAAGGTTTCAAACTTTGTCTCATTTTAAACACATGCTGAAAATTTCAGCATGTGAATACTAGGGTGGCCGAATTTTATGATTAATTAGGCTATATTTTGTGTCTTGAATTATGAGGTTAATTGGAAGAAGAAATGGAAGTAATTTGAATAAGTTTCAAAGCCATAAAGTGTGATATCTTGAATATCACACATGCTGAAATTTTTCAGCATGTGTAGAATGTATATTGGCGAATTCATAGTCATGTGGGTGTCCAAATTTCATAAGGATATTTGCTATCAATTGATGACTTATTTTGAAAAGAAAAATAAAAAAAATAGAAGTATTTTGAATTAAGGAACCATGTATCACATGCTGAAATTTCAGCATGCTAAATTTTCTTAATGGCCGATTTTGTTACCATGGTGTGGAGAAATTTTGTCTTGCTTAACTTTATGTGACAATCTTGTGGATTATGGTAATTATTCTATGTTGATTTTGGCACATGTTTTGAGTGAAATATTCAGATTTTCCAAGTCATCAAATGATGACAACATTCAATCTATCATGAAGTGCCAAGTAAGCAAAGGTTAAATGATCATCCAATGAGAAGATACCAAGTAAGCAAGACCATGTCACATTGATGCCTTACATTCTCTCAAAGACTTAGAAGACAATTTTCAAGAGGGGGAGAACACCAAGGGGGGCGGCCATGATGATTAAAAAGGAAGGAAGAAGAGCAAAACAAGAACAAGAACAAGAGTTGCAAAATCAAAGATCAAAAGTGTTCTAGCCTTCTTCTTCTACACTCTCTTTCTTTCTTCTTCTTGAAAGCCTATTGTATTCATATTTTCAATCTTGAATAGGCTTGTTATAGACCACCACAGATTCTATATCTTTGTAAAAGATTGATCAAGGTGTGATCAATCTTCATTCTTGCAAGGTGGTGGTGTTTGTACGAATTGTATTGAACATACAAGGTTTGTAAAGGGTTGGAGTTGGTGTGTAACTTCATCAACCCTATGGTAAGGTGTATTTGTGTTGTGTGACTAGTGTGAACCAAGGAAGGTGTTCCTTGAAGACTGGAGTAGGTTGTTTATAACCGAACCAGTATAAAATTCTCGGTGTCATTTACTTTCAGCATTTATATTTTGTTTCTGCACTGTTTACTCGTTTTGTTTACGTTCATAAAAATAGTAAACGATTTTCAAAAATTACGAAAATTTTCAGAAACATAGCCACACGTTCTAGGGTTAATTTGGCACAAGTTTCAACCTTTTTGGATAAGTATAAGTCGACCAAACATCAAAAGTTTTGAGACTAGTGCAGTCTGATTTTCAGACTTGCAAAGGTTGAGACTTTGATTGTAATTGACCTGCTTCCCAAAAGAATTTTGCAAAACTGTTTCAACCCATTTAAATATAGTATATAAGGAGTTAGTGGTTAAATTTTCAGAGCATTTGGACTTACACACAAATATGAATAAAGTTTTCAAAACCGTCTACCGTTTTTGGCAGATTTGCACAATCTGATCACCAACGGTTTTTGAAGGGGTTAAAGGTTGAATTTTAATTTGAAATTTTTAGGAGACCCTCATAACATCTGAGGCTAAGTTCTCTCAAAATTTCAGAATTTTTGGAGACCTGTAACTTGGTTTTAAAAAACGTTTTAAAACTGGTCCTGAAAACAGAATCTGTTTTCAGAAGTTGAGTTGTTTAGTTTTAAACAAATTTTAAAAACCACACTTTTCGCACCACCTATTCAACCCCCCCTTCTAGTGGTGCCTTGCAGATCCTATAATTGGTATCAGAGCGCAGGAACACTCACTACAAAGGATCCAACGATTTAGTGAGATGGCATCCACTAGCTATAACACCGTGCAAGAAGGAATGTCAACCATAAGGCCTCCTCTCTTTGACGGTGAGTCTTTCGTTCAATGGAAGGTAAGAATGAAACTTTTCTTTATGGCAATTGATATTGATCTTTGGTCAATTATAGAAGATGGTCCATTTGTTCCATCAAAGTTGTCCACTGTAGATGGAGTCACATTAGATGTCGTTAAGCCTAGGCAAGAGTACACTAGTGATGATAAAAAGAGACTAAACATGAATGCTAGGGCTATGCAGTTACTTTTAAATGGACTAAGTAAAAGTGAATCAAGCTATGTTTCAAATTGTTCTAATGCACAAGAAATGTGGAGAATAATTGAAATGAAACACGAAGGCACTAGTCAAGTAAAAGAGTCCAAGATCAACATGCTTATGTCCACACTCGAGTCATTTAAATTATTGCCTAATGAATCTATCGTTGATATGGATCTTCGCTTGACTAACATTTACAATTCTCTTGAGTCTCTTGGCGAAGCCTTTACTATGCAGGAAAAGGTACAAAAGGTCTTGCGAAGCCTTCTATCCGAGTGGGACTCTAAAGTAACTGCCATAGAAGAAAGCAAAGAGACTAAATCGATTAAGATGGAAGAACTAATTGGATCACTTAAGGTATATGAAAACAAACTCGCTTTAAGACATTCTGAGTCTATTTCTAATAATGATAGGGCTATAACATTTAAATCAAATGAATACGTCGTAGATGATAGTGACATAGATTCCGATGATGAGGACTTAATCACGATGGCTAGAAGATTAAGAAAAATATTGAGAAAATCGATTAAACATAAGTCTACCTCATCTAAGGATCATAAAAATAAAAATAAAGAAATAAAGTGCTATGAATGCGGCAAACTTGGACATCTATCATATGACTGCCCTAATAAAGAAAAACAGACAAACAAATACCCTGACAAGGATCGGAACAAGAATAGACTCGTCTCAGAACCTAAGCAAAGGAGAAGAGCCTTCAAAGCCTCCACTTGGAGTGACACATCCGACTCTGAGACTGATGATACGGAAGAACACAAGGCACAAGTATGCTTTACATCTAAAGCATCAAATGAAGTATCTTCCGACTCTGATTCCGATTCTGAATGTTTTTATGATTATTTATTTAGTCAATATTTAGAATTTCATAAGTTCTCAAAGACTCTTGCAAAAGAAAAGAAGCGATTAATTGAAGACAAGAAATTGTTAGAATCTTCTAACAAAGATCTCGTGTCTCAATTAAACGATTCAAAAGAAGAGTCGTCATCCATTATAAATTCATTAAAGTCTGAGATTTCATCATTGACATCCGAGAACACTGAATTGAAATCCGAGATTTCAAACTTGAAATCAAGGAATGCGGATGTAGAGAAAAAGGTGAAACAATTTGACACGAGAACAAACATGCTAGATCACATCATTTCTTCTCAAAAGCATGATAGTGACAAAACCGGGCTAGGATACGTTGAGAAAAGTAAGCCACAAAATAAACCAACCAAATTCATCACATCTAAGAAAATAGATGCATCAAAGACATATGTGGCATCTAAGAAGACGCATAGGCCTTTTCTTATGACATCTCAACGTGCTTCTTCTTCACATCATGCAAAATATAATTATGTGCCATATAGATATGAGAAGAAACAAGTGATGCATCCGCGACACTCATATCACAAAAATGCATCTAGATCACGTCCCGTGCATGCAAACCGAAATGCTTATCAAAAACAGAAACCATACTACATGCATGATAGGATTCTTGGCCAAAGGCCAAACGCATTTGTCTCTAACATATATTATGTTGCGTTCTCATCACCTTTCTCACCTTTTGGAAGACCTAGAAAGGTCACCCAAATTTGGGTACCAAAAGAGACATGTTCAAAGGGTTGAATAAATAACCCTTATGAACGCACGTTATATGAAATGCATGATTTTTTTTTCTTCTTCATCTTTACAGGCATCTTTTGATTTACTTTTCAAAATAAAGGGGGAGAGAGAGCATGATTTAAGGGGGAGAGAGATACTAATTGCATAAATTAAGGGGGAGCGACTCGGAATTTAAAATTCAAGTTTTGATTTTATGCATGATTGAAGGGGGAGCGATAGGATTTAAATCATGAGTATAGGTTATTTTGAAAATTATCAAAAGGGGGAGATTGTAGAGAAAAAGGGGTTTGAGTGATTTTCAAATACATGATTTAAATGTGCACAAAAATGAGCATGACAAAAACGTGTGCATGATATAAATGTGCATGACATATTGAGTAAAACTTGCCTTATATAGTTCATATATAATGTTTCCGTACTAACGAGCCATGAAGCTTTAAAGCTTACATCAAATGCCAAACATTTGTTGTGTTTATACTATTTTCAGGTGCCACCATTAATGAACTAAACTAGTTCATTAAGTGAAGTACTTAGTTAATTAAACTAAGTAGTACATTAAAGGAAGCTACATTTGAACAAGGCACAAAGGCAACAAGGCTAAGAAAGGAAAGTCTCCTCCTCCTCATTTATCACTCATATACACGCCTACATACATATATAAATATATTTTCAGATTTTTTTAAAAAGGCACATACACATGTATTCTAACGTACTACCGACACGTTATATATTTTACGTACATACGTTAACATCACACCATCATACTTAACTCATATTTATGAATGTTGAAAAATATGTTTGGATAATTTTCAAAGTTATGATTTTAAGGAAGTGTCGCACATATGATAAAAAGATGAAACATATTAAACATGTGAGAAAGTTTGAACAGAGAACATTGAGCGCTTCATAAAGCGCTTTATCTTTCAGAAAGTTTAAACAGAAACTTTAGTTCAAACATTGAACGCTTCATAAAGCGCTTTATCCAATAAAAAAACTGGGATCAGAGAGTTCTGGCGCGCTACACCAAGCGCTTTATCATTTGAATAACTGAGATCAGAGAGTTCTGACGCGCTACACTAAGCGCTTTATTCTATATACAAAAAACTGGGATCAGAGAGTTTATGCGCGCTACACTAAGCGCTTTATTCATTTGGAAATTCTGAACAGAGAGTTCTGATGGCAACATGCAGCACTACATAAAGCGCTTAATCTATGAAAAAATATTGTTATGTGTTACAAATGTGATAAATAGTTGTTTTCATTCACATATATGTTCTTAATGCTTCATATATGATTTTGGTGATTTTATTATTTGATTTTTTATGAATATTATTATGTCTTGTAACTAATATGCCGTGGAAGTTATACGACTTACCAAAAAAGGGCAAAAAGTGGAATTTTAAGTCTTGCAGGTATATTGTCTTCACATATTCTATAATGTGTTACTATGTAACATGATATTATCATCTCAAGACTATCTCTATGACATTCGTCATAATTATTTCAAGACAAGCCTATCTTTCTCAAAAATTGCTATCAAGGGAATTATCGTCTTTTTATTCTTGGAGCATATCGTGACAACTTCACTATGATTATTTCTCAAGGATATTATTATCATCATTATGGATTTCTTATGGTATTCTTCAAGTATCAACATCAAGATTATTATTGCTATATTTGGATTTCGGTATTCTCGGGATTTCTCGTTATGTGACATTTATTTTGTCACACTATATGGTCATCTTATGATATCATTATAAGACTTATTCTCATATTATTGTGCAGTAATTTCATGTCACAATTGACATGGTAAATGGTTACAACTTTCAAGGAGAGAAAGGTGGAAATAGTTTTGACTATTTTCAAATTAAATCTAGCCATTCATTTTGAATTCAAGGGCTGAGATTAACTCTTATTTTTCTCATCAAAATGATGCATTTACATGTGTACAAGAAGACTATCTCATGTGATGACAAGTGTACAAGGAAATTATGCTAGAACCAATCAAAACTCAAGGATTATACTTGATGGCAAAAAGTTGTCAACATGGCACACACATGGCCATATGGGCAGTTTTTATGGCTGAATGGAATTCAAATTTCTGCTGAGATTTCTTCTCCCACATGTGCTATTATGATGGAACAAACTTGGTTAACTTTTGAGAGATTTACTCATCATTTATCTCTTCATTTATCTCATCACTTGTCTCCTTTAAATCTGAAATTTCCATGTCATATAATGCTGAAAAAGTTGGTGACATAGATGGACAAATCACATTGCTTGAAGGTGCCAAGTGTGCAATGTCTTGAAGACAATAACCAATGGTGTAAAGACAAGTGTGTTTGATAACATTCAAGGTGACAAATGGTAATCTTATCAACAAGGGATGCCTCACACTATAAATAGAGGTTGAAGTGAAGAGTTGAAGACACGCCTCTCTTGCTATCTTCTTCTTCTTCTCTATTCTTATTGTGCAGCTTGTGGTGAAATATTTGAAGTATTGTAATGCTGTTTAGATACACCTTTTTGTGGTAGAATTGTTGTAATTAATAATCCAAGTTTATAAGGCTTAATCAAAAGGTGAAAAGGTGTATGAGGTGTGATAGTGCTGAAATTCTGTAAAGGTGTTGTGAATAGCTTGAATAGGGTTGGTGTGAAGCCCAAGGATCGATCTAAGGTGAAATTCTGTGACACTGGTGATAGTAAATACCGAGGAAGGTGTCCTCAAAGACTGGAGTAGGCACATTTGGCCGAACCAGTATAAAATTCTTGGTTTTTATTACTTTCCGTACTTTACACTTTCAGTTTTCTATTCTCTGTTTTGTTAACACGTTTTATAAATTCTGGAAAAAATAGTAAAAGGTTTTCAAAATTGCTAAAATTTTGCAGAGATATACTTTAGTCTCTTAGCTTTCATTTGAAACAAGTTTGACTCAATTTGGATAAGTTTAGATTAATCAAAAGTCCAAAGTTCTGCAACTGCTACAATCTGTTTTTCAGATTTGCAAAAGTTGAGAAACGTGACTTGGTTGACTAACTTCCCAAACGAATTTTCCAAAACTGTTTCAACCCATTATTATACATATCTTAAGGGTTATTGTGTTAAATTTTCAAAGGTTTTGGACTTGGGGATTGACGGGAAGAAATTTGTGAAGTTGAGTCAGTTTATGAACTCTGTTCTGGAATTCTGTGTAGACAAAAAGTTTTTGATTAGTTGAACGTTTTAAAGATTTTATTTTGACTTGATATTTTTACAGGAGTTAGAAAACATCTTGAAGTGCGTTCCTGGAAAGTTTCATAATTTTTGGAAGTGTTTTCAAAGTCGGAAAAATATTTTCAAAAACAGTTTCTGTTTTCTGAGTTTCAGATTTCAGAACTGAGGGGTTTTGAAAAGGGTTTAAAATAGTGTAATTTCCGCTAACCACTATTCACTCCCCCTCTAGTGGTGTTTGTGCAGGGATTTCGATCCAACATTTATGAGTATATTCAGGTCTTATATCATATGATATAAGTCATGGTGATGACAAATTAAATACGACACGTTAAAAGGTTCTAAACCAAAAATTATCGTATCGGACGAATACCGAAACTTTGCCAACGTGTCACGTACTTGCCATAAATAGATGGCCAGACCCTACATTTCAAAAATGCTCAAAAATTTCATGCTAATGGTGATATTATCAGCCATAAAATCATTCCATGTTGGCACACACAAATCACCCCACATTAAGGCCAAATTGTGGAGATTCCAATTTTAATTTTGTCACATGTTAATGGCGCCACTTTGAACCAGCCAAGTGCTGAGAATTAAAGTTTATATTATATATATTATGTATAACATAATATATATAATATGTGCAAAAAGTTGGAATTTAATTAGAGAAAAATCGGGTAATCGATAAATATCGAAAATTCGGTTTTCTACGTACACAACACATGGAATATTTTTGGCACATCATACGACACGTATCTAGACACTTTTTACATATTTCATACATCTTAAAGTGTTATAGAAAATTAAATTAAGGGCTGATTAGAATATAACATGTGTGTATTATTAAATGTGCACTATTTTACAAAGTTAGCAAAAATAAAATTCAGCACATGCATATACATGTATACACGCCACCTACAGCTGAGATGGAGCATATGTGGAGCCTTGTTAGTATATTGATTGGTCAAGAATCAATCATACAATGTTGGTGATTTAAAGAAAGAAGATACAAATGGTAAGGTTTCAAACTTTGTCTCATTTTAAACACATGCTGAAAATTTCAGCATGTGAATACTAGGGTGGCCGAATTTTATGATTAATTAGGCTATATTTTGTGTCTTGAATTATGAGGTTAATTGGAAGAAGAAATGGAAGTAATTTGAATAAGTTTCAAAGCCATAAAGTGTGATATCTTGAATATCACACATGCTGAAATTTTTCAGCATGTGTAGAATGTATATTGGCGAATTCATGGTCATGTGGGTGTCCAAATTTCATAAGGATATTTGCTATCAATTGATGACTTATTTTAAAAAGAAAAATCAAAGAAAAATGGAAGTATTTTGAATTAAGGAACCATGTATCACATGCTGAAATTTCAGCATGCTAAATTTTCTTAATGGCCGATTTTGTTACCATGGTGTGGAGAAATTTTGTCTTGCTTAACTTTATGTGACAATCTTGTGGATTATGGTAATTATTCTATGTTGATTTTGGCACATGTTTTGAGTGAAATATTCAGATTTTCCATCAAATGATGACAACATTCAACCTATCATGAAGTGCCAAGTAAGCAAAGGTTAAATGATCATCCAATGAGAAGATACCAAGTAAGCAAGATCATGTCACATTGATGTCTTACATTCTCACAAGGACTTAGAAGACAATTTTCAAGAGGGGGAGAACACCAAGGGGGGCGGCCATGATGATTAAAAAGGAAGGAAGACGAGCAAAACAAGAACAAGAACAAGAGTTGCAAAATCAAAGATCAAAAGTGTTCTAGCCTTCTTATTCTACACTCTCTTTCTTTCTTCTTCTTGAAAGCCTATTGTATTCATATTTTCATTCTTGAATAGGCTTGTTATAGACCACCACACATTCTATATGTTTGTAAAAGATTGATCAAGGTGTGATCAATCTTCATTCTTGCAAGGTGGTGGTGTTCGTACGAATTGTATTAAACATACAAGGTTTGTAAAGGGTTGGAGTTGGTGTGTAACTCCATCAACCCTGTGGTAAGGTGTATTTGTGTTGTGTGACTAGTGTGAACCAAGGAAGGTGTTCCTTGAAGACTGGAGTAGGTTGTTTGAACCAGTATAAAATTCTCGGTGTCATTTACTTTCAGCATTTATATTCTGTTTCTGCACTGTTTACTCGTATTTTTTACGTTCGTAAAAATAGTAAACGATTTTCAAAAATTACGAAAATTTTCAGAAACATAGCCACACGTTCTAAGGTTAATTTGGTACAAGTTTCAACCCTTTTGGATAAGTATAAGTCGAGCAAACATCAAAAGTTCTGAGACTAGTGCAGTCTGATTTTCAGACTTGCAAAGGTTGAGACTTTGATTGTAATTGACCTATTTCCCAAAAGAATTTTACAAAACTGTTTCAACCCACTTAAATATAGTATATAAGGAGTTAGTGGTTAAATTTTCAGAGCATTTGGACTTACACACAAATAGGAATAAATTGTTCAAAACCGTCTACCGTTTCTGGCAGATTTGCACAATCTGATCACCAACGGTTTTTGAAGGGGTTAAAGGTTGAATTTTAATTTGAAATTTTTAAGGGACCCTCATAACATCTGAGGCTAAGTTTTCTCAAAATTTCAGAATTTTTGGAGACCTATAACCTGGTTTTAAAAAATGTTTTAAAACTGATCCTGAAAACAGAATCTGTTTTCAGAAGTTGAGTTGTTTAGTTTTAAACAAATTTTAAAAACCACACTTTCCGCACCACCTATTCAACCCCCCTTCTAGTGGTGCCTTGCAGATACTACATTTTCTTGGTCTTGAAGTTGTCCAAAGTCGAGCTGGGCTCTTTGTCTCTCAGCGCAAGTACGCTCTCGACATCATCTATGACTGTGGTCTGGCGCAAAACCTACGGCTACGCCTCTTGAGCAGCAGCACCGCCTTCCGACCTCTGACAGCCCAGTCTTAGACAATCCTTTTCCGTATCGCAGACTCGTGGGACGCCTTGTCTATCTCTCTGTTACCGATCTGAACTCTCTTATGCAGTTCATACACTAACTTAATTTATGTAGACTCCACAGCTAGATCATTGGAATGCTGCTTTGAAGGCTGTTCGTTATATGAAAGGTAATCCTAGCCAAGACCTTCTCTATCCTTCCACAAGTGCTTTCGTTCAAAAAAAAAAACCCTTCTTCCTGGGATATACTCATACACACCCTGTAATAGTTTTAGGTTTTCCGAAATGACCGGCATAGATTATGCCAATTCCAAAAAATTTAAGTCCAATATATATATATATATATATATATATATATATATATATATATATATATATATATGTTTGTGTGCGTGTCTAAACCAGCGATTTTTAAAAATGGTTTGACTTTGGCTCATTTACGATCAAACAGTTTGTCAAACAACTTAATCGCGGGCTGCTTAATTATTTGAGTCAAATGCATACATTTAAAATCCAATTCTTATCCGTCAAATCTTAAGATTAAAATTCATACTATATATTTAAATATATGGTTACCTTATATAATATTTGACTATACAAGTAAACTATCTGATAAAATAAATAAATATCTTCTTATAATATATGTTTCACAATATCAAATTAAGATTAATAAGGATTTAAGTCAAACAAAAAATTGCTCAAGTGTGGATTATTTTTTATAAGCGGTTGGAGCTAGTTTGAGCTTATTTTGTATCATTTTGAGTTAGCGTGAGCTTATTTTGACTATTTTAATATTAGAAGATTCCTATTTGTATTTATCGAATTTCTTCACTAATACACTAACACATTATATTTTTATTATTGTGTCATTTATGCAGGTACATATGTAGGATATCAATAGAATCAAACTCTGTATCTCTTAGGATATAGATATGGTTTGCTTGCCGCTCACCCTAACCAGACTCTAACGATATTTTTTACTGGCATTAGGATATACTGAATATGATTGATTAATTGAGCATTTTATAAACCCACCACCAACAAAATTGACGGACTGTTTGGCCCATTTACGCGCCTAAGGGACTGAAACTGAGATATTAGAAAACTCGAGGGGCTAAATTGCAAAGTTACCGACCTTCCACCACAATCATCAACACGCTGGAAAACAACACCGACACGTTCCTAGAAATTATCAGACAAATTTAATATTTTTTATTATCTGACAAAAATTTGATTATTTGCACTAACCATCAGCTTCTCCTCCTCCTCAATCATCGCTTTTTAATTTTAAGCTCGTTTCTTCCTCCTCTTTCCGCATACAATTTGCACCGTATAGTATTTATACCCTTTTCCAGAGCCTTCGATTGATTCTAAAGGAAGGGGCTTAATTTTTATGTTTTTTAACCTTCAAATTGAGTCACCTCCGTATACTCGATTTTTGGTGTTTCTGTTAATCTTTGTTAATTCTCCTTCTTGTTAATTTGGTGAGAATTAGATATTCCTTAGTTTGTAAGTAATCCCTTTAGAAAAATTCCACGACCGAGTTAAAGAAATGGATGAATTTGGTGTATTGGTGGAAAGTATGGGATTTAAACCACATGGGAAATCAGCTCCGATGGCCTTTTTGAAATCCAAGCCCCAATCCAATCTTAGTTTCACCAATGGGTTTCCCCAAGATATAAATATTGCTCCGAAAAATGATTTCTTTGTTGATGATCTTGATGGGATTTTCCAACCCCGGAAGAGTAGGAGCACATCCAATTTTCTTTATGATAGTAATGAATTCTTTGGAGGGATGTCGTCTAGTTCGAAAGCAGTAGGTGGAAATCAGGGGGATAATGATCTGGACTCGGTGTTTTCTTTTAGTAGTTCAAGTTATGCAGAGAAAGTGAATTCAAATGATGATTTGTTGACATCTTCCCCGAAGAAAACTGATGGAATTGATGCTTTGCTTGGGGACTTTGCAAAAGCAGATTTTGTGCAGAGAGATGTTGAAGATAACAGATTCAAGTCGGATGATTTGATCCCTGGTTTTGCTTCCAGTGATGATAAGTATGGGCCTCTTGTCCCCTCCCTTTTTTTGTTTTTCCAATTTTTTTGGATAATGTTATCTGTAATTGCAGTTCATTTTTAAGGGTACTCATCTTCATTGGACTTGTTAGTTCTGTAAAATTTAGTAGTATGACCAATAACTTGTTAGAAGAAATTACCGTTTTGATTGTATGTGCCGACTAGTTCAGTTGGCTTGAAAATCTGTTTGGAGTGTGAAGCTAGAAGTTTTTCCATGTTAAATTGGTGTGTGAATCTATGAGTGTTTCCATGTTAAATAGGGTTGTTACGTGTTTGTACTTCAAAATTTATTCAGATTGTTTCATGACTATGACGAAAGCTTATGCTGTTATGGTAATGAGGTGAATTTTTCATTGTGGATTCCTAATATACATCGTAAAGGAATTAGGATAGCATCATTCCACTTGAATTATTGCTTGCAAATGTATATAAGCTCAAGGTTGTGTAATACCGAATGCTAAAACATGGTGGACCTGGCAAAAGTAGCTTGCGCATTACAAGTGCAACAATAACTTTTGCAGCTTATTTATACGCATGTTAGATCAGGTTTCTGCCTGCTATAATCAGTGTCGGTGTAGGAGGATGGAATTATGAACTCATGCTAGTAGGTTAAGAAAATATATATTGGCTGTGGGCGTGGAGTGGAGAATGGCATTGGGCCATCCATGTTTGCGTCTGGTGTTCCACTAATGGTGTCCGCTTAAGAATGGGATGCTTTCTCTCTTTTTGCATCCTATCTCTACATTTTCAAGTCCCATTCTTACTATTGATAAGATGCAGAATAAGGGAAAGGTACCAGACCCTTGTATCCATCCCTTTTGCAGCCTTCCCCCTAAAGTTTAACTTCCATGTCGCCAATTGCTTCCTACCATGTAAGAACAGATTGTTGCATGTTCAGTAACAGAGAGCTTCTCCTTGCAGCTGCTCTAAGCCAAATTAGAGTGAGCTAGCATTTGAGTTCAGAGTTCCTATTCTTTCTGACCATGGACTCCTTGCTTAGAAATGATTGTCTCTTTCCTGATATAAATGTAGTATTTATCAACAGCCCGTTAAAAATCTGCAGCCATATGCCTTCTTATCACTTTCAAGGGTCGAACAGGAATCCCCATTTTGATTTGGTATGGGGCGACAAATATATTGAACAAGACCTAATTACGCAATGGAACCAAACAAGCCATTGAACACCTGTGGCTGGAACAGTTCACTTCTAAATATCCAAGAAGCTCCTTAGGCTTCAAAATAGTAGCAATCCACCAAAATTGGCAATTAACGAAGTCCAGGAAACACCGATCCAAGTATACTAATGCCAGCTCCCTCTTTGAACATTAACCTCTTCGAGCTGCTACCTCTATTAAAGCGTGAAGGATGCTATCCAAATGCCTTGTCATCGTCCAGATTCAAAGCTTCTTCAGTTATCTAGTTGCATAATGCATTATTTTAACGGTTTTAAACTCCATACTTGCTCCCCAGAAATGTGCTATTGTGCTGATTTTCTTGAATGAGCCTTGTCATACATACAACCCCATTTCACCTGCCCCTCAAAGATGGGTGTGAATGTTTTCTCTCTATCAGCTGACTTTTTTTTCCCCTTCAACTAATTCCTAAAGGTATATTTTCTCTAGCTGCTCAAATATATATGGCTAAGGAAGCTTCCACCTTGGACGTGCTGTATAGATAATGGGGGACTTGAGGGTACACGCTTCTACTAAACCTTTCTTCCTTTGAGAAAGTTGCTGGTCATTCCGATTCGCCAATCTTTTTATCATATAAATTTACTTCTGCGTCAAAATGTTCGTTCAGGTCAAAGTGGGGCATCATTAAGCAAAGATGGTTAAATTTTAATTCTTCTCTGTACTTTTCGAATTTCCCATTTTAGACTACCTTTTGTTCTGAACTCCGCAAAGGCTATTTTCTGCAGAAAACTCTTCTTTTAAGATTTATATAATATGAACAAACATTTTTGGCATTTACTGGTTCTAGTTATTGCCTTGATGTTGCTTTTGCATTTAGTCTTATTAGCTTGATGAGGTTGCAATAGTTTATAGTTATGGCCCTTAAAGTAGAAAACACTAGGAATGAAGGTTTCCTATTCATGCGTGAAAGGTTTGTTGGGAAATGGTAGCCAACCATTCACTTGGAATTCACAAAATTAAATGACTTTAATAAACTTTAAAACTTTATGTAGAAATGTTGATTCCTGTAATCATCTTAATTACAATCACCACTATGAAAAGAAAAAGAAAAACCTAGATGGTTCCATTTCAGAGATAAAGCTTCTGTTTGTTGGCCTGGCTGTTCATTTTAAAGATCAGTTAGCAAGCTGACCTTATTTTTCTTATTAGCGATAAGTGGCATCCTTTATAGTAGTGAGTTGCTTATTTATGTGTTTGCTATTTTAGTAGATCAGTTTAATGACTTTTTTTTTATTGATTTATATATTTATTTCTTGATTCAGTTTATTCCTTAAACTTTTGGGTAGTTATTGCTTAGCTTCGTCTGTGGTACCACGCGTAAATTTCTTGTATTTATTCAATTTTTTTGAGAATATTTATCCTTTATACAGAGTAAAGTCAAATGTCGGGGATGATCCAATTTTAGCGTTTCAGCCATCTAAGCCCCCACCAGATGCTGCTTCTTGGCCATTCGATGACTCTGAACCAATGCAGCAAAACACTAGGAATGTAGTGCAATCTCCAATTGATGAACTTGAAAGCTTTGTCATGGGCAAGGGTCAGGAAAAAAGTACACTCCAGAAGCAAGTCAATAAAGATAAAGGAAAGACTGTGAAAGTTACCAAAATTAAGGAAACAGCAACCCTAAAGGAAAGTAATCTGGATGACATTTTTGGTATGGGTGCACCTTCTACCAAAATTAGCAAGCCTATTTCCAAAATGAAGGTGAAAAGATAAAGCTTTTTCCCTTTCTGCGTATAGGAACACATTTCTTAGATTATGATGGGAATGCTTGTATTGACATTCACGACCATTACTTCTCAGGACCCAGTCTTTGATGCGCTGTTCAATGATGTTGAACCTGAGGTTGAGACGACTATTCCCAAGGCGCGGAAATCAACATCTCCCACCATTTTTATGGATGACTTCTCATCATTCTTTGACGGTAGCTTTACTGTTGTAACAAAACTCAATTTGAATGCCTGCGGCTCTTTCTTTCTAACAGGCATAGCTGATGGTGTTTTTCACACTTCAGTCATTTATCTAACTAAGATGATCTGACTTGAACTTTGTGCAGATGATGTGAATTCATTTGGTAAATTTAAGGACATTGATGGGGAAAGTGATGAAAGAAGAAGGCGAAGATTGAATACTCATATGAACACTCAAGAGCGCATGGTGGGTTAAATCTCATTAGCTTTTCTTTTAACTTCATTATCTACCTTTTTGTATCATGTTCTGATATAGATGTAGCTCAGTTCTCCTTTTTAATTGTAATATCTGTTTCCAGGCAAAAGCTTTGGCTGAAAAGAAGCAGCGTGATATGCAGTCTATCTATGAGCAGGCGGAGAAAGATGTGAGTTCTTGCAATTATTCTATTGGCATTTGAACATTTATTTATTCGGTTATTCCTTTTAGTTGGTCGCCTTATATCCATTAAAAAAGTCACATATGCTCTTAAGGAAGCTTCAGATATAAAGGGTGGATTATATCATATATTCTCTTTTCCTGTTCTTTTTCCTCTTAGGCATGCTGGCTGGAGCTTGGGTGGCTCCGGATTTTGTTAATTTCTCTCTCTCTCTCTCTCTTTCTTTGCGGCGTGTCTATCTATCTGTCGATCTATCCTTTCCCCTGTAAGATGAGTTTCTATTTACATTCGGACTCGTTGACTTTAGAGGCTGGCTGACACTCTGGATAACAATATCAAGCATTGGGCTGCTGGTAAGGAGGGCAACTTGCGAGCGTTGCTGGCATCATTGCAAGATGTATGTATAATACCGTTTTAATTTTTGAACTTTACTTTTTTACTCTAGGTATTTTGAGTTATCTGGTTTTTGAAGTTCAATAATCATAATAGTTACCCGTCTATGGTTTATTATATTATTTTAGTCTCGTTATTTCTTAACTTGTAGCTTTTGTTTTCACTGGCTTACAGCTGATCCTTTGGTATTAAGTTAGTTTGTAGAATGAGAAGTTATGGACTACTGGTTTCTGATTAAAGTATACAACCGACTTATGGAAGAAACCTATTGTATATGATTTTACTTAATAAAAATTTCTCTGGCCTGGCGTTTGGAGCTTTACTCCTTTCTAGCAAACTTCGTAACTCATGTTCTGAAGCTGTAAGTACCAAGGCGACCCTAAAATGAATTGCAAGCATCTGCTGTCCTGGTGATAAAGCTGATGGATTCTGGACTGTTTCCTACAGTGGTGTATGTTAAGTAGCTTATCGTGTGAATATGTCATGATGTTTCGGCAGTTTAAAAGGAAAATGCGCAGGGGTGAAAGCTCCCAAATAAAGAATTCGTGAAGGGTGTCTGCCCATGCCTGGCTAGAATATGAACACTCCCCTCTTTTTGATCTAATCCCTCTCCTGAAGTATTTTCAAAAATAAAAAAAAAATTAAAAAAAAAGAAGCTTAGGATGTTGTCATTTAAAGTTGAAGGCTATGTTAACCGGACCGTTCTGTCTTATAGAAACACGTGGACACAACACAAAAGGCCTTAGATCTGGCTACATGATTCTTGTCAGATGCAATGACTAATTGCTGGGGGCATTGGCTATATTAATTGATTTTGATTCTTAATATATTTAGCCAATGAAATTTAGAAAAGAAGACGAGAAGAGACCATGGGGATCTTCATGTATGAATCGCCATTTTATATCTTCAGCCACGGAGGAGAAGTTTTGGAGATGAGTAGGCAGCTTCTCAGAGAGAGAAGCTTACACCCGCAAATCACTTTCTTGAGCCTTCGTATCTTTCTCTTGATTTCTTCTAAGGAACGAAAGCTGAATGTTTTTCGTTGATTGTGGGTGTAGGTACAGATGGTAGTAAAATAGGCAGAATTTGCTGGTAACCCAGTCCATCCGTAGTTTATCCATAATAATAAGTTGATTTGGGCATAAGGTAGAAGGGTGTTGGAAGTTCAGACATTCGTTGGTCTTACTCCTGAGCCTTTAATCCAAAGGGGGAAGCAGGAAGATAAAATGATATGGCTGCCCTGTTCAATCAACCTTTTATACCCAGAAAGGTGCTCTCAGAATCCTGGAGGGTTTTGAGTTACTTAGAGTGGGGCTGAAATGTAAAAAGAGATTGAGCAGCTTGGACATGCTACATTACGTACATTACATAGCTCTGGTGGAATCTATAGAATGTGTATTTTTTAGTAATCTGTTGGAGTATGAATATTTTGATGAATTTTAAAAGATTGATATGTTTGAAACAAAATAGAAAAGCTTGATTTAAATTTCGGAATTACGAAGGCTTTAAACCTAGTACATAGATCTCTGACATAGATATTTAAACTGAGATCAGTGTATATGTCAATCTCTGCGTCGATCGATCTACATATACATAAATTTCTAAAACATAGACATCGATTGATTTATGTAAGTTGTGTCCAAAACTAGGAGCATACTGTCTAACGTAGATCTTCACATCGATCAGTCTATGTCCAAGTAAAAACAGAACATCGATCTATTGATGTACACGTCGATTTCTAAAAGAGAGACTTTGCTCAATCTACGTATGCTTTGTCCAAAAATGGGAGTATACTGTCTAACATCGATCTCTGACATCAATTGGTCGATGTATACATAGATCTCGAAATTGATAGACATCGATTGATTGACGTCATCTTGAATTCAAACTTTTATAGATGTTGCAAACATATTTATTGCGGATTTAAAGTATTTTTTTCTTTGATCTTTTCTAAATTGATTGTGCATTTATTACCAACGTCGTCAATGCTCTTTTGAGTGTTGTACACCTATTTAAGCGCTTCTAGGGCGGCTATGATTCAACATAGTGAAGAGTAGCGTGGTTGAATACTAGTTGGACTTTTCCAAAGCAGTTAATGAAGTGTGAAACATTGGAGAAGGCTGCAAAATGAAAATTATCCCCTCTATATATTGAAGAAATACAGAATGGGTAATTACACACTTTCATCTTATTCAAACTCCATCTTCCATTGATCTCAAAAAGCTCTCAAAGTGCAAAAATGTTTAAAGCTCAGTAGGTTGTTATATTGTGATAGTTTTAAAGTCTAAAACAAGAGGAACTAAACATATTTGATCTTTTGCTTGTGATTTAGACTTGTTTTGGAAGTGCCATTCCGTTTCTTATTCCAAAACCCATTTGGTGAAAGTTCTCAAGTACAACTTTGTTGAAATTGTGAAGAAGCAAGCAAAAAAGATCTATGACTCTTGTTTGTAGTTGTTGTTGTCACACAAGTTGGTGCAATAGTTATTGTAGTTGTTGTACAAGTCGTTGTCGCAATAGTTGTAATAGTTGTTATTACACTAGTTATTGTAGTAGTAGTTTTAGTTTTTGTTCCTTGTTGAAGGTAATAGAAAGTCGTTGAAAATACACTTTGGAAATAAAGTAGTAGTAAATTAGACTAAAGGAGATTCGAACTACTTTAAATTTTGTGTCCTCATTCACTTTCTCTCATCTTCCTCTTTCTTGTTTTACTAAGTATTTTGAGTTGAAGCGAGCTAAATCGAGAAAACCCCGAAAATTGTCCAATACTCTATTCACTTTCCCTCTAAAATGTTCGTCACATACCTAAAATAATCGGTAGTATAAATGTGTGTTGATTGAATCTAAAGATCAAGCACGGTGAGTGGCGGCAAATTTTCGGTGACACTGTAAGATATCTCTGGCTTCTTATCTTCCTCCGTTTTGACTTGCTTCTCTTCCAGTTAGATGCTTTATGAAACAGACACCTTGTAGAAATTCTGGGTGCAATGGTGCCAGATTTTTTTAGATTTTTCAGCCATTGTGGGCTACTGGATATCCTTATAGATACTGTGTTATGACCATGTTTATGGCACTGTCGGACATTTTGCTCTATTGTCGCGAGTGATCCGGTCTTGTTATTGGTAGATTCCTCTCATTTTCGGATTAATATGACGACTGCTGCCAATAACTCGAACATGTTGAATGTGTATACTCTAGCTTTTGGGGGGAGTATATTATATGTAGACTTTGTTGGCTGCACATGCGCATATGGATAATTCGGATACTTATGTACATTATCGATACTTATGGGCATTATCAAATGGTACGAATATGATGTGCCTGGTCGTATTTTAACAAATGACATTCACACAGCTTGAGTCTCTATACAACCAACTTTTCCATAAAGACTATTGTTCTGACCCGTGATGAACAAACCGCATCCTCCTGATTACTTGAGAGTATGTATGGGAGATAGTGTTGTAGCAGAAAAACATGCCATTTTATTTAAAAAAAGTAGTTATTAGAAAAGTTAAATAAATAACCGCTGCCGTCTCCTAAGTACTTGACGGTAAGTGTAGGATATTTTGTTGTGTTAGAAGAAAAACTGCAACCTCATGCGTTCTTCTCATTGTGATGTGTTAAAAGGGGGGAAAAGAAAAAAGCCAAAAAGGAAAATTTTAAAGATAAAACTGCAGCCTCTTGAGTGCTTAACAGTATTTATAGGAGATGGGGTTGTCTTGGTAAAAAATCTCACGTAGTAATCTGAAAAAGAGTAGAAGAAGAAGAAGAAGAAAAGGAAGAAGAAGATGACGACGACGATCCTACATTCCCTTATGCTCTCGTATCATTACCTTATATAAGAACAGTTGTAATACTGTCGTCTTGAGTAATACGCACAGTACAGAAAAAAAAAGGGGCAAATCTGAAGTACACACGTGTGAGAGGATAGGTGTAGTGGAAGAAGAGACCTTATATTCGGACAGAGTGAAAGAAAGAATTTTTATTTTAGTTCTGCAGAGAAGTAAGTCTTTCCATTTTTGTACCTTCGATGACAAGGTTGCTTATATCGTTATGGCGGAGTGCCTTGATTTGACGGAATAATCTGGGGGAATGACCAGCCTTAGTGTGTTGGGGTAAATCTTTCTTGTCAGAAAAACTTGCCTGTGGTTAGGACTGGCAATAGTTATTAATGAGAAAATCCAGTTATCTTAAACCAAAAGAAGAGCAAGCCCAGAAGGAGAATACTAGAATTAATTGTATGATCAAATGGTGTTTACTGTGTCCAAGATGGGAGCTGTTAGGAGTGACACAACTTTAGTTTCTACTTACCACTGCCTGCGCAAAGCGTGGGCTATAGCCAAAAATTTAGGACTACGCACTGTTGAAGTGTGGCACCATTGGTTGGGCTATCAAGCACCAGTCCCATGTTCAACAATGCCAACAGAACTCCAGAAGGTATCCTAGATACTGTAAGCCAATAGTTGAGCACGTTTTTAGCCATGGCAGCAAAGCAACTGAATTCTGGATAAGGCTTGCTATCTCACAATCAGAGGGGGTGCTTTTGTTTTTGGGGATGCAATTCTCACAAGCAAAGGGGGTGCTTTTGCTTTTGGGGATGCAATTCGACCATCGGACTCAATAACTTTGTTACTATAGTACCTATATGGAAATAATGGAACTTCTATATTTATTTATTGTGTTATTACATATTCCTATTATTGTACTATCTATACAGATATATATAGAGTCGGGGGTTTCACTGGAAGCACTCTCTATCTCTTGGGATGAAGGTATTGTTTGCATGCCTCTTACTCTCCCCAGACCCTGGCGATAGCTTTTGCTGTCGTTGGGATATACTGGGTATGATTATTGTTGTTGTTGTAGTACAAGGTAATTGGTTTTTATGATACTCTTTTTATCTTATGCACAATGTTCTTTCTTTCAACTTTTTCTCCTCTTTTTTTTTTTAAAAAAAAAATTTAAATAATTTAAATTTATTTCAAAAATAAAGAATAAAATCATTCAAATCATCCATAGAAACACAACCTTAGTATTTGCTACAAGACCACAAATAAAACTACTTGTACGTATATATGTGCACGCATTTTCTATATATGTATATTTTTATGTATGTAGGTGTAAATATACATATATATTTACAGACATACATACATGTGTGTGTGTACGCGCGGGCGCGTGTGTCTATGTATAGATGTATGTCGATATGTATATATTTGTATTGACACATATGTGTGTTCATGTATGTGTATGCGCATATGCATCTAGACATGATACATACATCTAGACATAATACATACAAATATAGATGCAAGCATATGTATTGATGTATGTATACATGTACGTGAACATGTATATGTGTGTTGAGGTTATTTAAGGCTGCTCTTTTGAGTAAAATATGCCTACAGTAGTTTCTTGTTTATACGAGTTTGGTAGGGGATTTTATATCATCTGGTGAAACTAATATAAAGGAAACTTCTTATCATCTGATCATGTGGTGAGCAGGTTTTATGGCCAGAATGTGGCTGGCAGGCTGTCCCCTTGACAGACTTAATCACTTCCACAGCAGTCAAGAAGGTTTACTACAAGGCCACATTATACCTTCACCCAGACAAGGTACAACAGAAGGGATCCAATCCACAACAGAAATATATTGCTGAGAAAGTGTTTCACATTCTGAAGGTACTTTCACAATAATCATGACTACTATTTGCATGAACCTCACTGTATCAGAATTTCTAGAAGGATTTGATGATGTTTTTTTCCCCCTTTTTGAGTCTTTTCTGGAGATTAAACAGTTTGAAGTTTGACTATCCACACGCTGATAATTTTGGCTGCCACAAACACGAACTCTAGTAGCTCAGGCTCCTGACTGAATTCCCTATCTGTTGAGCAACTATAGAGGGGGCGGAACTTCACCTTAGCCGGTTCTTAGCTGGAGATAGCACTATAACACAGATGCAATAACCTGGAGTGAGGAATAAGAAATCACGGATGTTAATTCAATGGATGTACTTAGTAAATAGGTGAAAATGGTTGAAGGGATCCACTGGAATCTGTTAACCTGTTTTTTTGTTTCTGTCTGCTATTGAGTACAACACGTATGCTTCCTGGAATTCAAACAAAGTTTGTAAAAAATTTAGAATTCATCAAATGCTTGTTTTTGGTAATATGTTAATTGTTTCTTGGGTTAGTATCTGCTAATTTGTTCAAAAAACATGCTTCCTGGAATTTGAACAAGGGTTTAAAAGATCAGAAATTTGTGCAGGAAGCATGGAAGAAATGCAGTGCAGAGGAACTAAGATGAACTATGAATCAGCCACTTCTATCGTGTTTCGGAGTTCGGGTGAGCTCCCTTGAAGGCCACTCTATCCTTGACTAAATTAGCAATAGCTCCCATGGTTTGGGGGTGGATTTAGCTCCTGCGAGTAGCTGTTTATCTATGGTTTGGATATTCTTTTCTGGTTATGTGGTATCATGGTCATCCATGAATGGCCTGTTGCCACGTCCATGGTTCTTGAAAATCTCGTGTTGTCATCTGTTTTATGTTTGTATGCTTCTAGCTGTCCAAAGTCGTCTTCTTTTTAAAGGTGCTGTTTTAGACTTGCTGTTTTCTTGTAGATACGTATAATATCAGGCATGTAAGATGAGATTTTGCGCATCAAAGTAATGTTAATCCTCCCTTCTTGGTCGGAAACAAATCTGTATTTCAGTATCAGAGTTGTCTCTATTCTCGAGCACTTGGCCTCTACCTTCTCATCAGGCAATGTATTTTGTATATATGTGGCTGCTTTTGTGACTTTGAGGCCACGGTTTCGAGCCGCAAAAGCAGCCCCTTGCAAAGGTAAGGCTACGGATATCAGATAGCAAAACGATCCGGCTCTTTTCTGAACTCTATTTTTGGCCGTAGCAGATATTAGGCAGTTCTTCTCTTCTATACAGTTTGGAGTCTGGAAGAGTCAAGAAGTTCAAATTGATTAAGGCAATAATGCAACAAACCTTTCCCAGTCTTCCGGATTTTGGTGTTTTTTTCCTCTTGGGGTTGGGTTCTCTTGGGATTTCATCTTTTACTCTAAGGAAACAAAATCTAAAGTTTGTGCAAAAATCGAGGAAACAGTTGCATCAACCTGCAACTGAAATTTATCAATCGGCTAACTGTATTGAAATTTGTGCAAATGTATTTTTGAGTCTGTTCAGGTTTTAAGTCTTTTTATTTAAATTTGTTTAAATGCATCTTTGGATAAAGGTAATAGATCGACTCTGAGGGCCTTCACCGTCGCAGTTCTAAGAAACATCGTGTAGGATGTAAATCATGAGTTCAGCGGCTTAAGAGCTCATACGCCCACACAAAGTGTTCACTGCAAACTGGACATTTGGTCCAGACGACCATTAAACAGTTAAATGCATTTTTGTGTGAATCACTCTTAGCTGCGTCCGAAACAATGGTTGTCGAGTTCGAAAGTAAATTTTAGATCGACTTTTATACACTTTTCAATGTGTTTTCAATTAGATTGCCTTGAAGATTGCCTAATGGAATTTAAAAGCTTGATTTCTTTAGCATCAATAACAATAACAACCATACCTATTATATCCCAACAATAATAAAAGGTATAAGTCTAGGAAAAGTAAGAGACGGACATACAATACTGGATAGTAAACGAATTATACATACTCCTTATTTGTTAAGATCATGTCTTAATTGTATTCTTGGCATGTGCATTCTGATTGAATTGCATAATACAGGTGATCTATTTAGAAAGTGGTTATATAATCACTACCGAATCTGTTGCTATAAATTGGTTGCATCGCTGGTGGGCAATCAATTTATTGTAATAAATACTATTCTAACTCGAGTCTTCATAAATTTAGGTTATGTTGACATAAAAATGCTAGGACTAATCAATTAGTAAACTCACTACTTCTACTTGGTCAATTAAAGTCGCATTCACCTAATTTCTCTCATTAACAGATTGCCTGAATTAGTTGAAGAATTATATGCATTGTGTCACTGGTGTTTCTGTGCATATAATCCGGATGCATGAAAATGGCTTGGTCGGTCTTACACTTCTTATATGACAAAAATTGATCTTCCGTTGATCCATGAACCAATTAATTGAAAGAGGTGTGAAAATTTTGTTAGAGATGATTGTCAGATTTTGTTTGTTTGCTAATCGATTAGATTATAGAAATCCACTTTGCTTTGTTTAATTTGCATAAATGGTTTGTCTGTGTTATTAGTCTTGGATTTTTCCATGTGAACGATCCCTATTTTTTTTAGATGCTTAGTTAGAATTGTACGATATTATTTGGTATATCATGATGTACATTGAAAAGGTTGAAGGATTTTTATCATTTCAGTCTAAACATCTTCGGTATATTATGATGTACATTATTGATACATCGTAATTTGATTTTCTATATTGATATTGCTTAACCATATATATGTATATATATATATATATATGTATGTATGTGTGTATATATATATATGTATGTGTGTGTATATATATATGTATGTATGTGTGTGTGTATATATATATAGGGTCTGCTATATATATATATATATATATATATATATATATATATATATATATATATATATATATTCATACTGAACCACTTTAACAAAATCGCGTCTTTACTAGTTTTTGCATTTATTTAATTCGTATTATATTCTCCTATTTGCCACTACTAACCTAACAAACTGTGATGATAACCATGGTCCATGATACAGCTTTGATATTTAAAGCACGTGCATGATCAAAAAGTACATCCATCGTCATAATAGGTTATCTGTAAGCATTTCGTGTTCTTATAAATGTCATTTTTAACAATTTCATTTTTCAATGGATGAAGAACACACTCTGTTTTGCCGAATAAGATAGAATAAAACAAGATGATTCACTAAATTGGTTACGATTCTTATATTGTAAATTAGCAGTTGCCGACACAGTTTGACATAATTTTCATTATGGGTCATCGAGAAACAACCTCTGTGTGTTTCTAACACATTGGTATGTTTGCGTACATCCAACCCCTTCATACCCTGCTATAGGCGAAAGGCTCTAAAGAAATAAAGTATTGTTGTAGTGTAAATGTCATTTTTAAGACGGTCACCAAGGAGAAGCTTTTAAATTGTTTTGAACCCCAAAGATGGAAAAGTACAGTGATATAGAACATAGATACTTTCATCAAGTACTCGGACTTTGATGAAGCCGGATCTTCACCAAGGGTCTAGATGACCTCAAATTAGCTCCGTCAGTTAACTTGAAGAGTTGTTAACTGGATTAAAAGTTGTAGCTGGAATAGCCTTTAATATATCCTGCACAAGAAAGCACAGATCAGAGGTCCCGGGGGGTTGGCCCCGGGAAAAACCCTCCGACGCTCAAGTCAGTTTGGGCCATATCTCACCGAGATTATAATTTAAATGGTGAGTTCAGAGTTTTTCACAGTATGAGCTGAGGAGCAAAGTGTATGAATTTGCTTTAGGTATGAATGTTTGAATTCCAGATCCCTTTCTTTGTCCCGATTGGTCTGCTTTTATGGACATTTTCCCGCCTTTGGCTTCTGATGACGGATAAGATGTTTACTTGGGGCAGAAAGCCTAGGACGCCGTAGGTCTGCTGATGTGACTGATAGACCGGCTGATATGACTAATAGGTCTGCTGGAATGACCTTAGCGTGTTCAGACTAAATTACCGGCTGCAGTCACTATATTCGAATTACACTTCTGTTTGATGGTCCCACAAGGTAATGTCGTACTTGGTTCCTTTGCTGAAGTGCCCAACTAAGCCTGGCCGAGGTGTAGGATTAGGTCTTGCTGAAGTGCATAGTTGGATCCAGCTGAAGTGGTCTGAAGTGCGGCGCTTGGACATAAGTTGAAGTTGGTGCCGAGGTGCAAACCTTGGCATACTCTTCGATATTATAAAGGGTGTCATGTTGCCCCGCTGAGGTGCAGCCAAGGCTGACCTGTAATGCTTGGGTGCTGAACTGCTAAACTGCAGTACTTGGAGTGCTAAGCTACGGGAGTTGATCCGTTGACTATTGTTGACTAACAAACGATTTAATTATGGTTTATCAGACTTGTACAATGCTTAGGTCTCAATGCTATTCAATACAGAGAAACTTTGCACTTACTCTCTTTGATGAGGGTACAATATGGTTCTCCATCCTTAGGTATATATGCAACCTTCAATCAAGTAGCTCAAGATATTGAAGTTCGCTTTGAAAGAAGCGTTTTTGGTACATTAGTTTTCGGCGTTTGCGTAGTGTCTGAAGAAGAACTGGATCGCTTTGTCATCTGATATACGCAGCCTTACCCTACACTTTGTGTAAGAAGCTCTTTCCGCAGCTCGAACCCGTGACCTTGAGATCACAAAACAACAACCTTACCAATTGTTCCAAGGTCCGCCCACAAAATTCGCTTTGCAAGTATAATATGAATAATGATCAAAATAGTTTAATTATTATTTTATAATCTATCTAGTTTTTTTATCAATTAACTAATAGTTTAGTATGTTCATGACAATATTTTTGAAATTAATTTTGGATTACCACATGAGGAATGCTACCACCAAGAAGAACACCATATAATATGATTCTTACAACCATATAGTTAAATGTTTAAAAATTTTTGAAGTTAGAAGGAATAAGACCACCCAAATAAAAGAAAATCAACAAAATAACATATTCTACAACTAAAATAAAGCATAACATAGTCCCAACAAAATCAAAAGCTATATCTCAAGTCAAATGAAGTGAGTGAGAAAGGAATTTTTGGAGGTTATAAGCAAGAAGTTTCCATTATCTTCACTAAAAGTGTATCTTCCATAATTATCTTCACTAAAAGTGTACTTTTCATAATCTAAAAACAATCTTTTCAGATAAACCAGAAATTAGTTCCAACTGAATAAAACCAATTAAAATAGGGTGTCACATTCACATATACAAATATAGAAGGAAAACGTCAACGAGATACTACGTATAGTATGATGCTGAAGTATTGTTTTTATAGATAATTCAATGAAATTTAGTGAGAACAGAATCGGCAGATATGACACCATCATCTTCACAGAATACCCAAGGAAAAGAATTATTATTATTATTATTATTATTATTATTATTATTATTATTATTATTATTATTATTATTATTATTATTATTATTATTATTATTATTATTATTATTATTATTATTATTTCGGTTGTTTCTTATGTTATCATTATTTTTAGTAGGAATAACTGTCTTTTCATCTATGTGTTCCAGCGAAATGCCTCAAATACTTGATCTAATTTATTTATTTCTTCCTTTTTTTTTTCTTTTCTTAACTTTGCACCTCATGTATTTATGCATAATTTATTTTCCATCCAAATTAAGGGATGCGTGTGGCACATGCTAGTTAAAATGGCCCAAAAATTACCTTTCTCCTACAAAGGTTCCAGATGTTCGTGTCTGATTTATATTTTGTGATTGAAGAGAGTTCTGAGGCATTTGTACGTGCAAACCATGTTGTTATATGAGAGCGGATGTTGAGAATATTGTCCCACATTGATCACTTTGAGAAAAATATATAGATTATATGAGGATGAGTTACCACCATCCGTTGCCTTAAGATTTTAAGTGGATATGAGCCTCACTTCATGTAAGTCCAAGTTTCAGCATGGTATCAGAGTCCGTTTAAAATGTGGGCTCACATCTTGCTTGATCCATAGTTGGCCATTTATTGTCTTCCCTCACCCAAGTTCAGATGTTCATGCATGACACAGTTTGACACAATTTTCATTATAGGTCATCGAGAAACAACACATGTGTGTTTCTAACATATGGGTATGGTTGCGTACATCTAACCTCTTCATACTCTGTTATAAAAAGAAGCCTCTAAGTAAATGAGATAATATCGTTGTTGTTGTTGTTGTAGCAGCAGCTTGATGCCTTTCAACTAAGTTAAAATTCTTGTGTTGGATTATAAAAATCAAATATTTTTTCTATATTTTACAATTAAATAATCGTCCACTAAGGACAAAGACAAAAAGTAGTCCAGACTGTCCTCACAAGACAAATCTCCTATTTGTTTTGGCTTTATGTGTTAAGTTTCCACGTACCTCCTTCGACAACGACATGTAATTTGCAAAGTGTTCCACAAGATTCCTTTTTGTTGTTCTCATTGATTTCTTCTAAAAGATGAAGAATTCGATTTCAAAGATACATATAGTGTGAGTGTTCTATTGCTGATAGTTCAAAGGCCTAGTTTGTAGGGGCATATTGTGTGGGTCATTTTATAAATCTTCACCCAACCTAAAAAGTCAATAGACTCCTGAATTGCATCATTCAAAATACTCTTTAGAGCTAAGACGATAGACTCTCCAGGGTATAATTTTTTGGTCTAAGATTCCTTTTTGTTTGGTCATAACTCAGAAGAAAGGCTTACCATTCTTTTCTTGAGGTGATGTTGAGAAAGCACTTTAGATGGATCGTGTTTTAAGTGTAAAAGATACCAACCCTATCCTACCATGTTAATTTCAATTGTTTACCTCATAAATTGGACGGTTAAGAGTCCAAGTTGAGTTCTTCTACAATCTTGCACAAAGATTTGGAGACCTTTGTCGGTAGGGGTGTTAAACAAACCGAGCCGTTCGCGAACTATTCGAGTTCAGCTCGTGTTCGGTTCGTATTCGTTCGTTAATTATTTGTTAACGAGCCGAATTCGAATAGGTATTCGAGTTCGTTTAGTTAAACAAGCCGAACGGTTCGCGAACAGTTCGGTTCGTTTAAACAGTTATAAGGTTATCGAGCCGAACTCGAACCAATTTTAAAATTCGTTTAGCTAAACGAACCAAGTCGAACTATTCGTTTAGCTAAACGAATTCGAATTCGAAAACTTAGTATTCGGTTCGGCTCGGTTCGTTAACACCCCTATTTGTCGGTATATTTTTTGGCTAGAAATTGTTCTGTGTGAATAAAGAAAATAATATACTTATGATACAAACTAATTTAGGGCGGTAAATGAACCATGCCATTCGGTTGTTCGGCTCGTTTGGCTCGAGCTCGAACTCGGCTCAGATAAAAGGTTAATGAACAGAGCTTAAACACCTTTTTTCTGTTCGAACTCGGTAAGTGGCACCGTCCGTCTAAGATGTTTGGCTCGTTAATGTTGTTCGTGAGTTAAACGAACCAAGCTTGAACAATTAAATATGTTCGTTTAAATAAACGAACAAGCTTGGCTCGTTCGCTAAGTTAAATATACCGAGCTTGAACAACGTAATGTTCGGCTCGTTTACAGCCCTACAAACTACACCAAATAATTTTCAAATTGTTGCTTTTTCATATACACCGTGATCCCGGTGTATAGTACAACATATTATGGTATCATAAAAATTGTGATATTTTGTGTAGTAAATATAAGTTTGAATTTTCAGCAGAATTCGAATTTAAATTTACTACACACCTAGTGCCATACAATGTCATACACATTCGATTATTGGTCTATAGATACATACACACAAAAAAAAAACAGAATCATAGTCCATATGATTCTGTTTTTGGTTCATTATGTTGCACTATGTAGAATATTCTCTCTGTTATCAATAATACTTTCAATCACTTTCCTTTGTTAAGGGAGTGTGTTCTCCCCCACCTGTACCAGAGGCCCCTTAGCCAGGTAGGATGTAAATCGAGGGATGTGCTCTATTGGCAGCCCTACAAGGGGAGGACACACGAGATTCAGAAGCCCAGAAACAACCATTGTAATATTTCAACAAAGTATTGCCTCTATACGGGTTCGAACTCGGGACGTCGATGTTCTTTAGTCCCAATCACATTGTCACCAGTAGACTATGCCCTGGGGCTTTCAATCACTTTCCTTCCGTGTATTTTCGTTGGTGTTTCATGTGACTAGCGTAAGAACTACGTTTGTCCAATTGTGATAGTTTTGTATTTTCTTTAGATATCTGAAAAAGTTGTCTATCTTCATGATAATAACTTTAAATTGTAATTAATTTTGTGATTATGTTTATAAACAATCAACTAAAGCAATGCTGTGAAAATAAATAAGTAAAGGTTAAAGTTGGCAATTGATGATTGTATTAGTAGTAGACAAATATACTCAGCGATATCATTAATATAATTTAAAATTTTAATTTTAGGTTATCATAATGGAACCGCGCGAAGCATTTTACTCATAATGACTACATGGGAAGTCATAGAGGTTAACGTTTGACATTATCAAAATGGATAATTCTATTTTATTATTCTGTATACTTTCTGTCCGAGAAAAAAATAAAACTTGAAAAGTAAAACAAAAACGCTCAAACATTTTTCTCACTATATGAGGTCAGCTATATAGATCAATCATATTAGTCACCATAAGGTGATTCACCATTTAAAAATCAAATTCACTATGCACCTCTTAGTAATCCTTATTCTCTCTACCTACATGTCTATTTAAATCTTTTTCTATAAAAATCTTTCACCTATTGGAATTTTACAACTACGTCTTCTAAATCTTCCTAAAATTGCACATTTGTAGGCTCCTCTAAACCCATTTGAGAGACATGTACGCTAACAATATTGATTTTTTTTTCTAGGTACCAACACAAGGGTTATAATTCTATGTCCCTTCCTAATAACATCTACTACTTCTTCTTTTAATAAGACATATTAATAACTCAAACTCCATCCCTTGTCTTATTATTTACTGTGAGTTTAAATCATGATTTGTCCAACATCCTAGCCTTCTTTCTTATTCACTTTGTCTCTTGCAAACATACAATATTTACTTTTTTCCTTATCATTCTGTCTATTATTTTTATTGTCTTTTCCGTTAGAGTTTTAACGTTTTATGCTCCTAGTCTAATACTCCTATCTAACCTAGTATTTCCTTTCTTATTATCTAACTTAGGTCTAAGGGCTATTGCTTATTTTTCACTGCATCCAAGTTCTCTAAGAGATGCAACAGACCTAGCTCAATTGCTACCGTATTTAGACCATACAACGGAAAACCTTGCTTATTTGACACTACATCTAATCCCTATATGTAGCGGTCCATACTGAGATACCATACCCGAACCATACAAGCGTTCCACATAGGAAACATCCTAGTTTTATCGCAATTATCTTGTTTGATCCATAATCATGTCAAGTGACAAAATTTTACACTGGTTGTCGACGTAACGCAATCCCCTTCTTTTACCCAGACTTGAGACCAACAAGTCAAAACTTGATCAGACGGAGTTGGAAAGTGTTAAAAGGGAAAAAAAACTCTTTGATTGTAATTTTTGTTCTATCCACTTTGAAGGACTAGATTCTTTTGAGGCAGGAAAGGTACTAGTTTTCTTTTCTGAAAGGAGTACATTAAGTAAAAAAAATATATATTTAGAGAAACTATTACTGTTCTACAATTAATTACAGAAAGTGGATAAAATTAATTTCTGTGACATCTCAAAAGACATACCGAATTTATAATTTAAGACCAATTAAGAATAAAATAAAGGCATAATGATACAGAAGGATGCATCGTTTGGAAAGCGTTGAGAAGTTACCTTGACAAACAGATTACGTACTCGTCCAAATATGGCAATACGCCTTTGGACATGAACGTTAATACCAAAATCCGGCTCTTAAACAATTAATATCCTCATTTCAAATATATATATATATATATATATATATATATATATTCTAATACTGATGTTTTTGATTATTCTAAAATTTATGCTATTATGATAGACATTCATTCTATTTGGGAAAGGTTACTATTAAGTCAGGCTGAGTTTATTATAATCTCTCGAAGTTGCGGGAGCCCGTTTTAGCCGAATGGATAAAGACGTGTTAAGGGTGAGACTGCGTACTGAGAATTATAATAAACTCATAGCCAGATTTAATTTGTGTAAAATTTACCTAAGACCCTAAATGAAGTTTCCAGTATGATGAAGATTTGTTTTGTTTATGAAGATTGTTTTGTTTTATCATTGTCTTTGTTTCTGTTTGGATATATTGTTTTGTTTTATCATTGTCTTTGTTTCTGTTTGGATAATTGGTATCAGAGCCATGGATAATAGTTAGATATATGGTAAAGTTCAACACATATTCTCTTGATGAATATAATCAAGAATGAAGATACTGTTAAAAACAGTATTGAAGAAGAATATAATATTCCTCATAATATAGATTTACTTAATAAATGGACAATTCCTAAGGTAGACTATAAAATAGTTTATCAATTAGGAACTTTTGAGAAGTTAGGGTTAAAACAGGTAGTTAAAACTACTGAATCAACTATATCTATTAATAAAGATGATATGATAATAAAATTACTTAATGATAAAGAATTATGTAGATATAAGTCTAATTATAGATTTATTCATATTGGCCTAGTTCAAGTAGCTTTTAAACCTTTAACATTAGAAGGTTTGCCATAAAGCTTTTTAGCAGCTTTAAGAGATGTTAGAAATAATAATTGGAAAAAATCATTAATTGGTATAATACAATCATCACTGGCTCATGGTCCAGTATATTTTAATATATATCCAAATTTAAGATTATCATTATCAGATATTAATGTTTGTGATGCATTAACTTTAAATATAAAAACTCATGGTTATGATTACAAGCCAGGATCGGAGGTGATATGTGTTTGTTATAGAATATATTATAAACCATTGGTTACATTAAATCCTAAATGTAGGATTATGGATAAATCAATAAATGAAACAATAATAATAGAAACAAATTTTGGTAAATCTAATATAAGTACTAGGAGAAAAATTAAATGGGAAGAAATTGATTTTTCAGAAAATTGGGTAATGGAAGCATCGATTCCTTCAAAATCATATGTGGACAATAATCCAATCAATATTATACAGTCTGAAGAAGGAACAGTACAAATAAAATTTGATAACAAAAATCTAATAGATTATAGAACAAGATCTATTAGTTCAGGAAGTAGATCTTCACATCATTATATATCTCCATTGGATTATAAGGTAATAAGTCCTTCAAGAGCTTCAACTTCTCAAATAAGAGAAGAATATCCTGCATCAATAGATGAAATAAGAATTAATGAAACTAATATAGTTAAAGGGATTCATAAAAATCAAGAACCGGAAATAACCGAATCTGAAATGAATTTTTCAATATGAATCTAAACCAGAAAATAGATTTTAGTCCAGGATCTCTGGCAAGAAAACAAATAAATGAAGAATTTAATTTACCTAAATAGAAACCATTTAGGAATTGGTTTTTTAGTAATTTTAATACAGAAGATAAATTATATTTTCAAGAACAATATTATAAAGATCTCTCTGAGAAAAATCAAGTAGTACCTTTTATACCTTGGTTTTTAAACAATTATATACATAGTTTTATCTCTGTTATAGAAAGAGATTATACTATAAATGGGAAAATATTACATACAGTTTTCCCTCCACAACAATCTTTTCAAATAGGAAAAGATAATGAAGTTAGACATTTTACTGCTTTTCAAAAACTTTTGGAGGATAATACTCTTCAAACTACAGTTGCTCATATAAATATGATTTTAACACAACAAAATTATAGTAATTTATATTTAATAATATTAGGTGAACAATTAAAATCAATAGATAATAAAATGGATATGATCTTATCATATATTAAAGAAATAAAAACAAGGGTACAAGTTACTAGTACTAGTAGAGATATAATAGCAATCCCTACAATTCAACCTCCACCAGAGGTAAAAGATTTTAAATTAAAATCTACTACTGATTTAGAAAAAATGTTAGATAGTAAGTTTAAAAATCTTAAATTAAGTACTCTTGATGAAGAGTTTGAGGAATTAATGAGTGATAGAGAAAACCATCATAAGGTAATAGATGATGAAATAAATAAACTAAAATATAAATTTGCAGATAAGCCAACACAAAGGATGTATTATTATCCTAGACCTACTCCTCAAGATGTATTAATAGAGGAACAAGAGTATATATTTAATAATTCATATCATGGAAAATCTATCTATGAATGGAATATAGATGGATATACAGAACGACAAATATATAATGTTGTTCACAGAATGTTAATGTATAGCACTATTTGTAAGAATAATGGTAATACTGATAAAGGTGTAGCAAATATGCTTATATCTGGATTCACAGGTCAATTGAAAGGTTGGTGGGATAATTATCTTACAGCCCAAAATAGGGCAGAAATATTAAGTAATGTAAAAGTAGAAGATGGAGTACAAACTGAGAATATAGTTTATACTTTAATAATCAACATAATAGAACATTTTACAGGAAGATGGTCTGATAATTCTGAAAATATCAGAACATTATTACAGAATCTCAGATGTAGAACACTGACCTCATTTAGGTGGTATAAAGATACGTTTTTAAGTAGAGTAATGGAGCTTCCAGAGTCTAATAGTACTCATTGGAAATCAAAATTTATTGATGGATTACCTTCCTTATTTGCGGAAAGAGTTCGTAAGAATCTTCGAAAAGGGGAGGTAAGTATAAATTATGAAAAATATACTTATGGCAAGCTAATAGGAACTTGTATACAAGAAGGTTTAGCTTTATGTAATGAAATAAAGTTAAATCAGCAAATTAAAAGACATTCTTTAAATGAGAAAAGACAATTAGGTCAATTCTGTGCTCAATTTGGCATGGAAGATAGTTTAGAGAAAAATGATAAAAAAAACATAAGAAAATTAGATCTTCTAATAAGTTTCAAAAAAGGAAAATGAAAAGAGAAGATAGAAAAAGAAAAGGATTTACAGAAAAGGTTGATAATGCCAAGAAAATATATGGCAAAGATACTAAGTCTTTTAAACCTTATATAATATGTAGAAAATATGGACGCCCAGGACATAAGGCAAAAACATGCTGGGTAAAGAAAAAGATTAATAATCTAGAAGATTATAAATTAAAAGATATTCTATCAAATATTTTGTTAAATTCAGAATCTGAAATAGAGTCAGATCAATCTTCTGAATATCCAGAAGAAGTTATGGGAATTGAAAATGATAGTATATATTCTTCAGATGAAGAATGTGATCCTTGTAAAAGAGGAGAAACATGTGAAAAATCTTCTGATATAGAAGAAGACCAATTATATCAAATTATTTCACAATTTCAAGATTTAGAATTAAATGTATTAACAAATGATATTTTAGATTTGTTAAAATTAATTGATGATTCTGAAATTAAACAAAGAATTATATCTTATATTAGTAATAATGGAGAAGCTGAGTCTTCTATAAGAATGACTCAAAATACAGAACCTTATACGTTAGCAGAAGTAAAAAGACAAATGTCTCAAAGATCTCAAAAATTTAAAAATGAAAAATCTGTGAGTATTTCAGAATTAATTATTGAGATTAATAATCTTAAACAAGAAATTAAGGAAATAAAACAGAATAGTTTAACATTAGAAGAGAGAGTTCATAAATTAGAAAAAGGGAAAGAGATTCTCTCAGTACCTTCTGAAAACATTTTAGAAGTACTAAATGATCAGAAATATTTATCTATATTAGAAATTGTTACTTCACAGAAATGGTATGTGAATATTAATTTATTAATTGATGATAAATTTTGCAAAGAATTAATAGCACTAGTTGATAGTGGTGCAGATCTCAATTGTATTCAAGAAGGATTAATACCTACTAGGTATTTTCAAAAAACTACTCATTCATTAAGTTCTGCGAATGGGCAGAAAATGCAAATAAATTATAAGCTTCCACAGGCTTATATTTGTAAAGATTATGTATGTATTCCTGTTAGTTTTTTATTAGTAAAGAATATTACTAACCAAGTGATACTTGGAACACCATTCTTACAAAAATTATTTCCTATCAAAAATATTGATAAAAAAGGGTTTATAGGAAATTTCAAAGGAAAAGAAATTACTTTTCAATTTATAACAGAACCTTTAACTAGGTTTATAAATAATTTTACAGAATCTGTAAAAGCAAAAGAAAATCAAATTAATTTCTTAAAACAAGAAATTACAATATTAACTATAGAAGAAAAATTACAACATCCTAAATTACAGGATAAGATTAAAATAATACAGAATGAGTTTTCATTGCAAATATGTAATGACCATCCTAATGCTTTCTGAGATAGAAAGAAACATATAGTATCTCTTCCATATGAAGAAGATTTTGATGAAAGAAGAATTCCGACAAAGGCTAGACCTTGTCAAATGAATTCTGAATATTTAGAATTATGTAAAAAAGAAATATCTTCTTTAATAGAAAAGAAATTGATTAAGCCATCTAAATCTCCATGGTCATATACTGCATTTTATGTTAATAAACATTCTGAACAGGAACGTGAAGTTCCTAGATTAGTAATAAATTATAAACCTCTGAATAAGGTATTAAAATGGATTAGGTATCCTATACCTAATAAAAAAGATTTATTGGATAGGTTAAATGAGGCATTAATATTTTCTAAATTTGATTTAAAATCAGGATATTGGCAGATTCAAATAAATGAATCTGATAGATACAAAACTGCATTTACAGTACCAATAGGACATTATGAATGGAATGTAATGCCTTTTGGATTAAAACATGCACCTTCTGAATTCCAGAATATTATGAATGATATTTTTATTCCATATAGTGATTTTATTATTGTATATATAGATGATATTCTTGTATTTTCAAAAAACATTGAAACACATTTTAAACACTTGAATATTTTCAAGAAAATAATTATTCAAAATGGTTTAGTTATTTCTAGACCAAAAATGTTATTATTCCAAACAAAAATCAGATTTTTAGGTCATAATATAGAAAAAGGAAAAATTATTCCAATTAATAGAAGTATTGAATTTGCTTCTAAATTTCCAGATACTATTCTAGATAAAACCCAATTACAGAGATTTTTAGGAAGTTTAAATTATATTTCTCTTTATTATAAAAATTTGGCAGAAGATACTGCAATATTATATGACAGGTTGAAGAAAAATGTTAAACCATGGACTGAAGATCATACTAAAGCAGTCCAGGTAATTAAACAAAAGGTAACTCATTTGCCTTGCTTAATGTTAGCAAACCCAAATTGGGAAAAGATTATAGAAACAGATGCCTCAGATATAGGATATGGAGGTATATTAAAACAAGTTTCACCAATAGATAATCAAGAATATTTGATTAGGTTTCATTCGGGAAAATGGACTAATAGTCAAAAGAATTATGCTACTATAGCAAAAGAAATTCTTGCTATTGTTAAATGTGTTCTTAAATTTCAAGATGATTTATATGATCAAAAATTTATTATAAGAACTGATTGTCAAGCTGCAAAATATATGTTTAATAAAGATTTCAAGCATGATGTATCCAAGCAGATGTTTGCAAGATGACAAACTCATATGGCGCCATTTGACTTTGAAATTCAATACAAAAAAGGAACAGATAATAGTCTTCCTGATTTCCTTACTAGAGAATATATTAATGAATGATAATTTTGCAGGAATGTCCCAATGGGGCAGAGGGAGTCCCTCTAATAGGAGGGGACGAGGAACCTACTCTAATAGAGGAGGAAGAGGTGGTGAATTACTCGGCCAAATTGGTCAACAAAGATTGGTTTCTGCAAATATTGCATCTTCATCTTCGAGTAATACTCAAAAAGATGATGAAAAATTATACAAAGAATTTTTAGCTTATAAAGCTTCTCAGAAAAAGGAAGATAATAGGCCTTCCTATGTTACAATGGTAACTGAAGAAATTGATGAGGTCTATGATCAAAGTTCATATACTGAAAGTATATTACTTTTGGAGCAAAAAGATCTTAAATGGAAAGATCAGCCCTGGATTATATTACAGAGGTATTTGGATACAGTGTCATACACTGCACCTTCTTATAAAAACAAAAATTATTATGAGTCTATACTCAAAGTCACAGAATCTTGTGAAATTACCCATTTTACAACAGGAAATGCTACTGTGTATAATTACATATATATATATATATATATATATATATATATATATATTCTAATACTGGTGTTTTTGATTATTCTAAAATTTATGCTATTATGATAGACATGTAAAACATGGGCATACCTCTTATTTCCAATACATCTACGTTGTTAAAGTCATCCTTTTATTTACAAATGCAAAACAATCTATAGTTACAAAAAGCCGAATTCCTGATCTCGTGAGATGCAAAAGAGTCTCTTGTAAGGACAAAATAAATAGCGGAAGAATAAAAATTACTTCCGGTTATTATCGATTAGTCTTCGTCTTCAAACTGTAAGTATGGTGCATAGATGAACTCCTGTGGGAAATAGAACCTTGTAGCCTATGCTATATGATTGCTGGATTGCTTGGATTGATGGAATATCACATGTTCTTTATTTATAGACTAGACTAGGAACCCTTTTACATATTTAACGATAATTAATTCCTTCCATGAAAGAATTATACTGATTGTCAATCAATCAAAATCAAATATTATCATTAATGCAGTCAATAATTGCAACGTATCTTGCCAATAAAACGTACAGATATGTTTATACATATGATCCACTTTAGTAACTTATAAATAAATTACGAAATTCTTGCACTCAATTACAATTATTATATTTATTAAACGGTGAAATTGGGCTATCGCTTTAGATGAGAAATCTAAAATGGTATTTCTCATCCAGTCCTCTAAAAGAAAAAGCAAAATTTAAAAATAAAGTACATAAAACGTTTTTTTTTTAAACATAGTATAACATATACTTCGGTTAAAAATAAGATACATGATATAATATATGTCAAAAAACGTGCAGAGTATATTAAAATATAGCACTAAGGAGAAACCATTATACTAAATGGAAAAAAGAAAAAGTGTACATAGAATCCAATAACTTTTGGTCTCCAACCCATAACTTTGACTACTTGAATTATAAATTGTAAGAGTGCACGGCGTCTTAATTTCGTCTTGAATGACTAATTTTCTTCCAGGAAAGTGACAATGCTCCGGCATGAGATTTCCTCACCGCGCGGCCCAGGACGCGACACGTGGCAGCAGTAGAGGGTGGTGAGGCTGGATTGGAGTTACCTTCACCTAGCCTCACCGCCCCCCCTTTTTTGCCACGTATCGCGCGGTCACGCATACGGTGAGGGAAGAGCGATGAAGGGATCCTATCCGCAATGCTCCGGTATCCAAATGCTGATTCAAGTTAAAAGCGACTGGGAGAATATTGCAATCATGTTATCGGTTCATTATATCTCTTATAAATCATAAAAAAAGAACGTTTTCGGTACACTAGACTCTCTCGTGATGAATCATATACATCTAAAAAGACTTAACTTACTATTTCTACAAAATAAATTGGTTTCTGTCTTAAACATGGATCTGATACAATAAATAAATAAATCAATGAATTTTTCGACAAGATACAACAACATCATCCTATTGCCTTAGAGGCTACCTCCTATGGCGGGATATGGGGGTCAGATGTACGCAATCATACTCATGTGTTAGAAACAAACGGAGATTGTTTTCCGATGGCCTATAATGATGCGTCAAGCTACTTCACAATATAAGAAGTTAACGAATCATTTTGATTTATTCCATCGTATTTAAAAACTAAGGAAGATTGTCACTCTATTTGAAATGGAAACAAATTTTTAGACCAGATAAATTGATGAAATTCAAAGAATTGTAATCAAATTGACCCGAAATTCAACTCACGTGTCCACTTCCTTTTTCAAGATATCATCATTAATAAATTTGCTTTTTAACATAGGAATTCAACTCACGTGTACACTTCCTTCTGCAAGATATAATCATTTAAGAGTTTTTTTTTAATTTAAAAAATAACATGTTCACGCCTTCTATGATTTGATCAATTTTCACACCAATTTCCGTTAGTGAACCTATTTCCATATCGATTTACTTCGGTTTAAAGTGACTGTTCAATTTCACTATCTAATATAAAATAATGTTGTTTTATTTTTACAAATAAAAGAGGATACGGGTATGATATGTCCATTTCTTATATCTTGTTATAGTTTAAACACTATTATAACAACATGTTTTGTGAGCTTGATGTCATAGGTTCGAGTTACGAAAACAGCTTCTTGTACAAAGTGTAGGGTAAGGTGCGTACATCAGATTGCAAAGCGATCCGACTTCTCTCCGAACCCTGCGCAAACGCATGAGCCTAGTGCACCGAGAACGCCCTTACTATTATAACAACAACAACAACATTACCTCATTACCTTAGAGACTCCTGCCTACGACGGGATATGGATGGTCGGATGTACGCAACCATACTCATGCGTCAGAAACACACAGAAAACACCTTCTTTTACAAAGTGAAGGATAAAGCTGTGTCAGATCGCAAAGCGATTCCGCCCATTCCCGAACCCTGTGCAAACGCGGGAGCCTAGTACACCGATAACACCCTGACTATTATAATAACAACACTACCCCATTACCTTAGAGACTCCAGGCTATGGCGGTTATGAAGGATCAGATGTAAACAACTATGCTCATGTGTTAAAAACAGACAAATGTCGTTTCTTAATGTCCTATAATGAAAATTGCGTCAAGCTGTGTTGATCAAATATTAAACGATTGAGTAGACGATTATTAGAATGTCATTTTTACTCAACTTCAAAAGATAGAGGTAAACTTTTACTAGCTCTAAAAAAACAACTTATACTAATGCAAAATCAAATTACTGATTCTTTGATATCCAAACAAATACATACATAACCCAGTCTTTTATCTGGGTATAATGAGAACAAGAATGAGCACCATTAGGCTTGCATGGACATCATCAACCATTAAAATCCTATTTTTTCCCCTTGTTAAAAGCTCTCTCATATAGAGAAATGTCTAATCAACATGGACGATGACTTTCGTCTTGAAACAAACATTAATAACTAGTCTTGAATGGCTTGTAAGTTTTGAGATCAGTAACAACCCCAGCAAAAGATCCAGCAGCAGCTGCAAGAGATATAATCAAACAAGCAAGACTCAAGATTTGTAGGCAAATCCATCTTGTGCTCCACTTTGGTATCTTCTTTTGCACTATATACATTTCCACAGGGAAATAAACCGTGAGGGGCCAAAATCCAAAGGCACCAAGAATCCCAACCACATCATTGAAGAAAGGCATTAGCATCGAGATGACCGTGGTGATGATCACGAATATGGTCCGCCAAACCAACCTGAACAGGTTGAGCTTGAAAGACTTGAACCCGAATATCGGGATCTCGATGTCTTTCTTGATGATTTTGCTCTCTGGGAACCATTCTGTGGCGGTTTTTTCGACAAAGGCAAAAAGGGGTTGGCAATAGACTTGGTATGCACCAACCAAGTGGACAACAATTGCAATGTTGGCAATGTCAAGGAGCCAGTATGGATCAAAGAAGCCAAAACCAGTTAAGAGATTCCCAGGAGCAAGGTCTCCATATGCTGCATAACCAGCACAACCACAGAGCATGTAGAAAATTGTGGTCACTGTCACACTAAGCAGTGTAGCCTTTTTCATTGTTTTGAACTCTGATGGTGGAGCCTTAATAGTATCCTGTGAACATACAAGCATGAAGTAAAAGTTAGCCCTCTAAAAATCACAAGTTGTAACCCAATAACACTATTCCTTCCGTCCTAGTTGCGTACGGTCCGAAAAGGGGGCTGGATCCCTTTGCGATCTGATGTACGTAACCTTATTCTACATGAGGCTGTTTACGCGGCTCAAACCCGGTCACAAAGGGCGTCTTCGGTAAAATTAAATATTAATAATAGTTAACAAACAAACAGTATATTTGAGTGATGTTTTAGAGATAATTTTAGATTCCAAGTTGGACTAATAAAATGGGACCAAAACACTAGTTGTTATAAAGAATTCTGGGCAGGAATATACCTGAATTTCTATAAGGATGAGGGAATAAGAATAGGCAAAAGCAATGTCTCCAAGAGCTTGAAAGCTTCTCCATATTTTGTCAGTTTCAGTGACCGTACCAATACTGATTCCCGTGAGGCTTCCCCTGATTTTGCCATTTTCTTTATTTAAAGAAAAGGAAAAAGAATCTCAAAGTTAATAATAGTGCAGTAAAAAAGAATTCCATAAGAATAAACAAGAAGATTTTGCAAGAAGGTGATCTTTTCCTTACCAGCTACTTTGGAAATCCCAAGGCCAAGACCAATGGTAGAATAGGTAAAAGACATGACAGCAGCCACAATTGAAAGCCACCATATTTGATCAAAATCAGGAATTTGTGAGAAAATGATCTCAATCACACCAAAAGCTATCATGTATGGATTGCTTGAAATTCTGCAAGGAGCAGAATGCCCTTTTGTATGGAAACAATTAGACCTCTTGATAGCCCTGTTAAATCATACTTGTGTTAGTTCTTGTTTTACTTTCTAAAACAAAACAGAAACCAATCTTAAAAGCTTCATTTTTTTGCTTCCAAACTTACGTCATACTTATAGCAGATGCTATGGTATATCCAATAGCTACACCAAAAAGATTTATATATTGAATTGCCCCACAAACCTTCACCTGAAACCCACCTGAAAAAAAAAAATCAAAATTTGTATTCATATTAGTCAGTTCCAGCTCATGTTAAAGAACAAATGCATAACATCTTCCAAACAAAATGTGCCATGGGAAACATAACATGAAAAAGAACAGAAAAAAGGTACCCTCTCCTCCCAAAATAGACAATATCAATATTTTTATGAGAGAGAAGTAGAAGAGAATGGAAAAACACACCAAGATTGGCTCTGACAGCTTCCATATATGTATAATTTCTCTTTCCAGAAACAAGGTCACCAGATCTATAGCAAGCAGCTAGAAGAGTGGAAGTGTAATATGTGACAAAAGAGAACAAGAAAAGCACAGTCGGACCAGCAATCCATCCCAGCTGAGCTGTTGCCCAAGCCAATGATAAAACTCCTGACCCAATCACAGCTGTAATAATATGGGCACTAGCAGTCCAAACATTGCCTGCAGAGTACCAACGGCAAAAACAAGAAAACCCCATTAGGACAAACAACTTCAAAGAACTAAATCAACTCAATTCCTACCCAAAATAGAGGGTTCTTGAGGTGCAAACTCTAAATACCAGTTCTTTTGAGACGGCCATCATCATCAAAGCACTTGGAGCCACCTTGAGGGGGGAAATGAGAGGCTACTTCAAACGCCTGTGGATGGCTTTGAGCTTGATTGTTTTCTCCCATCTTTTTATGTAACAATTTCCAATAAAAAACACAAAATTTGAGATGGGTTTTTCTTCAAAGTCCAAATAGTATCTAACAGAACAATAAAAAGTCCTCCACCATCTTCTCAAATAATTCCTTAATTGTCCACCTACAAATAAACACTGAAAATATCCCAACCCAACACAACACAAGTGCTTTTATGGGGTATTGGGAAATGGGATTTGTAAGAGAAAGAAGAAGGTTGATAAAAACTAGGTAAGAGGGAGGAGGAATGGATGGTTTGAAAGAGGAAGTAGGAAGAGGTATATATAGGAGGGTAGAGTAGTGAGTTAAAGGGAGATGGAAATATACATAACCCAATTAGTATTCGAGTATTCTGATATACAAAATATAACAAATTTGAAGGTATTGGTAGACACCTTTTGTGGTCATCTTGTACAGTCGACCTAAAAGACCGCTGAATACCTGATTTACATCATCTACGAAGCTTCATAGACTAAGACAATAGAGTCCATGAGCGAAGATTTCGTCTTTTGCTAACAAGGTATTGGTATGATGTCGGAAAGCCACGTGCTATAAATGAGAAAGAAAAAAGTGGTTTGAGGACGCGTTGGTCAACGTTTATACAAGGGGGGTGAGAATTGAGATCAAGGGGTCATGCGTTGCCTAAAGACTCATGTCTTTTCATATATAACCGCCTCTCATTATGGGCTTGGATGTTTCTCCATATCATGAATATCTTGTCTTTATTTATTTATTTCTTATTTTCCCATCAATTTTCTTCTCCAGGCAATTAAATTTTTGTGGAATCTGTTAGAATGAATATTTTTTTTACGTTAATGGTAAATATACACTTTGTTTTTTATGATTCATTTTGACTATTGATTAAATAAGAAGGTATGTATATATAAAAAAAATATGTACTTATTACTGGTTTTTTTTTATTACAGAGGATGAAAAAAATCCTCGGGTTATGGGTTACTAGGTTGACTTTATCAGAACGTTATGAAACCATGACGTATATATACCACATACTTTGAAAACATCATTTAACATTGCCATGTATGTGTGCGTAATCACTTCTACAAACATCATTTAGCATGGCCATGTGTGTGGGTATATCGATACACATATATATGCATACACACACACAACAACAACAACAACATTACTTCATCGCCTTAGAGGCTCCTGCCTATGACGGGGTATGAGAAGGTTCAATGCACGCAACCATATCCATGTGTTAGAAACACATAGAAGTTGTTTCCCGATGTCCATAATGATGTGTCAATGTATCTCGATCAATTGCTACTTCATAATATATAAAGCGTAACCAATTTAGTAAGTCATTTTGCTTTATTCCATCATATTCTAAAGTGAAAAAAATGTGTTTTTGACTCTATTAGAAATGGAAAGAATATTTTATATATGTCTATGTATATATGTACGTGTATGTGTGTTTGCGCGTGTGTACATCAAATTTTGTAGTAGATTTTCTGATTAATAGTCTAAGGTTTGGATATTGCTCAGACGGAATTAATCAAATGGGTTAGCGTGAAATCACTACTTGATTAGTGGTTCACTTAGTAGATCATTGGGTCTACTGAGATCAATGTTTTTGTGCTATTTGGGTTTTGTCCTTAAACAAAACTATAGAAACTATGCAGCAAAAGATCATTCTCTGGTTCTGAGGGCTTTCACTGTCTCAGTCCAAAGGAGCATTGTAGAGGATGCAAATCAGGAGTACAAAGGCCTCCTAGGTTGGGTGAAGACTTACACAATGACCACACATGGTGTCCTCTGCAAACCAAGCCTTCGGCCTAGCATCAGCGAAACACATACACTGTGCGTGTCTCTAGATTTGAACTCTTGATCTCTTAGAGTATATCTCAACCCAAGTATCAACTGAACTATGCCCTAGGAGTTGGAATCTAGAAACCTTTCTGAATGTAATATATTTTGGCTTCATACTGTACTCAAATATACTACTCGAGTTCTGTGAGTAAGGCCATAGATAACAGTATAATGACTTTTTTATATATTGATGATCTTTGAATCGAATAAGTCATATGTCAAATGTATGGTAGGTCGTAAAGTTTTCGAGTTTAGACTTTTTACCGACTAACCTAAAAAGACGCAAAACTTATAGACTTATCAAAGGCTTAGATTTCAAAAGTGAACATCAATTCAAATATAGCTAAAAGAAAAATACTATCTATGTTCTAAAATATTGTCATACCAAGTCGACACGCAGTTCATCAAATATCATTTTAATCAAATTGTTCAAAACATTTGCACACTATTTATTGTAATTTGATCTTACATGATTCGAATTACTATTTGACAAACTATTGTATAAAACACTTAAAAAATTTGGTCTTAACTAATTGGACCAAATACTTATTTGACTACGTGTGACAATATTTTGAAGATGGAAAAAAGAGTATCAGAATAGAAAGATAGAACTGGACCAAAATTTCGCTTATTTTATTCACTCTGAAAAACCAAATTCCTGAAGAAAACAACTTACAGCGACCATGCTTTAATAAATATTTGCATAGATAGAATTAATATTTCTAGTTATTGAATTGTTTATTGTTCCATTTGCAGACCTGAAAGTAAACGGCTATGAGTTTAAACGGTAAAGAGTCAATAAATCAATATGGGGAGCGAGGGGGGCGAAAGAGGAGATGAGGTCCTCCTTATCTCCAAATCCTTCACTTCTCTTTACACCAACCGTCACATGTTATCCATCCATGTTTATACACTCTTTGCTGACTAACTTTCATATAGTCTCACTATTCTCTTCTACTATCACGTGGCGGGCGTTGGAAAAAAGATGAGAGATTTAGAGATGAGGTGATAAGGATTCATGTATAATTAATGTAAACTATGACTAGATTCTTTGCGTTGTTGTTTATGATTCTGATAACAAACAGCCATCAGGTTTTACTTTTATCACACATTACATAAAAATGATAACTGACGCTGACCTTTTGAGTTTTCCAACATAATAACCAATCACCTCAAAAAGGGAAAAAAAACCATAATAACCATAAATATTTAAAAAAAAACACACACACACACAATAGCCATAAAGCTTAGTATATAGAACAGGACAGTAAAGTTATCCTGGGCGGCTTATTCAAAGATGGTATCCTTTTTAATAAGTTAGGTTCGAATTTCCATATTTTTTTAATGGAGCGGAGATATTTGGTCTTTGAGCTAAGACCCTCTCCTTTTCTAAACCAAAAGGTCAAATCCTTGGTTCTTTTCTAGCTCCATGGCTGATATAAATTGGAAGTCCAACGGTTTTCTAGATTGGTAAAAGATTGACAGACAACTCACACAAGGAACCAAACAACTCACACAATGAGTCCATTGCAAACCGAGTCAGTAATCCAGCATCCAATTAGATCGGATTCAGGCATTTGGCTTTCTAACCCAGAAAGAAGTGTTGCTTTAACACTAAGCCTATTCTAGTTCAAGCCTATAACTTTCTAAAATAATGTCTTAGTTCGAATACCAACTAGATCTCTCTTTTTCATTTCCGTATTAGAACACATTAAACGGTTTGTCCCACATTTATATCAAGGAGTCATGTATCGACTTTGTCTAAAGGCTTTCTTGTTACCAAAACAAAACTTAGTATCTAAAGTTCTGTTCTTCTTATGTCTCGACAATATTGTCATAGTTCACTTATCAATATAGTATAAAATCAACCGTGACAATATTTTTGGAATGAAAAAATACTCCCTATGTTTGAACAGTATTATCCTAGTTTTTTTTGTGCTCAAAATATTCTTCACTTTCTAACAATAATAATTATTATTATATAACTAGTAGCAAAAATTTCTGTATTACTATTTTAATTAACATTTACATGATTTTTCTGTTTTATCTCCTTTAACCAATTAAGGATAGAATATCAATAAAAATCGAAATAGTTTGGTTTCTTTAAATTATGTTTAAGTCAAAACACGATCATATTTTTGAGACGAGAAAGTAATATATTTTTTAAAGTACTCCGCTCGCTCCCATGCTCGTTTCTAAAAAAACATCACTTTCCATCAATAGAACGAGAAGAAAATAAATTATATGAAAAAGAAGAGAATGAAACAAAGCTGTGTGGATTACCTTTTGGAAACCCATCTTTCTGTGGAGTCTCTCTAACAAATTCTACTTGCTCAAACAAAACGGCAGACTCCAAAGGAAATATGAGAGATTATAAGAGTTATGAGAAGCAATAATGCTCTGTGCCTTCCTTCAACTCTCACCCCAATTTATATATTGCTAAAGAAGCTGGAAAATATTAATTTATTTACTTGATTCCTAAATAAAAATTCAATACTTATTAAAGGGTTTTTAATTCTCAACCATCCTTTCAGGAATAGTATCAGGTTCCTTTGCATTCTTTTTCCTTCCGTCATTATTTGTGCATATACACGTTATGACTATTTTAATAATGTAAGCGGTCTGTTTGTACTTTACTAAATTCCTTAACTAACACATCATAGTCCTATTATTGTTTTATATATGCACGTACAGATAGAGTCGGAGGTCTCACTGGAAGCAAACTCTCTATTCCTTAGGATGGATGTATTGTTTGCCTGCCTCTCACCCTCCCCAGACCCTAACGGTAGCTTTTGATGTCGTTGGAATATACTGAGTATGTGTTGTTGTTGTTTGTTTCTATAAAATATCTTTTATGAAAAAAATACAAAGTAAATCATTTTAATGAGTTCAAAAATGAGAATTGAAATATTTTGCCAGTCAACATTCTGGTGAGTGGGTTGGCTTAGAATAATCCGGAAATGGATACAGAATTTCGGTATTATGATTAAAGGCATAATTAAATTTTATCAAGGATAGGGAAATTGGTATCGTATTCCAATCTTTTTAAGTCACCAAGCTCTCAGGAAAGAAAGGTCGAGACAAAAAGAAGGTTTTACAGGTTTTACCTTTTGATTTTTATCGAGCTGGTGTCTCGCTGGAAACAAAATCTTTATTCTTTAGGATGGGGATTTTGTTTGCTTGCCTCTCACCCTCCTTAGACCTTGACGATATTTTTTGTTTTTGTTGGGATATACTGGGTATGTGTTGTCGTTGTAGTATTTTCATGCATGGCGAGTTTTATGGTGATGAATGAATAATTGACTAATATGATAAATAATATTTGCTATATTATTTATAGTAAATAATATCGGAAACTTTCTATTTGTATATATTACACTGTTATAACTATTTTAATATAGAAACTTTCTATTTGTATTTACTATATTCCCTCACTAATACACTGTCACATCATATCCCTATTTACTTTGTCATCTATCCATGTACATATTGAGCCTGAGGTCTCAGTGCAAGCAAAATCTTTATCATTTGGGATAGAGGTATTGTTTGTCTGCTTCTCACCCTCCACAGACCCTAGCGATAGCTATTGATGTCATTAAGATATATTGAGTATGTGTTGTTGTTGTTGATAACTAATATTCAATAACAACACTGATGAAAATACAAAACAGGAGGTCTGCCTTCAATTATTTGTGTATACAGACGGTTTTACATGTTTTACTATATTATTTGTGTATACAGACGGTTATGACTATTTAATATCGAAAACTTTTTATTTGTATTTACTATATTCCCTCACTAACATATTGACACACTATATCTTTATTTACTGTGTCATCTATACAGATACATATAGAGCCGGGAGTTTCATGGGAATCAAACTCTCTATCCTCTGGATAGAGGTATTATTTGCCGGCCTCTCACCCTTCCAGACCCTAACGATAGCTTTTGCTGTCGTTGGGATATATATGTTGTTGTTGATAAATAATATTCAATAATAACATTGATGAAATACAAAACTGGAGGTACGCCTTCAATTATTATGTTTGCTATTCGTAATTAAGTAACTATTAGTATTTAATCAATAACAACCTCAAAATTTGCCGGCAACTTTGAAGTTTGAATGCTGCTTCATCCGCTAATGACTTTGATTTACATATATACATAAATATCTATATGTATACACACAAGGGAAAAGAAAGGTTGAGACAGAAAGAAGGTTTTCCTTTATGATAAATTTTTTCTTAAACCTTATTTGATATTTAATATTGACAAATCTTAATATGCCCGTTGCTCCGCTAATCACTTGGTTATACATGGACATACTAAGATCTATACACAGCTATTTCTTTCTATTTATATACCCATATATATGTATGAGGGTATGTGTTTGCAAGTGTGTATATATGTGTGCATGTGTTTATATACTTATACACACAAGCACACACATATAAGCGTGCGCGCACACATATATATACACACACTTATATACATAAACATATATAGACATATGTATATATACCGAAATATATCGATGAGTGCCGCCTGACCTGGAGACATGTGCGACGCTGCTGATTCTATGTTGATCATCTGCAGGCCATGGCTGGCTTGGCAGGGGCTTCGGCTCCTACGATAGGTTTGCTTGATGCCGCACATATCTGGATAAATTTGATAAGGAAGATGATTACCAACGATATTTTTATAGGAAAATATAAAATATTATGGGATATAAAATGAAAATTACGAAATGGACAACGGATTACGATCCTAAATATGATATACCAATCGTTTTTTTGGGTTTCTTTTGAAAGATAATCAATACATATAAAGGGTTGAAGGGCCTTACATGCCGTAGCACGCAAGATCGGACAACCTTTCAGGGCTGATCATGCCGCAACTTCGTTAGAATTTTTAACAGACTTTCAGTAGCTAAGGTTTGTATCAAATGTCTTGTATCATTTTTACTTACAACTCTTGACCAATTTGTGATTGAAAAATTATGCTCTAATACACTTCAAAGAGAGGTTTATAGCTTACAAATGACAATATAGACGTTGAGCATTTAATGTTTTAGCGTATGAGGGCAAAAGAGAGAGAAACAATATTATTGGCCCTTGTACTATGTTTTCAAACGGATTTTTTTTTTCTTTTCCAGAAGCTGCTCTAGCACCGAGCATTCAAAGTTTAAGATTTAGAGTTCGTTCATGACATCAAACTCAAGTTAGAGTTGGATGTTTAGAGTTAACAACTTCAACATAGAGTTTTTATCTGGCTATCCCAACGTTCATTCAACTCCATTTAGAGTCGAACATTCAATGTTAAATATTTAAATTTCCATCAGATCACTTAAACCTTCTTTTATCAATATGTTGGTTGCATAATGCATACCCAAACATGAATTCATCAAAATACTTTGAGCAAATCACTAAAGCACTCAACAATGAATATTCACTATCAATGGTAGAACATGAAGAATCTACAGACTATTCATCATGTCTTCAACCTCTTTTCAAGGTGTAGCATTATAACACAGTACAATTTGATATCATGAAGATGTATGCTGATAAAATCAGTGTGTTAGAGGCACATCTAGAAACTGTCAAGGGAAGAATCTGCATCACAATTTGATATATATCATGAAGTAGCTTTTTTATATTTTCTCTTATACTACTGAATTTTGTATATGTTTTGTTATCAAATTCATAGGTCTGGTTATGTTCATGCCCCGCATGATGAAAAAAACCATCTATGAGAATATGATAGATTACTTAATGGATTGGAATATTGATAGAAGACTTTGGGATGTAAGCAAACTCTCTATCTTTTGGGATGGAGATATTTTTATTGTGTCTCTCATTCTCCTTAAACCTTAGCGGTATCTTTTGATGTCGTTGCGATATACCGGATATAATGGTTGTTGTTGTATAGAATGTTATACAATATTCTGAGGAAGATGACAAACAAACACGAAACAAATGCCGAGACGTGATGTGAATCACTGTCCTTAAAAGCAATTTCGAGCAAGGTGAACTACAAGCGAATGCTTCCCAGGATTTAACGGCTTCCCTTTTTCCTTTGCTCTAGGAGAAAGAGAATAAACTTGCAAATTGAAGAGTCTAAAAGTAGAGGAGAAGAAGAAGAAGACTGCTGAAGAATTTCTGCACTCAAGAAAATCACAAGGGAAAACTTCTATATTTGCAACATAGTTAAGCCTTGTATATATAGGCTTTAGGGTAGTAGAAAACAACATTTTAAACTAGTTTCAGCAGTTTTCTAACCTCTCAAGCCCGTTGAATAACGTTCACAATCGAAGGGAGATGAACCTTGGATTAAAAGTTGCATCACACAGTGAAAAGTTCTGTCTGTTGGACATCGATCGATCACATCGATCGATCGATGTCACTTCGATCGATCGATGTGATCGATCGAAGTCTGACAGAGACTTCACTTTCTTTACTGTCCTACATCGATCGATCACATCGATCGATCGATGTCACTTCGATCGATCGATGTGATAGATCGAAGTTAGACAGTAAACTTCAGCAAGCCTCAGATCCATGTCGATCTCTAACGTCGATCGATCAATGTACATCGATCGATCGAAGTGAGAGATCGATGTCCAACAGAGGCTCTTTCAGCTTTATCCACTTCACATTAATCTCCCGAACGATCTCATACGTGTTCTATATAAGTTTGGAGCATACGAAAAGGAACTTTAACGTCCTTTTTCCAACAATCCCCCACATGATCCAAACTTATATACAAACTCTCTTGAACGTTAAACAACTAACCTCTCTACTTTTAACGAAGACAAAGACACTTAATGGACAATGACTTTCGTCTTGAATTGCCACTTAGTTCAAGAAGAAGCATATAAACGGAAATAAGATGACAAAAGTCTTGAATCTTATTTCACTATTGTTTATATAAACTTACAACTTACATGTCCTTGACTAGCTTCAGGCAAGTTCGCGGTTTGGTGCGATATCGGCCATGCACCCAGTCCCAGGTTTTCATAAGAGCTCTAGTGAGTTGTTCCAAACTCTCATAGGAAGCGACACCACCTCCACTCTTATATAGGTGATGTTCATCAAGTGTGTACTGCGCACACCATCATACAACATGACTATGAACTTCATTAAGAGATTCTAAAAATCTCACCCTCCACAATTTGCAGTAAGTACTATCTTTAACAACACCATAGGAAGGGACTAATGATAGTACTTGTAGAACTTTTATATGACTTGTTTATTACCACATTGAACCCCGTTCGTAGGATCTCTACTAATAGTGGGTTGGGTTGCCGTCATACAAAGTTCACAACAATGGAACCAGTCCCATTCCCCTCGATGCTTGTTGGACTAACTTCTTATTTAGTCCTTTAGTCAAGGGATCTGCCAGATTTAACTCGGATCTTACAAACTCCAAGTTAATCACCCCTGAACTAATCAAATCCCGCACAATATTGTGTCTCAATCTGATATGCCGGCTCTTTCCATTATAGATCTTATTCTTTGCTCGAGCGATCGCTACCTGAGAATCACAACGTATAGAAACAGAAGGCATTGGGTTATGCCACAAAGGAATATCAAGCAATAAATTCCTTAACCATTCAGCTTCAGATGCAGCAAGTTCTAAAGCTATAAATTCTGATTCCATAGTTGATTTTGCTATACATGTTTGTTTAGAAGATTTCCATGATATGGCTCCACCACCTAAAGTGAACACATAACCATTTGTCGAATTAATCTCATCATTATCAGACACCCAATTAGCATCACAGAAACCTTCTAAAACTGCTGGAAAATCATTATACATAAGACAAAGATCCATTGTTCCTTTGATATATCTCATTAATCTTTTTAAAGCCATCCAATGTTCACTACTTGGATTATGAGTATATCTTGCTAGCCTATTCACTGCATACGCTATATCAGGTCTTGTGCAGTTCATTAAATACATAACACTTCCAATGATTCTAGCATACTCGACTTGTGAAACACTATCATTTCTATTCTTCTTTAAGTGAACTGCTGAATCATACGGCGTACTTACGGGCTTAACATCAAATAAATTAAATCGTTTCAACATTTTCTCAACATAATGAGATTGTGACAAAGCATAACCCCCACAATTCTCGACTAACTTTAAACCAAGTATTAAATCAGCCTTACCCATATCTTTCATATCAAAAACGGAGGATAAGAATGATTTAGTACTATTCACAACATCCATGTTATTCCCGAAAATCAACATGTCATCAACATATAAGCATACAATAACACAACCAGAATTTTCTACTTTGCTATAAATACAACGATCACTTTCATTCACAACATAACCGTTGGAAATCATAGCATTATCAAACTTTTCATGCCACTGCTTAGGGGCTTGTTTAAGGCCATACAAAGACTTCTTAAGTCTACATACCTTATGTTCTTGACCTTGAACAATCATACCCTCCGGTTGATGCATATATATCTCTTCATCTAGATCACCATTCAAAAAGGCCGTCTTAACATCCATTTGGTGTATCACTAACTTGTTAATGGAAGCTAAAGCCACTAACACTCTAATAGACGTTATCCTCGCTACCGGTGAATATGTATCGAAATAGTCTATACCCTCTTGTTGGGTAAACCCCTTGGCAACTAGCCTTGCCTTGAATTTGTCTATAGACCCATCAGCTTTTAGTTTCTTTCTAAACACCCATTTACAACTTATAGGCTTACACCCTCTTGGCAACTCTACTAGTTCCCAAGTGTTATTACTAAGAATTGACTCAAGCTCACTATTAATGGCTTCTTTCCAAAACTTAACATCTATGGAACACATAGCCTCTTTATACGTCTTCGGATCTTCTTCCAAAATAAAAGCAGAGATAAAATCATCTCCAAAAGACTTTTCAACCCTTTGCCTTTTGCTTCTTCTAGGCATAGAAACAATTTCATCTTTAGCTCTACTGCTAGACTCACCAAGATCACAACTAGATCTAGTTTCCTTGTCTTTTTTCATTGGAAACTCATGTTCAAAAAATTCTGCATCCTTAGACTCTAAAATCACACCATTATCTAAGGTCATAAATCTATATGCAGCACTATTCAATGCATATCCTACAAAAACACAATCTCTAGTTTTAGAACCAATTTTATTCCTTTTGAACTCAGGAATTCCAACTTTGGCCAAGCACCCCCACACTTTCAAATAATTCAAGTTGGGTGCATAGCCTTTCCAGAGTTCATATGGCGTCAAACTGGTTTTCTTATGAGGAATTCTATTAAGAATATAGCATGCTGAAAGAATAGCCTCACCCCACATGTTACTAGGCAATCCGGAACTCAAGAGCATCGTATTCATCATATCCTTAAGTGTCCTATTCTTTCTTTCAGCAATGCCATTGGATTGAGGAGTATATGGAGGTGTAAACTCATGTATAATACCATTATCTTCGCAAAACTTTTGTAAAGATAAGGTACTATACTCACCTCCTCTATCCGATCTTACCTTTTTAATCCTTTTGTCTAGTTGGTTCTCAACTTCATTTTTATATTTGATAAACATACTTTCCGCCTCATCCTTGTTACTAAGCAAGTAAACCTTAGTAAACCTAGAAAAATCATCTATGAAGGTAATGTAGTACCGTTTACCTACCTTTACTCATCACACTTTTAAAATCTCCTAAATCACTGTGAATCAATTCCAATTTCTCGGTTGTTCTATTTACCGACTTGAAGGGTTTCTTATGATGTTTCCCTTCAACACAATAATGACACTTGGTTAAACTATTCTCATTATTTAACTCAATTAAATTGGTATTCTTCAACCTTCTAATTGCATCTGCATTAACGTGACCTAGTCTAGCATGCCATAAATCCAAGGAATCAACTATATACACAGAACTAGATGCAATCTTATTACTCAAACATACAGCATCAAGTACAAATAAACCACCCGAAGAAAAACCTTTCCCAATAAACTCCCCACTCCTAGATAACACCAGTTTATCGGAATCAAAAACAAGCTTAATATTAGCCTTGTTCAGAAGTGCTCCAGAAATCAGATTCCTCCGAATGGTAGGAACATGTAGCACATTGCTCAACTCCAGCCTTTTACCCGAAGTACAACTTGAGGAGCACTTTCCCTTTCCCGATAACTCGGGTCGCTCGTGCATCCCCAAGGAAAACTTGGTCTCCACTGTCTATCTCTTGATATTCAAGAAATAGATCTCTGCTGGTCGCAATATGTCTGGTGGCTCCAGTGTCCACCACCCATTCTGTTGCACCTCCGACAAGGTTTACCTCGTCGTCGACGACTGCAGCGATTGTTTCATTCTGAGAGTCTGAACGTCCTTCAACAAGATTAGCTTGTCCGCTTGACTGTCCTTTTCGCTTGTTGCAGAAGAACGCCTTGTGACCTAGCTTTCCACAAACCCAACATGCACCCTTTGGCTTTGCTTTGAATTGTCTCAGTGATTTGACTTTACCTGCAGCCTTGTTAGACTGGAACTTTGGTTTCTTCGCTACGTGTTCGACGACGTTGGCTTTGACGTGACCTTCATCTCCGCTCGCATCTTCAAGCCTGTTGTTTTCCTCTATACGGATATGCTTGATAACACTATCCATAGAAAGTTTCGTATCGTCATGCTTGCCCCTCTTCTTGTAATTGTTCCACGAGGAAGGAAGCTTTTCGATTAAAGCAGCAGCTTGGAAGGTTTCATCAATCTTGATCCCTTCCTGTTCAATATTATCCACCAGTTGTTGAAACTGATGAATCTGATCGTTGATCGATATGTGGTCAACCATTTGAAACTTGAGAAACTCGCTGACCACATATTTCCTTTTCCCTGCATCTTCAGAACCATATTTATTCTGAAGGGCTTTCCAAATTTCTTTCGCTGATTGAAATTTGACATAAATATCAAACAGCGAATTAGAAAGAAAATGAAGAATATGTCCTCTGCATGTAACATTGTCTGCATCAAACTTGAGTGCTTCTCCATCTTCAGTAGGTCTCTCCTTTGTCAGAACGTAGGAGACAGACAGCATCTCAAGGAAGAAGAGAACCTTTGCAGACCATCTTTTAAAGAACTTCCCATCAAAAGGCTCCAGTTTTGACATATCGGGAACAACAGATTGTTTGGATGCCATCTCAAAATTGCTTTTAAGATTGTTATACAATATTCTGAGGAAGATGACAAACAAACACGAAACAAATGCCGAGACGTGATGTGAATCACTGTCCTTAAAAGCAATTTCGCCTCCACCGGTGAGCAAGGTGAACTACAAGCGAATGCTTCCCAGGATTTAACGGCTTCCCTTTTTTCCTTTGCTCTAGGAGAAAGAGAATAAACTTGCAAATTGAAGAGTCTAAAAGTAGAGGAGAAGAAGAAGAAGACTGCTGAAGAATTTCTGCACTCAAGAAAATCACAAGGGAAAACTTCTATATTTGCAACATAGTTAAGCCTTGTATATATAGGCTTTAGGGTAGTAGAAAACAACATTTTAAACTAGTTTCAGCAGTTTTCTAACCTCTCAAGCCCGTTGAATAACGTTCACAATCGAAGGGAGATGAACCTTGGATTAAAAGTTGCATCACACAGTGAAAAGTTCTGTCTGTTGGACATCGATCGATCACATCGATCGATCGATGTCACTTCGATCGATCGATGTGATCGATCGAAGTCTGACAGAGACTTCACTTTCTTTACTGTCCTACATCGATCGATCACATCGATCGATCGATGTCACTTCGATCGATCGATGTGATAGATCGAAGTTAGACAGTAAACTTCAGCAAGCCTCAGATCCATGTCGATCTCTAACGTCGATCGATCGATGTACATCGATCGATCGAAGTGAGAGATCGATGTCCAACAGAGGCTCTTTCAGCTTTATCCACTTCACATTAATCTCCCGAACGATCTCATACGTGTTCTATATAAGTTTGGAGCATACGAAAAGGAACTTTAACGTCCTTTTTCCAACATAGAAGACTTTGTACAATTTACAGGTGGTAATTGTTTTGTTAATGATGTTATAATTGAGTTAATTGGTGATAGAATTGGTAGCGATGGTCTTTTATTGGATGGTACTTTTTTGCATATGCAATGTGCCGCTCATATTTCAAATCTGGTAATACAAGATGGTATGGCCATAAGTGGAAAGCGGATTGAAAGAATCCATGAGAGTCCAGTATATCCCAACCATATCAAAAGTTATCGTTGGGTCTGGGGAGTATGAGAGACAGACAAACAATACATTCATTTCAAATGATAGAGAGTTTGATTCCAGTGAGACTCCCAGCTCTATAGTGTGTTGTATTGGACAGTTAATCCAAAAAGAATAGAGAGGTTTGAAGAGGTAGCCCGACAACTTCGTACTTCATGCACAAATAACTTGTCACTTGATGCTAAAACTAGATGAAATTATGCATTTTTTTTTTATAAATGTTTTACCGATGACAATTGGTTTTGATATTTTAGAATGGCAGAAATCAAATGGAATTAAATACTCCTCTCTACAATCAACCACTAGAGATATTTTGGCTTTTTCTATAACTTCCGTAGCTTCAGAGTCAGATTTTAGTATGGAGGTAGATTGTTGCGATTGAGATCGCCTGACCCCTTCCCCCCTCACTCCTTCAGGACCGTCTGCCACGTGGCACACAGGGGATGGTGAGGCTGGATGGGGGTCACCCACATCCAGCCTCACTACCCCCTGTGTGCCACGTGGCCGGTGGTCATTTAATACCCCTTAAGGGGGGTCAGGTGATCCTTTCCCAGATTGTTGAGTCCACACCGCAATAGGCTGCATCCTAATACGGTTGACGCTTTGGCGTGCTACTAGAATTGGATGTGGTATAAAAAAAAAAAGTGAGAAAATCTTGTATATATTATGTATGCATTGTGAAAATGATAGTATCATTATCTAATTTTTTTTCATGCTCTTAATGCAGCTTTTGAATTGTCTTCACCATCACTGCCACCACCTATCATATTATTTAAGGATGATGAAGAGAGCACTCTTCTTTTCATTTTCAATGGAATCAAAAACACACTTTTCTTTGATTTTAGAATATGATGGAACAAATAAAAACGACTCAATAAATTAGCTGCACTTCTTATATTGTGAAGTGGCAGTTGATCGACACAGCTTGCCGCAATTTCATTATGCGTCATTGGAAAACAACCTATGTGTCTTTCTAACACATAGGTATGATTGCGTACATCCGACCCTTCCATACCCTACCATAAACAGGAGCCTCTAAGTCATGAGGGTAATGTTGTTCTTGTTGAAAGCATTTGAAATCGGCGAAGAGATTTTGGATTGGAAGGCCTCTCTCTATCCATATGGAAGTGTTAAGATATCTAAAGAAGCTTGAGGCTATATGCTAACCCCAAATTTACTAGCATACTGTAAATATTTAATTTTTTACGTTTGCAACGGAAAAAAATAACTGCTGAGTTCTATTGACTTGAGGACGAATGGTCCTTTATTAAACAACAACAACATTATCTTATTGCTTTTTTTATATGTTGGCTAAGTTGTGTCCTCATCTTCTTCTTCCAAAAAATGATCTATTTATGTCCTCAGAACGTAACTCAGTTGTTACTTAGTGTTAGGAAAGACAATATACTATATATCTTCTTACCTTAGATAGATGAATCATTTATTTATAACATGTAATTAAGGTAGAAATTATAGGGAGGAATTGTAGGGATTGATTGAGGATTGATTTACTTACCTTGTAAAGAAGATAGTACGGGTGTATAAAGTAGTGCAATGGATGCAACGTTTTATGTATGAATGAATGATTGAATTCTACACTCAACAATATTGTCTTATCTAACATGGGATTAGAGGGGGTTAATCCGACTCTGGAAAATCGCTGGTGAAGAAGTGAGTTTTTCTGATGAAGGCTCAGAAATTATATTCATAATCGCCCAACCGCAATCCGGACATACCTTACTCGAAGTTACCCTTCTCAGCCAGTTTTGGCAAAACTTACCAGTTGATACCAATCTCAGCCAGTATTTGGCGAGTCTTACCAGTTCTTACCCATCTCAGCAAATTGGCATGTGCACATCATCGTTATATACCTGCAACCAAAAATCATGTCAAATCCAGAGACTAGTGAACCGAAAACCCCAAATCTTACAGACATGGCCGTCCAAGTACCAAACATTCTCCAGAATAATACTCCAAAAAGAGTAACACATTCAACCCACACCACTGCGATCCCACTAACCACAAAAAATCTTACCATTACTGTCAAACTGAATGGCCTAAATTATGCTGTCTGGGCACCACTGATATTACAGGCAATTATTGGGAGAGGGAGGAGACATCACCTGACTGGTGTTCCTCATCCTCCTCCACCGACGGATCCAGAGTTTTCTGGATGGGAACAAGTAGATAATGTTATGTTCACATGGATTATTCAAACAATTGAACCTTCTCTTGTGGTAAATGTCACACGCTATCCCACAGCCAAAGCCTTGTGGGATGGCTTGGCCTTAACGTATGAATCTGGGACTGACTCTCTCAGAACTTTTGATCTTCATTGAAGAGCCAGTATGATTAAACAAGGGAGAAATAGTATAGAATCCTGTTGGAACAAGTTGCATGATATATAGACTGTGATTGATGCTCAGGAGCCAAATCCAATGATTTGTGCAGCGGATATCAACACATACAACAAAAAATGGAAGCTCTCAGACTATACCAGTTCCTCACAGCCATAGACAAAAAATACACATCTGAAAAAAATGACTTACTCAAACGGGATCCATTGCCAATACTAGAGACAACATATAGAAAAATACACAGAGCCAAGGACAGATCCGCTGTCCTACATGATGGAATCCCCTCAGATGATGTATCTTCACTGGGGATCGGTCAAGGTCTTGCAGCACAATATGCAAATACCAGAGGAAGAGAGTCTGCTGAAGTAGAGGAAGGGGTGGCCAGTCACGCTTCAGCACATCAAGGCGCATGGAGAAGAAAGAGGGGCTAATATGCAGCCACTGTGGCGGAAAAAGGCACACAAAGGAGACCTGTTTCCAGATCATTGGGTATCCTGAATGGTATGAGGGCAAGAGACATCAAACTGATGGAGGCAAAGTAAAGGAGTGGCGGCAGCAGGCACAGCCGCCATAGCAAAGGAGCAACAGACGCAGAGGAAGAAGGAGACCTAGACGCCTCCAGAACATTCGGTGGAGGTAAAACCCTCAACCCTTATAATGTTTCACTTGACAAATTTGCCCCTATGGATATTACCTCTGAGTCCCTGCAGGTTTCACAAATAACAGGTTCCAGTCCTCAATTTTTAGAAGAATGCATCCGGCCCCCATCAGCTTCCTACTTAACACAATCCAGCCCCTCAGTTTCCAGCCAACTCAACAGTCACCCATATTTTCCCAAAAATAATAAAATTGCCCACACTTTTTCGATAAACTCCAAACCAACCCAGAAATTCCCAACCCAAGCCTCTCTCAGTGGATCCTTGACAGTGAGGCTACTGATACTATGACTAATGACCCTCGAGATTTTCACAACTGGACCACACCTACTAAAACTCATATTGAAACTGCTAATGGATCCCTCATTCCTGTCACTAAGGGCGGCACAGTTCTAGTCAATCCTCGTTTACATTTGCGTAATTGTCTTTATGTGCCTAGTTTGTCATCTAAATTACTCTCCATTAGTCAACTTACCCGAGAATTAAATTGCGTTGTGCTTATGTACCTTACCTTTTGTATCTTGCAGGATATTCGCTCGAGGGAGATCATTGGACGTGGCATTGAGAAGGATGGACTATATTATGTGCCAGATGTGGTGTAACAGGGCCGGTGCAATCATGTCACTGGAACTGCTGAACAACGGCTGTGGTTATGGCACCATCATGTCGGTCATCCCTCGTTAAGTTATATGAAACTGTTATTTCGCTTTTTAACTCGTTCCAAAATTACTTTGCATTGTGACACTTGTTTACGTGTGAAACATCATCGTTCCACGTATAAACCAAATAATACCAGAGTTAAAACTTTGTTTACTTTGATTCATTTCGATGTGTGGGGTCCATCTCCATATCCTACTAGTCTTGGGTATCGATATTTTGTTACTTTTGTCGATGATTGATCACGCATGACCTGGATTTATTTTCTTAAAACTAAATCTGATGTATATTCTATGTTTGTTGAGTTTATCACCTGATTGACACCCAATACCACAAGAAAATTTAAATTCTCAGATCAGACAACGGGGAGAGTATTTCAATACCAATCTACAAGACTTCATCAAAACCCATGGTGTTTCCCATCAGACATCTTGTCCCCACACACCAGAACAAAATGGTGTGGTTGAACGTAAAAATCGTATTTTACTCGAGATGACCCGAACAATGATGCTGGAATTCCATGTTCCAAAAGCTTTCTGGCATGAAGCCATCGCTACATCTGCAGATCTACTTAACCGCCTCCCTGCTAAAATCTTGGGCCATCATACTCCGCTGTCCGTTCTTGCTACACACAAATCCATTCTTACACTACTCCCGAAAATCTTTAGATGTACCGTATTTGTTCATATTCCCTCTGCACACCGTACCAAACTCGACGAGTGTGCCGACAAGTGTGTATTCCTTGGCTATGCTATGTCCCAAAAGGGGTATCGTTGCTATAATCCACGTACAAATCGTGTTCATATCACCCTGGACTGTACATTCCTTGAACATGAATATTTATACTCCGCCGCGTCTTGGTCTTATGGAGAGACATCAGGCGAGACATACGACTGGCTCCATAACTTTAGTCAGTTGGAAGTGGTTCCAACACGATAAGTAGGTGGTGCCGACTGTGCTTTTCCCGATCAGGATATAGTCCTTTCTTCCGATCCGCTTAGTGACTCATCTCCGGCGAATACTCTGCAAGATCAGGTACCGTTTGACACTTCTAATATTTTGACCATTCCTAGTTCAAGTGATATTACTATAACAAATTCTCCTAGTCCTGTTATCTGTGAAACTGATCAGGGAAACGAAGTTACTTCACTAGATCATGGCAGAATACTCCCATCACGACAAAATAGAGGAAGGCCTCCAGTTCGATATTCTCCTAGCAAGATATCCAGAGGAACGAATTACCCTATCGAAGGTGCAAAAAGGTTTCTGGCTTCAGTCTGTGACGTTTCGATTCTCAGGACAGTTGAGGAAGCGTTAAGTCATCCGGATTGGTATGTAGCAATGAAGGAGGAAATAAGTGCATTATACAAAAATAACACCTGAGAGAAGGTTCGGTTGCCAAGTGTAAAACACTGGTTGGATGTCGATGGGTATATAGCGTCAAGTATAAGGCAGACCGGAACATTGAAAGGTATAAGGCAAGGTTGGTTGCATGAGGATATACCAAGACTTATGGCATTTATTACTCAGAGACTTTCTCGCCTGTAGCAAAACTTGACACGATCAGAGCCTTGTTCTCAGTGGTAGCAACAAAGTCTTGGCCTCTCCAATAGTATGATGTTAAAAATGCTTTCCTTTATGAGGAACTGAAGGAAGAAGTGTATATGAGTGCACTCCCTGGGTTCTCCGAGGAGTTTGCAGATAATGACGTGTGTCGATTAAGGCGGTCATTGTATGGACTCAAGCAATCACCAAGGGCATGGTTTGGGAGGTTCACCACATTTATGAAGAAACAAGGGTATAAACAGAGTAATGCAGATCATACGCTGTCCGTAAAAAGAAAAGGTTCTCTCGTGACTTGTCTAATAATTTATGTAGATGACATGATTATTACAAGTGATGACATTGAAGAACTTGCCATCCTAGAATAGCAGCTGTTCTCTGAGTTCGTGATGAAAGATTTAGGTGACCTGAGATATTTTTTGGGAACTGAAGTTCAACATTCTAAAGAAGGAATCTTTATTTCTCAGCAGAAGTACATTTTGGATTAACTTGTAGAAGTAGGAATGATAGACTATAAACCTGCTGGAGCCCCAATGCTGGTAAATCAAAAACTAGATTTTGAAGAAGGAAAACCAGGTACAGATCAAGGGAGATATCAGTGGTTACTTGGAAAACTATTTTACTTAGCCCATACTCGACCAGACATTTCATTTGGAGTAGGTCTGGTAAGCCAGTTTATGCACCGTCCTCAAAATCATCATATAAAGGCAGTAATGAGGATCATCCGGTGTCTAAAAGGAACAGCTGGACGCGGTATCTGGTTTAAAAATCATGGTTATCTAGATATTAAAGTATTCACTGATGCTGACTAGGCATGAAATGTTGTGGACCGGTGGTCTACCTCTGGTTATTTTGCTCAAGTGGGTGGAAATGTGGTCACATGGAGAAGTAAAAAAGCAGAAGGTAGTTGCGTTGTTAAGTGCGGAGGCAGAATTTCGTGGAATTGCAGAGGGAGTCATGGAGATTCTATGGTTAAGGAAGCTACTGAATAATTTAGGGCTTCAAGTTTCACCACCAGTTAAGTTGATGTGTGATAATAAAGCCTCGACTAGTATCTCTGAGAATCCGGTACAGCATGATCGGATCAAGCACATTGAGATAGATCGCCACTTCATTAAAGAGAAGATTGAAGAGAAAATTATCGAGTTGCCGTTTGTACCTTCCGAAGATCAGTTGGCGGATATTTTAACAAAGGATGTAGCTGGGATGCATTTGATGAAGCTTTGGTCAAGTTGGGCATTGTAGATTCACCTGCTCAACTTGATGTAGAGTGTTAGGAAAGACAATATACTGTATATCTTCTTACCTTAGATAGATGAATCATGTATTTATAACCTGTAATTATGGTAGAAATTATAGGGATGAATTGTAGGGATTGATTGAGGATTGATTTACTTACCTTGTAAAGAAGATAGTCCGGGTGTATAAAGTAGTGCAGTGGATGTAACGTTTTATGTATGAATGAATGATTGAATTCTACACTCAACAATATTGTCTCAGATGGTAGATTGTGACATGAAAGTTACATGTCCAATGCTTGACAGACACAATGTCGGTGTTTAGCTTTGTTGTTATGAAGTCTACTCCAATGTGAGCTCATTGATCCAGTTTAGGAGCTCCATCTTGTGAGCACCGAATCAATATCTTCCTACCTAAGAGGATCATGGTTGATCATGATTTGCATATTCCACAAAATCTTATAGGACTAGAATAAAGAAGTTTGTCAGGTCTAAGTAATGACATTTTTTGACATTAAGAATGACTTATTTCATATGAAAATGCCATTTTTTTAAATTTTTTCTTCATCATCATCATCAATCTTTTGAAAAGATTTAAATAGCGACGAAAAAGCATATCCTTAATTCTTAATATACGGGTTTTAGTCTGGCTTCGGAAAATTACAATTTTCAGTTCGGTTTCGTTTTCTTCTTTCTAAAAATCGATATTAGCTCTTCCATGTATTTGATATCATGCCAGTCAATTAGCCATATTTCTGGTGAGGAGACAAAATTTTAAATGTGTTCAAATGCTTTTCCTAAATAATTGCTTTTGTGAGTGTCTATACATGTTCAGCTTGCAATCAATTTAAGGGGGAAAAACAGTGCAAAGACCATTTCTATGTGGGGACAGGATCCTTTCACCGGGAGAGGATCTCCTGACCCCCTTCAAAGGGGGTATTAAATGACCCCCCGCCACGTGGCACACAGGGTGGTGGTGAGGCTGGGTAGAGGTCACCCGCACCCAGCCTCACCACCTCCTTGTGTGCCACGTGGCGGGCGGTCCCAAAGGGGGTGAGGAGTTGGGGGTTAGAGGATCTCAATCCCCTTTCACCCCCGCTTCCTTCACCTCACTGCTCACCGCTCGACACGTGTCAGCAGGGGATGGTGAGGTTAGATGAGAGTCATCCGCTTCTAGTCTCACCACCCCTTGTTACCACGTATCGAACGGTGGGTAGTGGAGTGAGATAAGAGGGGGTGAGAGGATCTCATCTCCTGTATGTGTGTTCTCCTGTATTTTTTAAGTTACATTCGCAGGCTTGCTTTAGGTTTCAAAATATAATTCGGACTTTAAATTCTATATATATTAGCGTAATTGAGTACGCATATTAGAGCAATTAGTAAGGTATCATTTTTTTGACCTTGAGGTTACGGATTCGAGCCGCGGAAAAAGCATCTTGCACAAAATGTAGGATAAGGTTACGAAGCCATCCGTCTCCTCCCAGACCCTACGCAAACGCGAGAAACTAGTGCGCCGGGAATACCTATATATTATCGTACATAACTTTTAACTCAGCATTTTTTATTTTATATTTTTCGTCGTATAAAAGAAATAATTTTTGTACAGAATAATAGCACTATCTTTAATGATTGATTACATCATATTAAAGAACTCTTTACGATGATTAAAACGAGTACTATATTAAATATTTTATTTATCATAAATGGATAAACTATTCTACAAACTTTTTCACTCAAATACTTTAAAGCTTCTCATATAAAACATGTCTTCAAGTAATTATATTTATAAGCATCATACCATTCTCAAAAATCTTAACCAAACCCGACCATTATGATGCGAAACACAAAGATTCGTTATGATGACTTTGTGAACAAGTTTTTATCGTTTGAGAAATTCATTATAAAAAAAATGATGGGGAAACAATCTGACCAGAAAAAAAAAAGATTATAAAAAAAGCAGCATTTTGTCTCTTCATATGATTATAATAGCTGTGGTGGAAAAGTCAAACACATACCCGGCCAAAAAAAAAAAAATCTGATGAAGCTGAAATTTTGGACTAAAAATTTCTACTTTAGCTTTTTTTTGCCCCAAATGACATTTAAGTTTTGAATAAACGGGCTTCTTTTGAGTTTGGATCTTCTCACCCACAATCTTCTAATCCACTTTCTCACCGTAAGATACGTGGCAGAAGAGAAGAGTGGTGCGGCTAGAGGAACATAACCCGCATCTAGCTTCACCACCACTTACTGCTGCCGTGTCGTGCGGTAGAAAAGTAGGCGAGAGGATTGTGATGAGAGGATCCGGTCACGCTTCTTTTGATGGGTTGGATCTGCTGGGCACAAGAGGGTTACGAATCTATCTGATGACACATATCAGTATAAGAATAATAAGGTCAGATAACAAGTTAGTAAAAAACGTAAGACTAAATAAGTTCGGATTATGTTCACCCACATATAAACACGGCTCAATTAAAGATATTCTTTAGATAAGCTGATCCAATTCCACTTTTTATAATAGAAAATGATTCGTAAAATATTTGTGTTCAGCCACTATGTTAGTTCTATGTTGTGCTAAGGAAAAGTTCTATCATGAAGTAAAGAGAAACGACTAAAGATCCAAACTATCAAGCAAAGAGGCGAAATTCAGTCATTATAAATGGCCATAACGGTGTTAACGAACCGAGTCGAACTAAATACTAGGTTTTCGATTTCGTTTAGCTAAACGAACTGTTCGTCTCGGTTCGTTTAACTAAACTTACTTTAAAATTGGTTCGAGTTCGGCTTGATAACCTTATAATTGTTTAAACAAGCCGAACAGTTTGTGAATAATTCGGCTCGTTTAACTAAATGAATCCGAATACCTGTTCAAATTTGACTCGTTAACAAATAATTGCCGAACAAATACGAACCGAATACTAACAGAACTTGAACAGTTTGCGCATTGTCGGTTCGTTCAACATCCCGATACTGCCCTCTTAGATTTTATAGATTTAATTGGTAAAAAATAACTGGTAACATTTGTTCTTAAAATTAAAATCTGTCATATGTAATTGCGATCATGCATTAATTTAATACGGTGAGAATTAAATGTGAGAAACGTCTTATGAGTAACCTTTCCGCCCCTCCCCCTCAAAGCAGGGGTTACTTCTTAATAAATAATATAAACACAAATAAATCGAAATGTCAATAAAAATGACTCTGTTTCATAACCAAGCACCTACTCAAATTTGTTTACTTCTTATTATTAAAAAAATAATTACTGATTATTTTTTCTATAGTATTAAATTTTGAATTCTTTTATGCTCCTAAATTTCTAAAAGTTGGCTCCTAGAGCATAGCTCAGTTGGTACTCGGATTTGTACTTGCTCCAAGAGGTCAAGAGTCCGATTCCAGGGACATACACAGTGTGAGTGTTCCACTGATGCTAGGTCAAATACATGATTTGCAAGACACATCTTATATAAGTCACTGCGTAAGTCTTCACTCAACTTAGGAGGACACTGATCTCTTGATTTGCATCTTTAACAATTTGAGATGAGACGATGAAACGTTCAGGACCAAGAAATGGCCTTGCTCCAAATTTCTAAAAGTTAGAGTGGGAGTTATCCGCGCTATATCTGATGTGCCATTTACCTGCCACAGGCCCACAAGTAAAAGAAAATACAATGTCTCTAATAATGTGACCATGATCAGTTTCGTTAACACAAAATCATAGAAAAATCAACATAAAAAATGATTTAGTTTCTATATTTTAATCAGATGCAGCGAACAGTCGCGGATTCTCTGGATTCTAGAACATCATGTCACTGCTACGTATCTTTGTGAAGATCTACGTCATGTCACCGCTACCTATATGTGTGTGTGTATATATATATATATGTATGTGTGTGTATATATGTATGCATGTATATATATATGTATATACGCATATATATGTATGTATATATATACAGACGTATATATACACTCACATACATATGTACACATATATATAGATGTATACATATATACATACACGCATACACACATATATGTATATATGTATATACGTATATATGTATATACATACTTATAAATTGGTTCAATGAAATGAAAACGAATTAACGTGAACTTGTAGATTGATATCTAATCATTTTAGTGATTAGTTGCAGTAAAAGTTAACCCACAATTTCCAAACCTGTTGTAGAGCGAGAGGGTTTGAAACTTGAGAAAATTAGCATGACGATATCTAGGCTAATAGAAATTTGTGGAAGTCAATAAAATAGCCGGAGGACTAGGACAAATTGTATATAAATATTAATTTTGATCTTTAAGAAAATTTGTACTCCATGAAAAAGGTATTAGCCAAAGTGAGAAATGGATCTTTTTTTGGACCTTTCCCTACGGACTCAATTCAAGAGTTTGAAGAAAAATTCTTACATTGAGTCGGAGTCTCACCGGAATCAAACTCTGTATCCTTTAGAATGAAGGTATTGTTTGCATGCTTCTTACCTTTCCCAGACCCTAACGATATCTTTTGATGTTGTTAGAATATACTGGATATATATGTTATTGAAGAAAAATTCTTACACAATGTTAAGTTTGTTGTCTATTTTTTTTTATCAGTATAAGTTGAAACTTGAAATTCTTTTTTAGTTCTAATTGATATAAAACATAGAGCTATTTTCTTGCAAGTACCAATTTTCAACCAAAAGATGTTCTTCCCATATTTTCCCGTCAACCGAATGAAATGGGTCAACATTTTCTGCTTAACCAAACACATTTTTTCTTTTTTCTTTTTGTGAATAATTACCTTATTGTCTTAGAAACTTTTTCATGCGTTTCTTATATTGTGAAGTAGTAGTGGATCAACATAGTTTGACACATCATTATGAATCATCAGGAGACAGTCTCTCTGTGTTTCTAACACATAGGTATAGTTGAGTATATCCGACCCCTCCATACCTTTATTTTTTTTTATCTTTTTATCGTAGCTGTATATTATGTTATGATATGATAGGATTGTATCTCCAACCGTAGCTATGTCCGGTGTCACGAAATGGCTATTAGTGCTTAACAATTAACCACAAAAAGTTCAAGGACTGTCCGAAGTAACTCTACACCAGTTGATTATACGTGAAAGAAATCCCACTAGTTGTTGTAGGGTTATAAGCAAACTTCCTCTTAGGATACAACAGCCAACAACCTCTTATTCTCAGCAAAAGAATAGAGATTCAATGAACTTTCAAAAACAATAGTGAAAACGAGTAGGAAGAAGAATATAAAATGCAAGCATAAACTTGATTGCAAGATGTCCTGAAAAATGTGTTTTAATAGCCTATTTATAAGCTTTCAAACTCCATTCAGACGTTCAAGACCGTTGCGTGGTGATTGGGTATGTCCGTTGGTGCATAAGTTGTGATTCTATATGAAAAGACACTTCTGTTGGCACATCGATCGATCGATGTCTCACAGTAAGCTCCAACTTTTATCCTGTCCACTTCGATCTCTCACATCGATCGATCGAAGTCACTTCGATCGATCTATGTGATCGATCTATGTTGGACAGAATGTTTCAACTCTGCACTGAGGGTACAAAGATCGATCGATGTGACATCGATCGATCGATGTGATCGATCTATGTCCGGCAGAATACTCAACTTCATTTTCAAGCCACATGGATCTATCTAATTGAGACATGGATCGATTCATGTCAAGAGTCAAGTCATTCTTGCTTATTCCCACACCAATTCACTTTCATTTTTCATCTCATTGACTTGACAAACTGTTATAACAATTAGACCATATAATCGCCTAAGCAAGTGAAATATTTATTTCTTTTCAACATATGGTTCTTGACCGGTCTATGTTATAGTTTCGTCGGCTCAAGACCAGAGACGAATCCCGGAGGGAGCGAGGCGGGGGGGGGGGGGGGAGGGGGGAAGAGGCTGCGGATGCAGTGGCCCGTTTCCCGCTACATTCCTATAATTTAATAAATTTATGTTAACTTTCTAGTAATTTGAATTAACCCTAATTGTGTCATCATTAAAAAATATAGTTATAGAAATATACTTTACGATGTCTCATTACTCTCATATAATTTTATTTTAACTCTTATAAGCTGTAATACTTTGAGTAACTATAACTATGTTATTGCTAGAAAGAATTAGTGGAATTTCACCTGTGTTTTTCATAAGTTCAAAGTCAGAAGAAAGGAACAAATAACAACAATAGGAAAAAGCTAACCTTTTTTTCTCGATGTAATTAGCCAAATCCCGTGCCCCGTGGTCTCAACTGTCCGAGTTCCATAGATTTTTGTCAATGATGAAAATCAGGATCACTCAATAGCTTTTTATGTGAGAGGCTGAAGCAAGTGGTACCCATAACAGGGTTGAGATCTCCTCACCCTCACTTTCCTCACCCTCTTTGTGACCACGTGACACGTGACAGCAAGGGAGGGTAGTGAGGCTAAATGAGGGTCACCTGCATCTAGCCTCACCACCCCTCCTTGCTACCACGTGTCGCGCAGTCACGCATCACCGCACTCCCTTGCGGTGAGGGGATACTATCCCCCCCATAAGGTATCCACTCCGGCCCAGACGATTTTTAAACACACATGGTGCAACTGTCACACGAATCGAACATGTAAGGAATTTTTTTTGTTTACACACATGTAGGCGAGTAGGCTTCAGATGAGATTCAAATTTTAATTTTTTACGGCATGACATGTAATTAACGAGAGAAAATTTTTTCCAGTGATTTAAATTTAAATATCATATAAATTTACGACAAGTTCTAAAGATTATTTTTTGTTAAAAAAAAATATGTCTATTGATATAGTCCACAAAATCATTAGAAGGAAAATATAATGGTCTTAGGAAAGGGTCCATTACCAGCAAATTATTTTCAACTCAAAGTGAGACTTTTAAACAAACTTGTCCTGACCCGTTTCGTTACGTTGACTATTGACTATTGACTATTGTTACAAAAAGTGCACATGCCCACTTTAGTACATTGTCCCTTGAAAACGATGGCAAGTGAGGATATGTATTTTAGTCGAATCAAATGAAAATAAAAATAATATAAATAGCGTTTCCGCTGTACTATGCTCCTGCATTTGTACAGAGTCTGGAAAGAGATCGGATCGCTTCGCAATCTGATGAAGCCGGATCTTCACCAAGGGTCAAAGATGACCTCAAATAAACGACGTCAGTTAACGGGAAGAGTTGTTAACTGGTTTGAAGGTTGGTGCTGGAATAACTTCCTGAATGCCCTGCACAAGGAAGCAAAGATCAGAGGTCCCGGGGGGATGACCCCGGAAAAAACCCTCCGACGCTCAAGTCAGTTTGGGTCATTTCTCACTGAGAATGTAATTTAGTGTATGAAGTTAGAAAATTCTCACAGGTCTTAGCCGAAGAGAAAGTTCAGTGTATTAGCTCCAGGTTGTATGAGGAATAGATTTTGGATTCGGATCCCTTTTCAGGTCTGTATTTGCTTGCTTTTATTAACTTTTTTCCGCCTTTGGCCTCTAATGGCGGATGAGATGTTTGCTTGGGGCAAAAAGCCTAGAACATCGTAGGTCTGCTGATGTGACTGGTAGACCGGCTGATGTGACTAATAGATCTGCTGAAGTGACCTTGGCGTTTTTAGGCTGAATAACCAGCTGTAGTCACTATATTTGAATTGCACTTCTGTCTGATGGTTCCTCGATGTAACGCTGTGCTTGATTCATTCGCTGAAGTGCCCTACTAAGCCTTGTCGAAGTGCAAGGTCAAGTTTTGCTGAAGTGCAACGTTGAATCTATCTGAAGTGATCTGAGGTATAGCACTCGAGCTGAAGCTGATGTTGGGGTTCGGTGCCGAGGTGCAGTCCTTGGCTTATTCTTTGATAGCAGAAAGGATGTCATGGGGGCACAGCCGAAGTGTAATCACAGCTGAACAGCAATACTTGGGTGCTGAACTGCAGAAGTTATATCGTTGACTGTTGTTGGCTAACAAACGATTAATTATGGTTTATCACAATCTAATGTACGTAACTTTACCTTACGCTTTTTTATGTAAGATGTTGTTTCCACAATTCGAAGTCACATTATAATATAAAAATAAAAAATGCTACCATAAGACTCGTTTAGTTTCACCAAACATACATAGATATATGTAGATCTTTTATAATAAGAAATTTTCTTTCTAGCTTGTTATTTTTTGTAACGAGACGGCATGTTCGAACTCAACTCGAAATCATAGCATACTTGTCATTTTAGGTTGTATGGTTTTTTTTTAACCCATATAATTAATACAATTGTTTCATATATTATCCACTTTCCAAGTCAAGTATAAACTTTACGACATAATTTACAAAGTAGACATAGGTAAAACCATATTTTAAAACATTAAGACCTAGGTTTAGTTCTTTCAGAAAATAAAAACATGACCTACGTTTAGTCACATTACGTTTAAACTTTTTTCATTGACTTATCTTTTTATAGGTTATCATTTTTCTTTGTGTGCAAAAATTGATAGTCTGATCTTGAAAGTCAAAACATTTACTTTTTTAAATAGTTTTGTAGATGATGTAAATTGGGTCATTCAGCAGTCTTTAAGATGGTAGGCTTAGAATTTGGTGTCTACAAAGTGTCTGAATCCAAATCCACTCTGTATAAAGATTGGCAAGAGGGGTCAAACACATACATTGTGGCTGTTAAGATTCGAACCGACAACATTAACTACAATATATCATCTAAGTATCATTTTTAGATACGATCTGAGAGCAGTTATGATTTTTCCTATTTTTATTAGTTCTAGGCATATACATATTTCTATCATTGTTACACATGAAGTAGCAGTTGATCGACACATCTTGATACAATTTTTACTATAGATCCCCAGGAAACAACTTTTATGCGTTTCTAACACATGAGCATGGTTGCGAACATCCAACCCCCTATACTCCATTATAGACTGGAGCTTCTAAAGTAATTAGATAATGTTTGTGTTGTATCATTCTTACATGTGAATAAATAGTTCTCGTCTCTTGAGAAGATTCTAACTCTTATTTTCTACAACTATGCTATGGTCAAGCATCATTCCTCCTTTTGACCCACACTCTGGCCAGGTATTTCTGAAGGGATAGGATCCCCTCACCACAATGGGATGCGGTAACGCGTGACCGTGCGATACGTGGCAGCAAGAGAGGGTGGTAAGGCTAGATGCAGGTGACCCTCATCTAGCCTTACCACCCCCTCTTGCTGTCACGTGTCGCGTAGTCACAAAAAGGATGAGGAAAGTGGGGATGAGGAGATCCCAACCCATTTCTGAATACATGGCTCCCTAGTAAACTACTTGATTGTATATCCCGGCTATAGTATCCCATCTCTTGAATGGAACCGAATCCTTTCACCTAAATTCTCTCACCTATTTTCTCACAACACGACACGTGATAGTAGGGGAGGATGGTGAGGCTAGATGAGGGTCACCTGCTAGCCTCACCATCCTCCCCTGCTGACACGTATCGTGTAGTGAAGAAATAGGTGAGAGGATTGTGGGTGAGGAGATCCTAACTCCTCTAGAGGATATCATATAATATTGAAACTTTGTGCCTTGTTAGATCTTTGTAAATTTCAGCTAACACCCCTAAGTCTTGGAAAATGGTTATCGAGATCCCATGTTTTCTTAAGTATATGTAATAACTCAAGATCAATGACACTAAACTATATCTTTTTTTGTTGAGAATATTGTTTTACATCGACCATCAAGCTACGTTACTACGTGAAGGCGAGCGTTGAGAATATTGTCCCACATTAGTCAATTTGAGAAAAAAATATATGAGTTATATGAAAATGATGTACAGTCACCCATATCCTTAAGGTTTTGAGTGGATATGACCATCATCTCATATAAGCCCAAGTTTCGACATGGCATCAGAGCAGGTGTAAGATGTGCACTCACACCTTGTCTGGCTCATGATTGGTCATTTATTGTTTTCCCTCATCCAATTATAGTTGTTCATGCCTCGCTTATGATTTGTGATTGAGGAAGGGTTCTAAGGCGCATATATATGTCAAGCCACGTTGCCACGTGAGAAACAGATGTTGAAAATATTTTCCCTTATTGGTCAATTTGAGAAAAAAATACATAGGTTATATAAGAACAAACTACCATCACCAATAGCTTTTAAATTTTGAGTAGATATGGATGTAACCTCATGTAAACCAAATTTCAACAAATAGAATACTAGTTTTGTTATCATTTTGGAATCTTCGTATAATTATTGTAAGAATCTTATACTCTGCTAAAGGGATAGGATCCCCTCACCCATTTTTTCTCACCGCACGCGTCACCGCACGACACGTGGCAGCAAGAGGGGGTGGTGAGGCTAGATGAGGGTCAACTGCATCTAGCCTCGCCACCACACCCTGATGCCACGTGTCGCATGGTCATGAGTGGGGTGAGGAAAAGTGGGGCTAAATAGATATAATCCACCACGACAAGTTAGCTATCAAATTTCCAATCCATTATAGCCTAGAATCTACTTACTAAAAACTTCTTAATTTTGGCGGCGATAATGATAGTATTACATTTATAAGGTGTTTGGTTGAGAGTTATTTTATTAAGAGTATGAGTTTAGAGGAATCCAAGCCCATAAACATTGTTTCTTTGTTAAAATGTTTGTTTGTTAAAATTAGGGGTATGAATTTCGGATTGATATATGAGTATTTAGTAATAGATATTGTTTTTTATATTCTAGCTCCCCTTGTCTATTAATATGGAGAAATGGGAGGCATGAGTTTCGAACCGGTCCACGCCACCGTCGTCTGCCTGCCGGTCAAATTTTTCTGGCCAATTTTCCAGCCTCCCGTATTCGATGCCTATTTCAATTCCAATACGTTCCAAACACAATCAATGTTAACCATACCCATTTCCACTTCAATATCAAACAACTATGACTTTTACGTCCAAACACATATACTCTCAAACCCATACACTATCATACTCATTCCGATTCTGATTCCGATACCCAAGTACGAATGAAACGCCACCTTAATCGGATGCATCAATCCAAAACTTGCCTTAAAGGTATTGCGTAGAAGTTGCAAGTGACCCTAATTCTCCGTCACCTGCTACCACCATGGTAGACCACCATCCTATCATCGAAAGTTGATAAGGCAGAAATTTAAATGATGCGTCGCCGGCACGAGAGTCGTACGATCCGTCGAGTTATCATGAATCATTGCATCAACTGACAGAGCCCGCGTTAACCTTTGATCTAATAAATGCATCCCTTCTTATGCAGTCTTGAGGGTAAAATATTAGAATTAACGGATATAGGAATGACGGGTGCAGGGAGTATTTTTAAATTTCTGTATAATGATATGCCGATGCACACTTGTATATCCGTGTGTATCTAAATTCATATATATATATATATATATATATATATATATATATATATATATATATATATATATATTGCTCCTTGTATATAACAAATGCATAAAGATATATATGTTTACCAACAAACATTATCCGATTCCCAAAGTAAATATTCTAACAAGCTATCTAGAGGACCAATGCTAAATGCACACTTTTGTTACTTTAACTATTGATTTTATCTCATTATTCATTATTGACTATTGATTGAACAAGAAGGTTTATATTTATAAAAAATGTGTGTTTATCATTGACCTAAAAGAAATATATATAAATAACTAATAGCTCCGTATTTACTTGGCTCTTTCGTATTCCGCATCACATAATTAGTTGAATTTAAATTTTTTGTAGATTTTTTTTTGAAGAATTATATATTTCTTTTAGGAAGTAGCAATTTAAATATATATATATTTCTTTTAGGAAGTAGCAATTTAAATATATATATTTCTTTTAGGAAGTAGCAATTTAAATATCCTTATTATGTATAAATTGTCATTCACCGAACTTATTATGAAATCCGTACTGAGCAAATGGCAAATGGAATTTATTCGACAGAGTCCTCCACGAATTTAGTTTATTTTGCGCGGTTTAATTAAGTGTATAAATTCATTTATTAGATTCCTTCGATTTAAATCAACTGAAATAATTCTTTTAAGATATTAAATTATCAATGTAGCTATTAGAAAAAAATCTGATATTTATCTTGATATTTATCTTATTCATTGTTACACAATCTTTAATATAATATAATCAATTTTTATAAATAACGTTACAATTTTATACAAATTTTTTTCCCACTTAATGAACAAGAGTGAAATCAGATGCTTTCAAATTTTGTTAGAAAATGTGTAAGATTAAAGATTGTTGGAGATATTTTTGAAGATAATTTCGGATGAGTCAATGCTGGAATTTATTCCGGCTTGCCGTTTTTTTTCCAGCCCAAGATTCGGTCACATGTTTTTTTGATGAGGGAGTGGGTTCTCCCCCCACCTGTACCAGAGGCCCCTTAGCCAGGTGAGATGTAAATCGAGGGATGTGCTCCACCGGCAGCCCTGCAAAGGGAGAGGACACACGAGACTCAGCCAGCCCGGAGACAACCCTTGTAATATTTCAACAAGGATTGTCTCCACATGGACTCGAACTCGGGACGTCGGGGTTCTAGCCCCAATCACCTTTGCCACTTACCACTGGACTATGCCCCTGAGGGCCGGTCGCATGTTTTTTATGTGTAAAGGATCCATTATTGTAATTGCTTGATTGTAGGAAGATTAGCTTGATTATACGGAGTAATTAGGAGGAGTAAATAGGCAGATTTTCGGTTTTGACTAACCATTATTGATGTATTTATTTAGCATCCCTTGATTTATGGGATTGATAGGATAAGTACGTAAAAACTTTTGTAAAAGGAATCTTGAGAATGTATGAAGAAAAGTGAATATTTTTTCCTCTCTATTCCTGCTGCCCGAAATTTCATGGTATCAGAGCCAAAGCAGTAAACACTCAAACACCCAACTTTATTCTCATCCCCATCCGAGATGAGCACACAGGCTTCCTCCTCTTCTTCCACCGCCGGCACACCGGCTACAAGTCCTAGTGATCCTAGTTTCCAACAAACTCTCAATGAGAGCTCCTCACTTCAAATTACCAATCATAGACTGAATGGAAAAAACTTTCTGTTATGGTCCCAGACAGTCTTGATGGTTCTACGTGGCAAGGGGAAGTTGGCCTTCATTTCTGGCCAAGCCACAAAGCCAGATAGCACCGACCCACGCTACCCAGCTTGGGAACTCAATAACTCCTTGGTTATGTCATGGCTCATCAACTCCATGGAGCCACACATCAGTCGTACCTATCTTTTCTTACGATCTGCTAAAGCCATTTGGGATGCTGTACATGAACACTACTCAGATCTTGAGAATGCTTCTCAAGTATTTAAAATCAAGAATAAATTAAAAGAGATTCGTCAGGAAGGTGTGAGCACCACTGAGTACTACAATACCTTGCAAACTCTATGGCAAGAACTTGATCTCCACTATGAGGCTGATTGGGAAGATCTCGAGGGGAATGTCAAATTCAAGGAGCATTTAGAGAAAGAACGTCTTTATGAGTTCTTAGTTGGGCTCAACAAGGAGTTAGATGAAGTGAGGGGTCGCATACTGGGCAGGAGGCTGCTTCCCTCACTAAGCGAGGCTTTTGCAGAAGTGCGGAGAGAAGAAAGCAGACGGCGAGTCATGCTAGGAGAACGGAAGGATGTGCTGCCACTTACGGAACGACCCAGTGATATGTCAGCACTAACTGTTACGACAACTAGACCTCGAACTAACAATCGGCCCAAGTGCTTTTTTCTGCAACAAACTTGGACACACCCAAGACAAGTGTTGGAATTTGCATGACAAACCCTCTGACATGAGACCAAAGAAACCATCCCAAACATATGGACGTGGCCTAGCCGCAGTTACCGAGGAGACAGCACCGGCCGACAACACCAATCAGGTGGCCCTGAATCAAGCACAACTTGAGCAACTATTGACTCTTCTAAAGGCTCAAGCCGAGGTGTCTTCGCCTGCTAACACTAAATCCCGTCAAGGTACTGTTAATTTTGTGGAAACCTCACCTTGGATTCTAGACACAGGAGCCATGATCATATGACAGGTAATATATCCTTATTTACAACATATGTACCAAGCTCCGAAATCTTGAAGGTTAAAGTGGCGGATGGGACCTTTGCAATTGTCCAGGGAAAGGGGTCGGTTAGGGTGGCTCCCTCAATTGTTCTTGAATCAGTGCTTTATGTTCTCAAGTTGACTTGTAATTTGATCTCTATTAGTAAACTTACAAAGGATGTAAGTTGTGTTGCTAAGTTTTGTCCTCAACGGTGTGTTTTGCAGGAGCAGGGATCGGAGAGGACGATTGGCATTGCTAGAGAAAGGAGCTCCCTATATCGATTTGAGGATCTCAATTATCTAGACTTAAAAACCATTGTACTCCATACCTCTACTTTCAAACAATCTGATGTACTACTACTTCATCAAAGATTGAGACATCCCAGTCTCAGTTATCTTAAACAGTTGTTTCCGTTGAATAATAAACAATTGTCCACTCTAAATTGTGATGCTTGTATTTTTGCTAAACAAATTCGGCATGATTACCCCCCAAAGACACACGTTCCATCCGCCCCCTTCCGTCTCGTGCATAGTGATCTTTGGGGTCCATCTCGGGTTAAAAATATTTTGGGTGCCAAGTGGTTTATCACTTTTATTGATGATCATACACGAGTGTGTTGGGTCTACCTCCTTAAAGAAAAAACCGAGGTAGCCACTATTGTCCAAAATTTTCATTCTATGATAAGAACACAGTTTCAAACCTCCATCAAAATTCTTCGTACCAACAATGGCACTGAATACTTTAACAAAGTCCTAAATACTTATCTAGCCTCTGAAGGGATCATTCACCAAAGTTCTTGTCCCGATACACCACAACAAAATGGTGTGGCCGAACGCAAAAATCGTCACCTATTAGAAATAGCCTGGGCTCTCATGTTCACTATGCATGTTCCTGCTTATTTATGGGGTGAAGCAGTTCTTACAGCTTGTCATCTAATTAATCGTCTTCCATCAAAACCTCTTCAGTTCAAGTCTCCAATTTCTATTCTTCGTCAAACCTATCCTCTAGTTCATGAAGGCCCTAATCTACCACTCAAGGTGTTTGGCTGCGTAGTCTTTGTCCATCATCGTGGTACCACTTCATCCAAGTTGGATCCACACTCTTATAAATGTGTATTCATTGGCTACTCATCCACTCAACGTGGTTACAAATGCTACTCACCAACTCTTCGTCGAATGTTTGTTACCTTAGACACACATTTCCGAGAACATGAATCATTCTTCCTCACATCCGAGTCAACTGACACACACATACTACTATCACTTGATTCTTCTTCTCCTTCCGAAGCTCACGAATCACTACCTATTCCTAATATTCCCGGTAGTGATTCAGGGGGAGAGACTGAGCAGCCCCAGCAGAACTGGGAACCCCAGCCGAACAGTCCGACTGGGGCTCAAAACCGTCCGCCTGACCCGCACAACAGCCCGCACAGCAGTCTGTCTGATTCGCCCAGCCCTTCGGCTGGTCCCAGTTTTTCTCGGTTCTATCTGGAACCAGTTCAACATTCACACCGCAGCCCTCCTGATATAATTGTCTACTCACGAAAGCCTCAGCCTCAGGTTGGTAGAGACATGAATATTTCTCTAGAATCCCAATCCTCGGAACTAGTCTCTGTCTCTTGTGGTGAGGAGGACACCTTGGATCTACCTATTGCACTACGTAAAGGAGAAAGGGTATGTACTCAACACTCCATTTCAAATTTCGTTTCTAATAGCAAGTTGTCGGCCAAGTTTTCAGCATTTTCCGCAAAGGTAGCTAACATTCAAGTTCCTAAGAATATTGATGAAGCACTTGCAGACAGGGAATGGAGAAACGCGGTTCAGGAGGAGTTAAGGGCATTGGAAAAGAACAACACTTGGGAGGTTGTAGAACTGCCCAAAGGTAAAAAATCAGTTGGCTGTAAATGGGTGTTTTCAGTGAAGTTTAATGCAGACGGGAGTGTCAGCAGGTATAAAGCGCGACTTGTGGCTAAAGGCTTCACACAGGTATCTGGTATTGATTATAATGAAACTTTCGCACCCGTGGCTAAGTTAAATTCAGTAAGAATTTTACTTTCATTAGCAGCATGTCTGAATTGGCCACTTCAACAATTAGATGTTAAGAATGCTTTTTTAAATGGTGACCTCCATGAGGAAGTGTATATGGACTTACCGCCTGGATGCTCCAAAGGAAAAAAATTGGTTTGTAGATTGCGCAAGTCGTTGTATGGCTTAAAACAGTCCCCGCGTGAGTGGTTTGGTAAATTTACTCAAGCTGTTAAAACTCAAGGGTTCAAACAGTCACAGGTTGATCACACTGTTTTTTATAAACATACTCTGGAAGGAACTCGTGCTATTTTGATAGTCTATGTTGACGATATTATTCTCACAGGTGATGCTCAAAATGAGATTGATTCATTAAAGAAATATCTGAGCAGCAGATTTGAGATGAAAGATTTGGGACCACTAAAGTACTTCCTAGGTATGGAAGTAGCACGGAATTCTTCAGGTATTTCTATATCTCAACAGAAGTATATGTTGGACTTATTGCAGGAAACAGGAATATTGGGTTGTCGACCAGCGGCAACACCAACCGAACCTAATGTGAAATTGGACCTCAATGGAGGCGAGGAGGTGGACCGTGAGAGGTATCAACGCCTTGTTGGTAAGCTTATTTATTTATCACATACACGCCCGGATATTGCATTTGCAGTGAAAGAAGGTCTACTTCGGGGCAGGTTCTTTGGTTGATAGAAGGTCTACTTCGGGGTACTGCACTTACGTCTTGGGCAACTTAGTTACTTGGCGCAGTAAAAAACAAACAGTGGTGGCACGAAGTAGCGCAGAAGCTGAGTTCCGTTCGCTAGCCCATGAAATGTGTGAAGGTCTATGGATAAAGCGGCTATTAGATGAATTATGTGTCAAGGCAACTGGTCCGACCCGCCTATACTGCGATAACAAAGCTGCTGTAAGTATTGCTCACAATCCAGTTCACCACGATCGCACCAAGCATGTTGAGGTGGATCGTCACTTTATTCGCGAAAAGATTGATGATAAAAGTTTCCTCATGATCTATGTTCCAACCTAACAACAAGTGGTGGATGTCCTAACTAAGGACCTACATGGACCAACGTTTGAGAGACTAATTAGCAAGCTTGGCATGAGCAACATCTACATCACAGCTTGAGGGAGAGTGTTGGAGATATTTTTGGAGATAATTTCGGATCAGTCAATGCTGGAATTTATTCCAACTTGCCTTTTTTTTCCAGCCCAAGATTCGGTCACGTGTTTTTATGTGTAAATGATCCATTATTGTAATTGCTTGATTGTAGGAAGATTAGCTTGATTATAGGAAGTAATTAGGAGGAGTAAATAGGCAGATTTTCGATTTTGACTAACCATTATTGATGTATTTATTTAGCATCCCTTGATTTATGAGATTGATAGGATAAGTGTGTAAAAACTTTTGTAAAAGGAATCTTGAGAATGTATGTAGAAAAGTTAATATTTTTTCCTCTCTATTCCTGCTGGCCGAAATTTCAAAGATCATGATTATAATTATGATAACAAACCTACATTAGAATAGAAGAAAACAAACGAACCGCTTTCTTGAATTCCTCTCTAAGTTGATCACCTTTGGCTTAAGAATATTGTGATGGTTAATAGTTCAAAGGTTGTTCTTGTTGCACTAGGCTTTTGTGTTTACGCAGACTTCGGAAAGAGACCGGGTATCTTTTTTATTTGATATATCCAGCCTTATCCTACAGTTTTGTGCAAGAGACTGTTTCCGTTGCTAGAACTAATGACCTTAATGTCACAAAACAACATGTTACTCTAGAGTCCGCCGTCTCTTGGTTAATAGTTATCTTCAATAAATATCAATAACATTTTCCCACTTAGATTTCATAAGCTGCATGGCGTCTATAAGTATAACTTTTTTTTTCTTTTGGTCACTATCTACTAGAGAAGTTGATTGTGTATATTAATATTCGATGTTACTTTTAGAGAAAAAGTAGAGGTATTAACTTATCCTCGACTAAGAAATGATTCTAAATATATCTCAAAGTCTCTATTGTTGTCATTTTCATATTAAAAGTTCAAAGAGTATTATTATCTTAATGGTAAACAGCCAAGAAATTCGTATCCAAGTGCTATTTGCAACTCTTGACAATTCAGTTTGAAGTGTACGTCAATTCAATTCCATGGACCAAAACTACGATTCATATTTGGGTGGAGAAATTACAACTAAAAAGAAAAAGACATTTTCGGTAAAATAGTCTTATGTGATTGTGTAAAATTTGTGAAAGAATTAGATCGACTCGTGATCTGATATACACCATCTTACCGTATACTTTGTGAAAGATAATCTTTCTGTACGTTGAAATCGTAATTTCAAATTCATTAAAATAGTATCAAATGAATGCATTTTTCATGTAATTGACTACTGTGGTCCACTCTAGGGATAGGTGTACCAGCTAACTCACGTGAACGTTGTAGGCTCAAATGTTCCAGTCCCCACTTTTGGAGTTTAGGAATTTCTTTATGATGTATTAACATATATTTCTTGCGGGTGAGATCCTCTCACTGCTGCCCACCTTACCCCCCATGTGACCGTCCGCCACGTGGCAGGGGAGAGGGGTGATGAGGCTGGGTAGGAGTCATTTGCACCCAGCCTCACCACCCCTTCCCCTACCACGTGGCAGGAGGTCATTTGTTACGCCCAAAAAGGGAGTCAGGAGATCCTGACTCTATTTCTTGATACACAATTTTGTAAAATTTGTTTTACCTTAGCAAATTTATTATACATCCAAATCCAAACTAATAACATATTGAAATCTCCACCCTAAAGATGACCTATGTAGGCTATTATTACAATACTCAGATAGCTTTATATTAAGCTACGTCTTTAAAAATGACTGAAATATTAATAGGGTGGGTTTTCATTAGTCAATATAGTGATAGCTTATATTGAAAATGCATACAAGAGAGACGAAAACCATGTTTTCTCTCTGACGGTTACCACTCGTCTCGACAGTTACGACTCATCTCTGTACGTCCGGCCTTCTCCGGCAGCAAATTCGATGTCGCTACCGGCGTCCTTTCATCCCGTGCAACCTTCAATAATGAGAACTGATCATCCACCAGAACGGAGCGAAGAAGAACTTGATCAAATTCACCGTAGCGTGAAAAAATATAAACGTCCTGCCACCAGTGGTCCATCTAACGATCAAGATTATCACGAAAATTATAGCCACCCAGTTCGGCCTATTGCTCTTGCTAATGCTGCCACCAAGATTATCACGAAAATTATAGCCAATCGGTTGAAACATGTGATTGGTAAGATTATATCACCCACATAGTGTGCCTTCTTACTAGGTCGTCAAGCGGCGAACAACATGTTAGTTTATAAAAATTATCGTGCAGGAACTAATGCATACAATGCGTACCAAGATTATCACGAAAATTATAGCCAATCCAGCTTTATATTAAGCCACCCAGTTTGGCCTATTGCTCTTGCTAATGTTGTCACCAAGATTATCACGAAATTATAGCCAATCGGTTGAAACATGTGATTGGTAAGATTATATCACCCACACAGTGTGCCTTCTTACCAGGTCATCAAGCGGCGAACAACACAATTATCGCGCAAGAACTAATGCATACAATTGCGTACCAAACAAGGCATGTCAGGTTACATAGTAGTTAAAATAGATTTGGAAAAAGCCTACGATAAAGTCCAATGGCCTTTTTTGAGACGTATTTGTTAGGAAATCAACCGAGATCACTGCAAAATGCGCAGCGGAAAACAAAAACTTGATCTCCGATTTCCTATCAAGGATCCATGTTGTTCGTTTAATTCGATGAAAGAAACTCGAAAATTACCTTTGTAGATCCGAATTACGCAGATGAAGCAGGTGCGAAAATACGATCACCCTCTGTCGGTATCCACATGAACGCTTCCGTCCGGAGTGCTAGCTCTTCAAACGGCGCGGCTGAAGAACTCGGTTTTTCACAAAAACGGCTATAGGGTTTCTTTGATGATTCTGTATATTTTCGTGTGTAGTGTATACGAGATACACAAATATATATACACATACGTAGACATCAAAATCCGAGTCCTAATCGGATTAGTTGATGCCAATCAAAATCCATATCAGATACGGATTCTATCAGGATATTCAAAATCCATATCAGATATGGATTCTCTCGTTATTATCCGATAATATATATATATATATATATATATATATATATATATAATCACCAAAAAACAAAAATAATAATAATAATAATTATTATATCCAATATTAATATTATTAATATTAAAAGGGATAATAATAATAATAATTAATATCCAATATTAATATTATTAATATTATTAATCTCAGCCTTACGCATTCTTGTGTGTGACCCAATAGGCCCATATTAATTGGCAGTTGATTAAATCTCTATTAAACCAACAAGTTGTAATTGGCCTCTAGCAAGGCATTACAACTACCCAATTAATACAAGTAAAGTCCAACTAGCCTAATAATAGTACATGCATTAATCCCTTTGTCACACGATATCTAGTTTGAACATAAGTCATGGTCAGCGTCATACTTATATAGTTTAAACATATGATTACTCGATCTCTAAGTAGACTGATAAAACAAATGATATTGATCACACTATCAATTCATTTGAGTACGTCTATGCATTTCACAGTCTCACTAATCGAGGGGCCCAAAGATATCTCTCTCAAAAGAGAGGGACAAATTCTATCTTGATTGTTCAATATCCTCTACATAATTTCTATCACATTCAATCATGACCTTTATTATTATCCAGTTACGGATAACGTTTGATCATGTCAAAATATAATAGTCCTTATGTTGGAAACTATGACAATCTCAAGTCAAAGGATTAAAACATGACTATCATGAGATTTACTTATGACGCTAATCCATGTAGCAATCTCATGATGTGTCTATCCAATACACTGTTCTCAAACAAGTATCTATGAGATTTATTCGTATCACCATACACATAATCATCTCATGATTATCAAATCAATACTCATACTGATTATTTTATCTCCATAACAGTAATGAATCAGGGACATATATCAAAATTGTGTAACATACTAACCAACAATAATGATAATAAAACCTCTTTTATTAATAATAAATGCATAACATAAATATCCAAATCATGGCCTAGGGCACATACACTAACAGTATTTTGGAGCATATTGGTTTCAATAATCAGATGGTGGATACGATCATGTTTAGTATTACCTGAGCCACTCTATCCGTCATTTGGAATGGTGAGGTTATGGAACCCTTTAGCCCGCAACGTGGTGTGCGACAAGATGATCCACTCGCACCATATCTCTTCTTATTATGCATGGAGGTTTTAAGTCAGAGTATCGAAAAGGGAATGGAAGCAAATCGTTGGTCTCCCATACGTACCTCACGGTTTGGACCTAGCATCTAGCATTTATTCTTTGCTGATGATCTCTTGTTGTTTGGAGCTGCAACTAACCCACATGCCGAGGTAATGAAACGCATTTTGTGGGAATTCTGTGTTGCATCAGGCCAAAGTGTAAGTGTTGCAAAATCTAAAATACTATTGTCAAAAAACATTGCTAATCAGTTTGTCCCACAAAGCTTAGTCCGGTTAGGTCTACGCTGTACTTTTGATATTGTGTAATACCTTGGCATGCCATTATTGTTTGGCAGTGGAGGCTGGAAATCGTATGACCACATTCTTAACAAAGTACTGTCCCGTTTAGGCACATGGCAATTAAAATTTTTATCACATGCAGCCCAGTACCTGTTAGTTCCAAGTGTGGTATCATTGATACCTTTATACGCTATGCAAACTGTCTGCCTCCTGGTTGGATTACTTGATGAGATGGCCAGGCTAACCCGTCGATTTTTCTGGGGAGACACGGATCATAGTCGAGCATTCCATTGGTGTTCTTGGGATACAGTTTGCCTGCCAAAGAACAAAGGTGGTCTGGGTGTTAGACGTTTGAGAGATATGAACGTGGCAATGCTTTCTAAACTTGGGTGATAGTTGTTATCTTGTCCGGATATTCTTTGGGTTAATATTTTACATCACAAATATGGGGATTTACTGAATGATACTACACGGTCAAATACCTCGACGTTATGGAGGCATATTAAGTCAATTGTGCCACTCTTACGGGCGGGCTTGGGACCTGTGATGGTAACGGCTGCTGAAGGGCAAGAGCAACCCACATGGCTTGGAACCTCATCAGGCCGCTTTACAGTTTTCAGCGCGTATATGCTCCAGATTTCATTGGCACTTCCAGCCACCAACCGCATATAGGACTCGTTATGGGCGATGAAGGGGCATTTGCGACTGAATTTGTTTCTATGGCAGGTTTACAATGGTTACATTCCTACTGCATATTTTCTTTTCTCTCGGCATATAGCGCATACGCCCTGCTTTTGTACATGTGGCAACCCAAAAGAGGATATGCTACATGTCTTTCGTGATTGCTCCTGGGCCCGCACATTATGGCGACATCTCGGGTGTTATTTCATTTGGTTGACGTTTCTTCGAGCAACTGACTCCAGGGAATGACTTATGGACAATATTACTACATGCAAGCCTCACCCCAATGCAGGCATAGAATAGAGATATGTTTTTCGTGAGACATTACACGTAATATGGTTTTGGCGTAATCAAGTCGTCTATGGAAGCATCACTGAACATCTATCTGCTGTGTACACCTGTAGGGAGATTATATGTAAGACAAGAAATTTATTTGTTGCACGTTGTATAAATATGATAGATGTAGATAATAGTTGAAGCTATCATCAATGTTGGCACTGCATTGTACTGTTCATATTTGATGTTATGAAATTACGATCCTTTTTCCAAAAAAAAAAATATGAATAGAGTGTTTGTATGTGTGTCTCTTTTCTTGTGATGTTTTTCTCTTTTCCATGCTGTAGAAAGTGAAAGTTCAAACTAGAAATCGTTATGCCAAGTCAAGAAATTAACCAAGAGTCTAATTGCTCAACACATATTTTAATTCATCTATTTGTCTGATAACAGAGAGGAGGGACTTTAGAGTAACTGCGTAAGCACATGAGCCTAATACACTGAGAACACTCATTTGTCTCGTAAGGGACTTAAGAAGACGTTATCCTATCTATTTGTGTTGTAATAAACTTACTAAGATCTTGTCATGTTTTAAAGTGGGGTAATTTTCAACAAAAAATTTGATTTTATAGATATGGGTCCTAGGCCTGTCATTAACCAACCCCCTCTGAAATTTGAACTGTTATGCTGTAAAAACATCTTAGGCGGATCAATTTTTTTTTTTGTCGAGTCAAATATGTGACGAAATTAACCAAGAGTCTAATTGCTCAACACATATTTTAATTCATCTATTTGTCTGATAACAGAGAGGAGGGACTTTAGAGTAACTGCGTAAGCACATGAGCCTAATACACTGAGAACACCCATTTGTCTCGTAAGGGACTTAAGAAGACGTTATCCTATCTATTTGTGTTGTAATAAACTTACTAAGATCTTGTCATGTTTTAAAGTGGGGTAATTTTCAACAAAAAATTTGATTTTATAGATATGGGTCCTAGGCCTGTCATTAACCAACCCCCTCTGAAATTTGAAGGATCTGCTTCGTGCAGCTCGGTAACATGTGCAAATAAGAATAAAATTGTCAACACTGAAGAAATAATAATAGAGAATTTTGACAAAGCAGTAAATAACTGGGTCATTCCAAAGATCAAGAAAAATGAAATATATGAGTCTTCAATATTCAATATGTTAAAATCAGATTATATAATTAAAACAGAGGAAAGAGATATTCCACTCTCTAAACCATTTGAAACAATACAACTTTTATCTTATAAATCACTTGAAAAACATAAAAAGAAAGGATATCAATATTTACATGTTGGTTTAATACAAGTAGGTATCAAACCTTTAACAAGAGAAGTGATTTTTGTCCAATATTTTATCTGGAAATTTGGATGCAAATTCTAAAGATCTTTCTATTGGTAAAATTGTTCCTTGAGTCAGATGATGACCTAGGAATCTTATTTTAGTCTGAAATAAAGACATTTTAGATTTAGATAATACTAAACCATTTTTCTTTGCTATATAAAAGAAGGTTTTTAAATGTTTAAAATGTTCTTCTATTGATTTGGAAAATATTAATACATCATCTATATAGACAATGCAAAAATTAGAATGATCCATAAATATATTATTCATAATTCTTTGATATTCAGAAGGTGCATTTTTTAATCCAAATGGCATTACTTTCCATTCATACTGCCCAAATGGAACTGTGAATGCTGTTTTGTATCTATCTTTTTCAGATATTTGTATTTGCCAAATACAAATATCTTTTTCAGATATTTTCAAATACAACTATATGTACATAGACTAGATACATCAATATTAGTTGTCTTAAGAGATATAAGACATAATAATTTTGAACAATCACTTCTTAGTTCTGTAGAATCTAGTCTATGTACAGGACCAATCTCTTTTGATTGTTATCCTAATTTTTCATGTTCTTTGAAAGATACACAAATATTGAAAACTTTAGTACTTCAAATCAAAACACATGGATATGATATGTTGTCAGGATCAATTCCATTGGCTTTAATATATCGGATTCATTACAAAGTAATGAGTTCCATGTTTATTGGTCCAAAACCCAAACACTCTTTAAAAAGAGGAGAAACAATGATTTTACATACAGATCTTACCAGATCTAATGCTGTAATTTCAAGATCTATAAAATGGAAGGATGTAAATCTTCCAGATGAATGGGTTTTGGAAGGAGCAGTTAAAGCTACAAATAAAATACATGAACCAAATACTGAGATCAACAAAATAAGACAATTAAATGATGGATCAGTTAAACTAAGTTTTGCTAGAAGTTTCTCCGCTAGAGAAAGAGATAATGCATCTATTTCTGCATTTTTATTGACATAAAAAGCAGCACAACTCCAAGGAGACCTTGATTTTTGAATTAATCCTTTTGATTCTAGATCTTGTATTTCTTTTTTGCAATGTTTTTCTAATTCTGCATTCATCTGAATTGGTCTTGCTTTTGTAGGTATATCTTCTTCTCTGAATTCTGGACCACAAACAGGAATATAAACTACCGACACTAACAGATAATAATAATAAACAAAATAACAAAGCAATAATATAAACAAAGTAAAAACTATAAGTAAAACAAAATATAAAAACAGTAAGTAAAACAAAATTAAATAACAGAATTTAAATGGGGGTTATTAAACTCCCCAAGAATAAAAATAAAAACAGAAAATAAAAAGGAAAGGGAATAAGATTAGGCGGAACTAATTCCAGCCGGTCATAATAATATAAAGAACAGTAAATAAAAGGGAGAGGGAATTAGGTTAGGCGGAACTAATTCCAGCCAGTAATAATAATATAATTATATATAAACAGTATTAATAATAATTAGGCGGTATAAACCGACCCAATTATATAGATATATAATACATAAAACAAAGAAACAAAATTAAAAACAGTATTTAAAGAACTCAAAAAGTAAAAGAATTCAAATCATACCATATATTTATTTCTTCAAAAATATTGGAGATACAACTATTGTTTGAAGATTGGAGATCTTCAAGGATATTGGTTTCAAAAGGTTTAAATGAAAGATATTCAAGAACAAATAAAGTGTTCTTGGTATGGGATAGTATGGGAGAAAGCTTGGAAGTATCTTGGATGGAAATGGAAAGTGGGAATTATGAGAGAGAAAATGTAAGTAGTATGGTAGAAAAACTTGTGTCCTTTCAAGTGAGCATACCCCCTCCTTTTATAGGAATTTTGAGAGGAATATGGCCAAAATAAGGGTCCCTCTACTATTATTTACTTTGTCATTTTCGCACAATTTTTTTTTTTTTACACTTGCGGGGATATTTCGCACAATTTTTTTTTTTTGCATGTTATATCAACTATTACAATATCAACTATTACAATATCAATTCAAATTTTACAAATATGAAATTATTACAAATATTACAAATGATTATGTTATTCTATCAAATCAACATCTTCATCCACTGCATTTGTCGATCCTGAAGATGATGAAGGTTTTGCTTCTTGCAATAAAGGAGCAAATTTCATCAAAATATTTTGCATCTCTTCAGGGTCTTTCGCCATTGCCAGTTGAGATTGCATCCTTGATTTATGTAATAAAAATTGTTCATGTCCGGGCTTCACCGGTGCTGTTATTGTTTTTCTGCTATCTGCAATTTGTTTTTGCGCATTCCATATTTTATTTGTTCCATTACTTTGTGAGGGTAAATGGATTCTGGAATATTGAATGTTGTCCACCATTTGATATAAAATTTTCTTTTTATCAAGGGTACTTTTATATTTGGAGTATATTCTGCTCTCCATTGGAATACCCATGGCAAATAGAACTTCATATGAAATATCATCATTTCCGAAAATATCTTCTCTTCATCTGTGGGAGAATACATCTTCGTAAATACTTGTAGTGATGGTCTCACTACATCATTCAAATATTCTGCACAGGAGCCAAAATGATCCCACCATGCTGCGAACCAATATGGAATATTCTTCGTCGTTATCCTTCTGGTATCAAAAAATATTAACCAGGTGTGTGAACCCCTGGAGTTTTGAAAATATAGGGAATTATACCAAGCTTGTTGGTAATCCCAATAATTAAAAGAGACATTTGAAAATAAATTTGAATTATATCCTGCAGGAAAATCAATTTCCTCAGATAAAGATCCAAATTGTTTTTGTCATTGCTCTGGTGTCATTATAGACACTATTTTAAAGTTGGAGAAGGCATACTCTATATTATCTTTATTAAAATGATGTTTTATTTCAACAGAATTTGTCATTATCAACAGATGTTGATAATATTCTGTAGTTTTTGCAATATTCCATGATTTATAGAAAAAATCTTTTCCAAAATAATTTTGTAAAGAAATTAATGGATTTTTATCATAATATGATTTTTCTATAGTAGTAATATATTGATAATAAGACTTTTCCACAAACTGGGTTGTTTGCACGGCTTTTTTATATGTGGGCATTTTGCTGGTAATTTCTGTGGATTGGGGTTTGAAAACTTTATTGGTTTTTTGGGTTATTGAAGTAGTTGGCTGTTGTTTTGATATTGCTGATGAAGTCTCTGCTATTTCTGTAGATTTTGGAATATTGAATCTTTCAAGCAATGCTTGAAATTCAGAACTATTGGATAGGCTTTCAATAATGGATATTGGTGTTTTATTTGGAGATATTTGGGATATTGGAACTGCGGCTATTGGGGTTTTTTGAAGAAGTTCTTCCTCTTCTTCAACTTTATCTGCCCACGTTTTCCGTGGGATATTATTGTCATTATCCGCCGGTAGCTTTCCTTTGTCTTTTGACTTCCTCGGCATTATGTCTGTTTTGGAGGAATTCTCTGGTCAGAAAGTCTGGAACAAAATTTGTATCTCCTTTTATATATTCAATATCAAAATCATAAATACTTAATAAAGCTTGCCATCTAGCAAATATTTGTTTTGAAGCTAAGTTTTTAACATCTTTTTGCAAAATTTCTTTCGCAGATTTGCAATCAATACGTAAAAGAAATTTTTTATTTAATAAATCACTTTGAAATTTATTAATACATAATACGATACTCAAAATTTCTTTTTTAATAGTAGAATATGATTTTTGGGTATCATTCCAATGACCAGAAGTATATTGAACTATAGATTCTTTTCCATTTTGTAATTGTTTTAATATTCCACCATATCCTATATCAGAAGCATCTGTTTCAACTATTTTAAATAAATCTGGATCTGCTATATATAAGCAGGGTATATCAGATACTAGACTTTTTATTTTCTTAACCACTGAAGTATGTTCTTCAGTCCATATTGGTGGATTTTTCTTTAATCTATTATGCAATGGTTTTGCAATTATTATTATATTTGGAATAAAATCAACAACATAATTTAAAGATCCTAGAAATCTTTGTAATTGATTTTTGTCCAATATTTTATCTGGAAATTTGGATGCAAATTCTAAAGATCTTTCTATTGGTAAAATTGTTCCTTGAGTCAGATGATGACCTAGGAATCTTATTTTAGTCTGAAATAAAGACATTTTAGATTTAGATAATACTAAACCATTTTTCTTTGCTATATAAAAGAAGGTTTTTAAATGTTTAAAATGTTCTTCTATTGATTTGGAAAATATTAATACATCATCTATATAGACAATGCAAAAATTAGAATAATCCATAAATATATTATTCATAATTCTTTGATATTCAGAAGGTGCATTTTTTAATCCAAATGGCATTACTTTCCATTCATACTGCCCAAATGGAACTGTGAATGCTGTTTTGTATCTATCTTTTTCAGATATTTGTATTTGCCAAAATCCTGATTTCATATCAAATTTTGAATATATCCATACAGAATGTAATCTTGTTAATAAATCTTTCTTATTAGGTAATGGGTATCTTATCCATTTTAACGCTTTATTTAGTGGTATATAATTTATTACCAATCTAGGTGTTCCTCTTTCTATTTCTGCATTTTTATTGACATAAAAAGCAGCACAACTCCAAGGAGACCTTGATTTTTGAATTAATCCTTTTGATTCTAGATCTTGTATTTCTTTTTTGCAATGTTTTTCTAATTCTGCATTCATCTGAATTGGTCTTGCTTTTGTAGGTATATCTTCTTCTCTGAATTCTGGAGTATATGGAAGATCAACTATATGTTATTTTCTTGACCAGAAAGCATTTGGAAGATCTGAACAAAGTTCATTTTCAAATGATAATTTAAGATTTTGTATTTTAGTAATTATCTTTGGATCCTTTAAATATTGTTCTATTTTATTAATATTTACTGTATCTTTTAATGATTGTAATTGAAAAATTTTACTTTTAATTATTGCATTTATTTGTTCTTTATGAATAGAACAAGCTTTTATTAAATCTAAATTTTTTGTTTTAGGTTTTTCTAAAAATTCAAAATGTAATTTTTTATTTCTTATTTTAAAAGAAATAGAATTAATTCCTACTTTATATGGTGTAATTAGATTCATAAAAGGTGTTCCTAATATAACTGCATGATGAATATCATCTACAACTAAAAACATTGTTTTAATTGATGTATTGGATTTTATAATATAAGCTTCAGTTTTACTTTTGACTTGTAATTTGGTATTATTTGCTGTAGAGAGTCTAGTAGTTGTAGATTCTCTATATGATTTTGGAACCAAATTAGTTTTAATACAATTAAGATCTGCTCCTGTATCAAATAGAGCAATTGTATCTAACTGATATTGTTCTGAGAATTTTATTGTTATTCTTATTAAATATTTTCTTGATGTTATCTCTCTTAAAACAAATAAAAAATCTTCTGGAACATTAGAAATATTTTCTATGATATTGTTATCTATATTTACTGGTTCTGTTTCTGAAGATTGATCAGACTCTTCTGTAGTCTGTAATTTTGTAAGTATTAATTTCATAACTTCTGAATCTTGTTTTTGTTTATTTTTTTAACTCTTTTAATTCTATTTTTATTTCTTTTATTTCTTTTGTAAATCTGGGATTGTTGCATTTTTATTCTTTGTATCTTTGTTTTTATTTAATATACTAGTTAAATCATAATAACTAGTTGAAACATTTGGTAATATAGTTGGTTTATTTGTCTCTTTTTGTTTTGAATTTATATCTATTATTCTATCTAAATATTCTTTTTGTAATTGGGGATTCTCTATATGTTTTAACATTTCTAATATTGTTTCTTGTTCTTTTGTTAGAACATAAAGATGTTTTTCTTCATCAGAGGTTTCTGAAGAAGATGTGTATATTTCATCAACTTGAAGATCTTCAGCAGACTCGAAAGATGTTTCCTCTGTCTCCGAAGAAGATTCAACAAGTAGATTTGAAATTTTTTCTAGTATAGATTCTTCTAGATTTAATTCTTGTAATTTTGTTTTTAATCTACAATAATTTGCAGTATGACCTTTCTTATGACATTTATAGCATTCAATATTTTTGTAATCTTTTGTATTTTTATTTTTCTTGTAATTTGTCTTTCTGTAAGGTTTTTTAGTATACTTATTGTTGTATTTATTTTTATAGAATTCATTAGAGGATTTTTGAAATCTTTTATTATATTTAATGTTTTTATTATATCGATTGTTATATTTATTATTGTATTGCTTTCTAATATTTCTATTATAAGGTTTTCTAGAACATTCTCCTTGACATTCTTTATGATAAGGTTTATATGGATCATTATCAAATTGTTTGCAGAAAGTTCCTAATTCAGACTTAGTCTGTCTTAATTCTTTCTTTAAACCACTTTGTAATCTTATGTCTTGGCATAATCTTAATCCTTCTTTTTGTATAAAACTTATTAATTCTCCATATGTATAGTTTGAATAAGATATTATTTGTTGTCCTGAATTTTCTCTTATTTTATTTCTAACCTTTTCCCCTAGTAAATTTGGTAATCCTGCAAGGAATTTTTCTTTCCAAAATGGCTGATTGAATCTTCTCTAATCATAACTCTGGTTAGAAAAGTATTTTTATACCATTGAAAATCACTAAGTTTTCTACATCTTAGATTTGCTAATAATTCAGCATTTTTATCTTTAATATGTGATGGGTCTCCTATAAAATGTAAGGATATACATAATATAAGTGTAGCAACCGAATCAGATATTGTTCCTTCTTCTATAATTATAGGATTATTTTCTTCATCAACTTTTATTGCATTTAATATTTCTTGTCTCTGTATGGGAGTTAAATAATGATCCCACCAACCTTTAAGTTGTCCAGAGAAACCAGAAATAAGATATTCAGCAATTGCTTTATCATCAGGTGTTAACTGAGTTCTATAAGCATTGGCTGCCATTGTCATTTGTTGTAATACATTTATTATTTGATATTCTGACATACCATCTATATTCTAAGAATATATTGATTGTGCATTAAAACGATATTGGGAAATAGGTTTTATTTTTAGATCTGTAGACATTTGTACTGGTATTATAGATTTATCCCATTCTATTTTTTCTACTTTATTATAATTGTTATTCTGGAATTGTTCAAATGCTTTGCTTATTTCATTATCTGAACTATCAGAATTATCCGAATTATTTGAAGATTCATTTTCTTCTAAATTATTAATTTTAGAAGAAGTAACTTCTTTTTCTTTATTTCTAGTTCTGCTAGCTATAGAAGTATTAACATTTGAATCTGCAACTACCTCATTTGTTATAGAATTACTATTTTCTAAACTTTTTTCTATACGACTTAATTGTTGTTTTATAAATTGATTGAAATCATCTTTATTAGATATAGTTTGCATACTAGAAGATGATATTTGAAAAGGTTTGAATAATGGTTGTTTAAATTTTTGGTTAGGTATTTCTTCACTTGTAGATTTTATTGTTGTTGTTTGATAATATTTTTCTAACTTATCTAATTGTTTTCCTATTGTATGTAGATGTGTATTTGTATAATTATTTTGTTGAATAATATGTTTAGTATTTGTAAGAGAATCTTCTGTCATATTTTTGTAAGGAATAGGTTCTATTGGATTCCCTGATACATCTAACTTTATGCCTCCTAAAGGTGGATGATTTGACACTATCTTTTTTGATGCTGTGATGGTTATCCATTCTTTTGGTTTTTCAATTATTGGGTTTAAAGTTTTAAAAGGAAATTCTATATTATTTTGTGAAGCATATATTTGAAACCAATCAAAGAAAAATATATTTATTTTATGAGTATTTATAAATTCATAATAATCTTTTTGTATTTGTTTTCTAATATTACAATAATGTTTAAAAAACCATTCTCTTTTACTAGTGTTTTCCTGGCTATAAAAATCATTGTGTAATATAATTTTATTTACCTCAAATTCTTTTTCTATAACATTTAATTCATTTGCAATATTATCTGTTATTGCTGATTGTGTTGGACTATTAGGTTCACTAAAGTCTGATTTATTATAAATATTTTGTGATGTACTGGGTGCATTAATATCAGATTTAGAATAATACTCTTTTTTAGAATAAACTGGTCTAGGAATTTCCGTAGAATAATCAGCTTTTCTAAATGAAGAGGTTGCATATTCAACATCTGATGTTGAAAATAATCTTTGTTTTTGGTAAGGAACATCTATCACAGATGGTATCTGTGAAAATCTTCCTAAATTTATTGTACTAGAAATAGATGCATTATCTCTTTCTCTAGCGGAGAAACTTCTAGCAAAACTCAGTTTAACTGATCCATCATTTAATTGTCTTATTTTGTTGATCTCAGTATTTGGTTCATGTATTTTATTTGTAGCTTTAACTGCTCCTTCCAAAACTCATTCATCTGGAAGATTTACATCCTTCCATTTTATAGATCTTGAAATTACAGCATTAGATCTGGTAAGATCTGTATGTAAAATCATTGTTTCTCCTCTTTTTAAAGAGTGTTTGGGTTTTGGACCAATAAACATGGAACTCATTACTTTGTAATGAATCCGATATATTAAAGCCAATGGAATTGATCCTGGCAACATATCATATCCATGTGTTTTGATTTGAAGTACTAAAGTTTTCAATATTTGTGTATCTTTCAAAGAACATGAAAAATTAGGATAACAATCAAAAGAGATTGGTCCTGTACATAGACTAGATTCTACAGAACTAAGAAGTGATTGTTCAAAATTATTATGTCTTATATCTCTTAAGACAACTAATATTGATGTATCTAAACCTTCTTTGGCTGTATTATGTCTTATATCTCTTAAGACAACTAATATTGATGTATCTCTTAAGACAACTAATACTTTCCCTTTCTAGTGGAGTCAAGGATCTCTTCCTTGACTTTGGAATATAATGGAATAAACCAAAATGACTCAATAAATTGGCTGCGCTTCTTATATTGTGAGATAGCGGTTGATCGATACAGCTTGACGCTCATTACGGGTTATCGGGAAACAACCTATGTGTGTTTCTAACACATGGGTATGATTGCGTACATCCAATCCCCCTATATTCTGTCATAGACGGAAACCTGTAAGGCAATCGGCTAATGTTGTTGTTGTGGTTGTTGTATGTATTGAAATATACATAGTTACTCGATAAATTCCAAAAGCATGTGGCTATAGATATGGCCATTTCCGTTTTTGAAAGCAAAACGAAACCGAAATCTGGAAAGATAAACCAGACTTACAACTGATATAAACTTGAACCAGCAGAAACCGAAACTGGGATTAAACCATAACATAAACCTTAATGTTAAGGTTTGCGATTTTACAGAAACCCATTAGAACCGGCCAGAACAAGAAGACGGTTTCTTCATAATTAAAAATATTATAATTTTTATAATGCATAATTTATAAATGTGGGCCTTCTCATTTTGATAAAATATTTGTGATGTAAAATTTTTACAGGATAGGTCTATAATTTCTACTATATATGTTTCTTCATTCCAACATGACATGTGTTAAAACAATGTGATTAAGCATATTAAGATGTAACAGTAGTTACTTTCTTTTTATTAATGTATCTATATTTGAAACTGATTGATCAATTGAGTAAGAAACAATAAGTTAGCATTACCATTATACGGAATTCAATTACTAAAAAAAATAGAAAACGTAGAATGTTTAAGTTTGCTGACTAAATCTTAACTCATTTAAAAGTCGAGTTCAAGGCTTTTTTGTTAATCTAATTTCAAAGTAAATAAACATTATAATATTTAAGAAAAACTAAGTATTTTTTTTTATAAATCTAAACTTAAACCTAAATCTAAACCTTAAACTCAACCGGAACATAAAAATGATAAAACCAGAAACAGAAATGTCAATAAACCATAACTTAGAAAACCGATGTACATAAATTTATAAGAAATGTGGCCTTTGGATTGAGGCCCCACGCCAAAGATTTGGCCAAGATTGTAAAGAGCAACTTGACCGAGTGGGAAATCGGAATGCATCTTTCATAGTTACTTTTACCTTACATGCTTTACACAAAAGTTTGATAAATTGGCATCACGAGAAAATTTAATTATGAAATGTGTCTCCTGCAAACCAGGTCTACTATCTAACAACAATGGAATACCCACACCATGTGTGTCCCTGAATTTCTGCATATTCAGACCTTTTTATACTTTAGCACCATGTATCATCATCTTATATTTTCTTCATATCAGTTGATTAAATAAGAAATTTATATATTTATCGAACTATGATAAGAAAAAAATGATTTTTCCTTTGTATATGTCTAATGAATTTAAACAAGATAATTCGTAATGGGTGAACTTTAGCATTAACATGTAAAAGTAAGAGGATAAGTAATGGCGGCGGCAGCATGGGATTTCGTTACGCATGGAGAAAGTCGAAGCACGTTTACCTTCTGCTTCCAACGATTCTTATGGAGAAAAAAAAAAAAAAAGAAAGCTAACATGTGTAGATGTGGATCACGATTTTAAATATTCTTAAAATTCACGGGTTCGAACAGCGGAGATAGCCTATTACACAAAATATAAGGTAGTCTGCGTATATCAAATCGCAAAATATTCAGCCCCTTTCTCGGACCCTGCATAAACGCGAAATTCTAGTGCACGAGGAACGTCCTTAAAATTCTGAATTGGAGAAAAATTATTTCTACCAATAACCAGATCATCCAACAACAACAACATTACCCTATTATCTTAGAAGTTAATGTCTATGGCGAGATATGGGAGCTCGAATTTATATGCTCATGTGTTAGCACACAAAAGTTGTTTCTCGATGACCCATAATGAAATTTGCATCAAGCTATGTCGATCAACTGCTACTTCAGAATATAATAAACACAACTAATTTAGTAAGTAATTTTGTTATTTTCCATCATATTTTACAATGATGGAATAACCAGATCATCCATGTCCACTAAATCATACGAGTAGAAATGCTCACGAGACATAATAAATATAGTATAATCAAAAGGAGATTGATAAAAATAATAAATCTTAAAAGCATACGTCAAAACAGAGAGTTTGACGCAAACCATAAAATGACTTACGAAACTTACATATCTTCCGAGATCCCAAGGAATCAAATCTCAAAAAGTTTCATATACACCTTCTCAACCAAATCGATGTCTAAAAAAAACTTTATAAAACAACCACATTGCTTTATTGTCTTAGAATCATCTATCTATAATAGAGTATAGAAAGTCAGATATACGCAACCATACTCATGTATTAGAAACACATAGAGTTGTTTCACGATGACCTATACTGAAAATCGTCAAGTTGTGTCGATCAACTAGTAATTCACAATATAAGAAGCATATCTAATTTAGTGATTATTCTATTATATTCGAAATTCAAAGAAAAACGGCCCTAAAGTCACAGACGTTGTGAACATCTATATGTAATTCTCAATTTCTAATAGCAGCCATACCAAAATAACAAACGGACAATAACCAGTTTCCCCATCAGGGTAAAAGTCTCGTTATATTCAGTCTGATGACTTTGTCGAAATAACCAGACGAACTTAATAGCGTGTGATCGAGTCGAGTCATGTGCACTATTTTTAATACAAAAGATCATATGTTTACTCCGAATGTCTCTATTATTTTAACGGTAAAGAGTTTTGTAAAGTATGTAAATGAAATCACTCAGCGACCCCTTAAGTGAGATGTTTAAGACAACCACAAATAGAATCTATCACCTGTTTATCTAAGCTCTCTAGGCTAGTCATGCACACTATTCTTGATTTCAAACACCCTTTCCAATAGACTTTTTGACAAGGGGTAAATCGGTGAAATAAATTCTGATTTTTAGTTGTAATAGTGACATATAAGTTTTAATTCAAGCTAATCAATAAATTTGTAATTTTAAAACCCTACATTCTTCTTTAACTACTATGTTAAAACTCACATACAAATTTGCCATAAATAGAAGTTACCACATCATCATGTGATAGCGGTTTAAACATATAAGAACAAACTTTTTCTTGTAAAGTTTGGTTTTGAATAACACTATAAAAGATCACAATAATATATTACATAACTCAGAGTATATTATTGTGTTTGAGATCTTCTATGCTGACTGTTGCTGTATTCCTACCATTAGATCTTCATAACCTTATTAGGTTCTTTATAGTTAGGGGTGTTAAGTGAACTGAATACTTCACGAACAGTTCAAATTCGATTTGTATTTGATTCGAGTTCATTCGTTAATTTTACTTAAACGAGCCAAATTTGAACACATAATTACATTCATTTACTAAATCAAGCCAAACTATTCACGAATTGTTCGTCTCGTTTAAAAAGTTATAGTGCTTTCGAACCGAATTTGAACGAATTTAGAAGCTCTTTACAATAAACGAGCCAAACCAAACCGTTCGTTTAACTAAACGAATCCGAATTCCAAAACATAGTATTCGACTCTGCTCGGTTCGTTAAAACCACTATTTATGGCGCTTGTTTCTTGTTTTTTATTTAGGAGATAACAAGGTGGTATATACATTATTAATATCCTACTTATATGCATCTTATTTAGTCATTTAGAAAATTAGTCAAATTGCATCTCAAGGGTAAGACTTATATGCCCCTCCTCCCTGGTGTTACAAGGTATTCACCTGTCATAAATGAAGCTTATCTTTAATGAAATTAGGAGATACTATCCTCCCTTGAAAGAGGGGGAAAAAAGAACACCAACAAACATATGCATGTATCTGTATGTGTATTTACACACACACACACATATATATATATATAAACTTACCTGCATGGGATCAATAGATAATCATGAAGGCCTATGGTCTAGGTTGGTGACCTCCATTGCACCTTGCAAGGGTGCCTGCCTAAGGTCTGCTCAAGAAGCAGAGCCTACATCATAATTAGTGGAGACCTGGGTTCGTGCGGCCTCTGTTTATATATATATATATATATATATATATATATATATATATATATATATATATATATATATATATATATAAATGTCGGCGCTTCGCTTTTTGATGAAAAGTTTGTCAAAAATAGAAACTTTGTAGAATATTATATTTTTAAGGGATGAGATGTAGATAATTACAAGATAGATATTTCCAAAAGCATGTGGACACCTACTTAGTTGTTAATATAACTATAGGATGAAGACATATTAAGTAATTAATAAATGTTACTTTTAAAAAGATTGACCATTGGGATATAGGTCCCTTGCAAAAGATTTGGCCAATATTGCAAATAGCAACTTGGATGAATGGAAATGCGTCGTTCTTAACTTTTACCTACAAGTACCCAAGAGTTTGAAAATTTTATGGAGCAAAAGTCCAATATCATTGACCCCCTGTGTGCTCTTATTGTTCTAGTTTTAATAGCCGGTAAAGGATGTAAATCAGAAGTTTAATAGTTTTCTAGATTGACAAGGTATTATCATGAACCACACAAGATGCCTACTACGAAGATGTAAATTAGGAGTCAGCGGTATTTTAGATTGGCAAGGCATTATCAACAACCCACACAAGATGTCTACTGCAAACTGGGCTAGCGACCTTCAAACTCAATTAGGCGGGATACAATGGCGTAGCTATTATTAGTCCAGACAATACTAAAGCACCCACGTTGTGCGTATCTTGGTTCCAACATGTATCTTTCTAGAGCAATGTCTTAACCTGAGTACAAACTGAGCTATGTCATGGAGGGAATAGTTCGAAAATTTTGCGTTTACACGTTGTAAATTTCGTTGAATAAAGAAATGCATTTGCAGTCTTGTAATGCTATCATTAAAATACTATTTGTTCAATTATTGAATGGCTTTAGTTAGTGCGGGAGGCAAATGGTAGATTTGATATACATAACATGTGGAATGGCTTATTTAAATACTACCTTAAGTTAACATTACGACACCTACCTTTTTCTTTTCGAAATGAAAATTTGTTATTTTATATCTTAATGGTGAAATACCTATTGGATTAGTAGTTTGATTTAAAATTAATTACGATGAAATCGTTCATCAATACCCTTAACGCATACCTCTTTTTCCATACCATTGATAAATTTCTTGCTTGCTAAAAGAAGATGGGAAAATAATGCAAAATAGCCGTCCTTGAAGGAAGTGAAAACCAAAAGAAAAATAAATACATATTTGCTATTAACATTTATATAGGATTCTATTCCTTTTCGTCCAAAAAATTTAGTCTTATATTATTACCTTCCTTTCTTCCCTATGCCAACCCTAGGGCTGTTCAACAAACCAAACAGTTTGCAAATTGTTCAAGTTCGGTTTGTATTCATTAGGTAATTGTCTATGAACGAGCCGAATTCGAACAGATGTTTGAGTTTATTTACTAAAACGAGTCAAGCTATTCGCGAACTGTTTGGTTGTTTAAACAGTTATAGTGTTATCGAGCTGAACTCAAACCAATTTTAAAGTTCGTTTAGCTATACGAACGAGCCAAAAAGTTTGTTTAGCTAAACGAATCTGAATTCGAAAACCTAATATTTAGTTTGGCTCGATTGGTTAACACCCCTAGCCAACCCACTTGTAACGATCTTGATTTCCCTAACGATCTAGACATGACATCTGTTTGGATTCGGCAACGTCATTCTGGACAAACACTATTAAATATTAACTGAATTGTGCTTTCGTCTTCTCTGGCTCAAAAATGATTAATCATTATTGACATTTAACTATGGATCATACTTATCATGTATCCACCTTCCTTCTTTTCATTATGGATTTTTTTTTGTCTGTACACCACCACCTCTCCTTCTAAACACCCCCACCTCTCCCTCCACCCCCCCCCCCCAAAGTTAAATCAAGTAAGGATCAATGATGCAGCCTCAAAAGCATAGTCTTTTAATCACACATATAGTTCTTTGAATGAAAGATCTTTTCCTATTTTAGTAGTGAGGGTTTAATCTTTGTGAGTTTGAATTTTTCTTGAGTTAATAATACCTAATTTAAAAGTTTTATTTTTCTTAGACATGCAAGTAAAGCACGGGTAGAGTTTAATGCCCTATAAACTTTGCTGTAGATATATAATTCTTAAAGCAAATTTTTTGATTTCACACTTAGATTGTATGAATGATTTCTGTACGGCTCAAATGAGATTCATTTTTAAATATATATTAAAGTTGTAAGGAGTTGTTAAATTAAGAATGAATTTAGGACACAGCTCAACTTAGATTATGACATTGCAATTCAAAGGTCAAATATTCAAATCGAGACACGCTTAGCGTAGGAGCAATATTATCTGAGCAAGTAATGGTTTGGGTTATTGTATCTGACCAATTAGGTTAAATGGTTGTTGGTCCAGCTTGTAGTGTGCATCTTGTGTGGGTTCCTGACTATGTCTTGCCAATCTATGAGGCCGCTAAGTTTCTGATTTACATCGTTCACGCAGCTTCTTAGGACTGAAACAGTGAGTACTCCTGAGGCCAGGGATTTAACCTTTTTCAACTAAAAGAATGAATTCCATGCACTACGACGAGTACATTGAAATGCACATAACACCAAATGTGAATTCTATAGTGGTAGGAACTCAAATATTATCAATAATTCAGACTTTTTAAGAATTAGAAAATCATTGAAAAAGTCATAAAAAATCTCAGAATCTGAGAATCGTTCATATGACATCTTCAGTTCATAAAGTCCATAGAAATCTGATCTTAGCATAATCTCATATCAAGTCTATCACATACCGATGAAATAATATTTGATTATTAGACCGAAGGCCATGTTAAACACATATTTTGTTGAAATTTAAAAAGATATAATAATCAGATATTATTTAACCAATATGTGATAGACTAGATATAAGATTATGCACAGATCAGATTTCAATAAACCGTATACACTGAAGATATCTTAATAACAGTTTTGAGATTCTGAGATTTTCTATAACTTTTTCAATGATTTTCTCGATCATGGTTTCAACCTTCATGATCTATATAAGGACAATTAATTTTACACCTCTTATTTTTAGGCTTAATTACCTATGAACCTTATTTAATTTAAAGATTGACTTTAGACCCTATGTGTTTTTTCGGCTAAACTAGAAACAAGAGTTTTTTTTTTTTTTTGTTGTCAAAGTTATTGAAAATTATAACATTTTGACCCTTAGTGGTTTAACATATTATTCAGGACACCCCTTTGTTTTAGAACTTTTTAACCTCACACTTTTGTGGTTTCAGACTAAAAGCATAATTTTCACTAAATTTGATTGAAAACTCTTATTTTAAGTTTAGTCCAACAACATGAGAGATTTAAAAGTCAAATTTTGACCTAAAGAGTGTTTAAAATTAATTATGTCTAAACACAAAAGGTATAAAGATAATTATCCTTATTGATAACCTACAGAGTAGTTTGCTAGCGATACTCGATAAACCAGGCGTATACGACAAACAAGGAGTATATAGTATGCACATCAGACAACAAATACACACAGCAATTGACTAACATACATGATAAGTGACGATGGTACACATAACCCAACTGGTTCCAGACATGAGTTCTCGAAAGCGAGGTCAGTAGTTCAATTATTGTCAAAGGCTAGAGAGCCTCATTCCAGCAAGTGCATAGTGTGGGAGCTTCCTTGGCCTGTAGGCTTGCCTGCAGTGCTGGAGGCACATGAGTTCTCGAAAGCGAGGTCAGTAGTTCAATTATTGTCAAAGGCTAGAGAGCCTCATTCCAGCAAGTGCATAGTGTGGGAGCTTCCTTGGCCTGTAGGCTTGCCTGCAGTGCTGGAGGCTCCTTATGCAGACTACTGTGTATATGACCAAGTTCCTGCTAGCGGGCCGTTGGATACTTGATTTACACCCCTACACTACCTTTGGGAAGCTCCTGCTAGCGGGCTGTGGGTACCTGATTTACATCCCTACACTATCTACACTACCTTTGGAAAGCTCCTGCTAGCAGGCCGTGGGTACCTGATTTACATCCATACACTATCTTTGGGACTGGGTTCAACTTTATTTCTGCATCATGTGCTAGCGTTTCAAGCGTGTAAGAACCAAACCTTTTCGATGGATGACCTGCTACTTATAGCGGTAAACAAATCGAACCGAATCAAATACTCGATTTTCAAGTTTGATAACGAATAACTTGAGTTCATTCGTTTAATATGTCGAGTCTACCAACTCATAAGAAGTCAATTTGATAAGTCATTTTATTTTATTTTATCATATTCCAAAATCAAAAAAGATTGTGCATCTGGAGAATGAAAATATTCGACATTCTATACAAGTGGGGGGAAAAGCCAGGAAAATTTTAGTCAAACAGGTAAGGCCATGTGTTGTGACGTAGAGAAAATAATGCACCTGCTCCTTTGAAATTTGAGGATTGACTATTTTCTTTGTACTGTCGGTCAACTATTAACGGTTATGTTTCTTCCTTTCAGGCTTTGGTTTGACCGAGACTGAGTAGGAGACGCTCACCGAAGCATTCTTTCTCATGCATACGTATGCACACAAACTATATATATACATAGACATATGTCTTATATACATATATGTATACGCTCCTTAACTTTAGAATATAATAAAATAAAACAAAATAATTCATAGCTGCGTTTTTTATATTGTGCAGTAGTAGTTGTCGGTTTTTAACACATATATATCCAAATATATATACATAACATTTGCATGCATATATACATACACACAAACAAGCACAAACACGCGCACGCGCACGCCCACATATACTTAGTATTTTCTTAAACTGATGTGTAGGCCCTTAGTTTAGGCGTTCAACTGCATGATTTAGTTGTTGAGATTCAGCAAATTCCTAAAGCATGAATACTTTTGTACAGTTCATAGTCTCAGTAAGGAGAGGAGACTAGGCTAGAGGGGCACAATTGAATTAGAAACCTAAAGCTATTGAGATTAACCTAGTCATGGATACATCATGGAATAAGCCTCTGTGGCTCTGTCCCATTACCAGAGAGCACAAGCCACGCCATCGCCGCGCACGACACCAGAATCCCAGCAGGTTTATCAAGAAAACTCTCTTGTTGAGCGCCAATGTGAGAAGCTTGGATCCATCCAATGAATCATTGAACAGTTAAGTCATGGACTAGATGCTTATACTTTGGAAGAACTCGGGCGGTATTGACGGAGGACAGTACTTCTTGGCAACAAATTTGTACTGGTGAAGAAATATGCATCACATCAGTGGCAAGAAATATTTCTTTCTAATAGTTTGAACCTCTAAAAGTATACAGCTGAGTGCCACCACATTATCAGCAAGAAAACTACCATATATCCATAAGCATCAAGAAATATCAACAGTAAGTAAATCCTGATCAAACTTGAATAATCCTTCCAAAATATAGTATGTGAATAAATGAATAAACAGCAAGCACATAAGCCAGATGTATAGCTTTCAGAGATCTGTAACTTGTGACAGCTTGACCAAGTATAATCCCAGTTGGCCAAGTATTTTTACACTTAATAAAATCTTTACTTTTATCAGAGATCAAAAAGAACTTATAAACAAAGAAAGCACTAAGATTTAATACCTTGTGTTGACTGTATTTCTCCCTGATTGCTGGTAAACTGGAACTATGGTTGTTGCAGCAAAGGCTATGAAGGGCCATTACACAGTCATGCAATTGAGATGGCTCGTACTGCGTATAATGCCTCAAGGTAGAGTTCTGTAATAGGAAAGGAGCAGACAAAAGAGAAATCAGCTACAGAGCAAAGAAAACAAGGGATTTATCTAAAGATTATCTACAATGTCCTTTGTAGAAACACATACCCAGGGTCTCTTCATCGGCCCAAGTATAAATTTGGCCAAGAAAATCGTTGAAGCTGCAATAATTGATGGAGTGTAGCACAGCATATTGTAATCTAGAAGCGATAGCTCTGCTATGTAGTTAGCCAAGCATTCCAACTGCAGTGACTGGCAGATAGGGGGAGGTCCAAAAAGACAAGAAGATTCAAATAGTGCTTGGAAAATACAGCAGCTACATGCCATAGAAACTCGGAGGATTTCTCAGAAAAACGAAAAAGACATGCATGAGCAAGATAATACTTAGCAGAGCTCAAAAAGCATAAACCTTATGATCGTATTACTGAATGTAAGACTTACATCATGGACCACAAGTCCCTGAGCTGCACGGACAAATCTCCTGAAATATATCGTAAAAGGAAGTAATAATGGTCAGTAATTTGTTTATCCATTAAGTTGCAATTCTATGAAATCTTATCATTACCTGAGAAAGCATTTAGTTGTAGGTGCAGTCATTTCAAACTTCAAGTAATTCAGAACAGCAGACTCCATATCTAAAACCTGAAGAGAAAATTTTGGTTAGTCCAGAAATTCAAATGAACAGCAGTCATGGAATAATAGATTTCAGCTCATTCACCTCATCTTTAAAGTACGTGTTATCGGTTATGTAGCAGAACTCTTCCACTTGAGGGGCACAAATCTCTTCATATTTTCTGCAGAACAATTTTAACAGTTAATGTCTTGAAAATATATCACTAGTACACCAAAGCAATAGTAAATTAGCATGTTTCTTCTTACGATGCGATCATCATGCATGAGACACCAAGCAGTTGCAGCCTTTGCCTGTCCATCACATTGCCAGAGAGATACCGATCAATGTAATTCACTGTTAGATATAGTGTCTCAGGCACAAGCCTATACTCCTCAGCAACCTGTAATAATTATTCATGGTTAAAAACCCTTGAAGTCATAATATGTTAGGTTTTCGATACCAATAGACCAAAGTGCCCCTTTTGAGGAAATGGAAATTTCAGAAAAAATTGTTATTGCAATAAAATAGCAACTCAGAACCCAAAATTTAGTAGTTAATAATTCACCTCAACAAGCCAATCAATTAGTATTGCCCGCATGCTGGGATTGATGTCCTTTTGTACTGTTTCCATGAAGTCTGTAGACGGTCTTTTCTTTACCTGAGTTTGATGAAAAGGATGCACCAGAAAAGATTACATCATTTCTAATGCTAATGCAGAAGAACAGGGGAAGTAAAAAGAATTTAACCAATTCATATGCAGTTGACCAATTGAGGACACAAAAGCAGGGGAAGTGACAGAAAGGAACAGAAGAACAGAGAGAGATTGATCAAGGAGGAACAGAGGAACCAATCCATCCAGGTAATGAAAGAGAAAGTTGAATTTCCAAGTTTATGAGCTCAGATTAAAACCACAACCCTTAGATAGAGAAGTTCAAGAATATTGCAAGATTTTAGAATGACAAGTACGGCCTTATTCAAGAGCAAAACTGAGCTTCCATCAGAACATTCCTTTATGCACTGTAAAAAACCATATAAAATCTATATTCTCTCTACACAAACATTTCATGTAAAGAAACAGAATTTGAAAAAGACAGAAGTTTTGGGAGAACTAGGAAGCATGAAGCCACGGGAAAGATTAAGAAACAGATCAATTAAACGACAGATTTATGGGCAAGCCTTCCTTGTTCAAATGATTTCATCATATGACTAAGTAGAACTCATTCTGATTCTTAGTACTTGTGCGGCTATTCCAGCCAGGGATTAGTTCAGTACCTCAGAAGCTCGCAAGTGCTTGTATATATCGCAAACTATAGTTGCACAAGCTTGTGTATCCATATGATCATTATCAAGATCAATGACATCATCATGGGGTGATAAGACAGAAAGTATCTCCCTTTTGCATACAGTTCCTGTAAGCAACAGAAGAATGGATGAGTTCCTTTGGCAAAGAGAAAACAGAGCCATCTAAAAAAAAAGCCAAACCTGATTTCTCAACATTCTCTGAAATACAAAGCTTGCTACACGTTTTCCTTTCCAAAGAATCAACTGCAGCTATGACATTGTTATCCAAATACTCGATTTCTGGACTCTTCAATGAATCACAGGAGGACATTGATTCATCCATAGACACCGACTGTCCATCAGATGCAGAGGGAGACAAGTCCATGATCTTAGGTGCCTGAGGCAGAGGAATTCCTGGCAAGATATCATCGCTCTTCCGAGAATTTACTTTCTTCGGCACTGCAGCTATGTCTTGTTTGGCAAAAGACGAAACCTGCAGAGGAGCTCCCGAGAATCCTGTATTACTAATGCTGGTAGAAGCTACCTTCTTGATGGTAACAATTTTCGATGTGGAGGATGCCTTAAAAATCAAGAAAAAATGATGATCAGAGTCATCAAAATGCAAATGCCATAAACCCAAAAAAAGAACTTTGCAGCTGAATATTAATTAATCATGAAAATATATCTCAGTTAGAATATCCATTTTAAAATTATGCAGAATCAAGAGTAACTCTGCTTTGTGTCAACTATACAACTTTGTTATCATAATCTGATTTTTGGCATTTGAAGATTAACAAGAACGACCAATTATATCATGCAAGATTTCTGTCAAACAGCATGGGAGAAACATTTTTATTTGGAGGAAATTGAATTCCTCACTCTTATTATTTTGCCCATTCAAGCAATCCAACAAACTTCTTCAAGATTATTTCATCCCCAGGTATTATTTCCTCTGCACCTAAAGAAATGAAAAGACCAAAAAGGATTTTCCCAAGTGGCGCCAATTGAAACTCAAGAAAAACAAGACTTTAAACCCCGATTACTTCATGCAAATTCTACTCTAAAACCCAGAAAATTTATGCGACAAGTAATCACTTAAGCACAAGAAACCACGTAAAACTACAGAAAAAAAAACCAACCCTAATCACAAAAAAATCGAAATATCAAAGGAAGAAACCAACAATCACAGATGATGACTCTGTCGAAGATAAACTTCGGCTACTACTGAACGGCCTCTGGTTTGTTATATTCGCCAGCGCCGCCCTTTTCTTTGCCACCGGCTGCGTCTGTTGCAACACCGTCGCCGTCGGCCTCAAAGCATTATCCGACGCTCCCCGCTTCGCCGTCGTCGACGACTTCGACCCCCGGTTCTGACCAACCGTCGACATGAGAAATTCCCCTTCCAAATTCTCAACTAATTCCCAAAACTTGAAGAAATCAACGAAAAAAATCCAAATTCTCCACCTAATTTCAGGACAAGATCATCGAATAGATGAATTCTTGAAGTGGAAAAGCATGAAAAAAGAACAGAGGTGTATTTCTTCCTTTTTACTATGTGGAGTGCGTTATTTTTCCAAGGAAGTAATTAAAATTTTCCCCTTTTTGGGGCTATTTAATGAGGGATGTTTCTTATAGGCGGCAAAAAGTGGCTGAGATGATGATTTTGAATTTCTAACAGATCAATACCGTTTGATTTTGCTGGCCTTGGGTATTCGTTAGGAGCGGACAAAAAGTGGGGGCCCGCGTGTGATTTCTTTAGACTTGTTTGAATTTCTGGGGGTGATGGTGATGGATTGATTTGTGATGGACCAATTAGATGACGAGCTTACGGTGTGGTTCCGCTACGCGAGGCTACACGCTGTCGTTTTTTTTCTCTTTTTTTGAGTTCTCAAGAATTTGAAATTCGAATTTAAAGATGTTGGAGGAGCTGATTTTTGTCAGAGAAAGACAGGTTGAATGCTAACGGTATAAAGCCTTCCATTTTAATATCGTCTACCTTCCCCTTTTGTAAAGAAAACGTTAAGACTTAGATATATACATTTGCTTGTACATATCATATATATGCATATGTGTGTATATTTACATAATACATATATACGACTATGTATTTGTGTGTATACATATTTGAGATGGAGGTATTGTTTGCATGTCTCTCACTCATTGTAATATACTGGGGTGATTGTTGTTGTTGTTGTAGTATATTTGTTTAAATATGTTTGTGTGTGTGTGTATGCTTGTGTGTGTTGATGCATATGTAAATATAAAGCGTTATACATAAATCTCTTCAGGTAATTTAGATATCAATATTCCTTTGCTTTTCCTTGGAAGTAGATCATGACAAGGTCGAACATGCATAATGCAGCTAAATGATGCCGTTTAGGGCTGTTAGGCAGAAGTCCTGGTATGTAAAGGACACCTTATCTAGGTTACTGCGCAAGATTTCATTCAATTTAAGATGCCGATGAGCTTCTGTTTTGTATCCTCCAAACATAATCCTTGGGGGCTGGGACGCTGGAGCCCCAAGATGAGGGATTTCACCTTATGCTCCAAGATGATGGCGTATAGGGCTTTTTAGGAACCGAACACTTCATGAACTGTTCGAGTTCGGTTCGTATTCGTGTTCAGTTCATATTCGTTCGTTAATTATCTGTAAACGAGCCGAATTCGAACAGATGTTTGGGTTCTTTTACTAAAACAAGCCGAACTATTCGTGAACTGTTCGGCTTGTTTAAACATTTATAACGTTATCTTGACGAACTTGAACCAATTTTCAAGTTCGTTTAGCTAAACGAATCCAAATTTGAAAACCTAGTATTCAGTTCGGCTCGGTTCGTTAACACCCCTAATGGCGTTGATCAAACTTAACATCTACTGGTGGAATAAATCATCATATGAAATGTAAAATGCATAAAGATAATTTATATATATATATATATATATATATATATATATATATATATATGAATTTTCCCCTTGTCTCTGTCATCATGATGGATACTGAAGACCATTTGGAGAAGAGTATCGAAGAAGTTGATCAAGTTCAGCGAAGTGTTAAAAATACAAAAGACCAGCCATTAGTGATCCTCCTGTTGAACGTGAAACTCATATCCCTCGGCAATGGATCGATCTTTTACGTTCTTCCAATACTACTGAAGGACCTTGGGGCCATGAGATCTATGTTGGTGAAGGAGAGGGTGACGAATTGACTGACGAGAACATTAACTTAGGCGCTCTTAACTTGGACTATGACACGGATCAGTTAGGGCCAGGACGTGTGGTAGTTGAATTTCCTTCTACTGGATGGCAGCAACTATGGCGACCGTGGCGTAGGGCTCTCATCGTGAAACCGTTAGGTCGCAATATTTCATTCCGAGTTATGTCACAGAGGCTAGCAGACATGTGGTCGCTCCAAAAGCAATTGGATATTATTGATCTTGAAGAAGGTTACTATGTTGTTCGGTTTTATTCCAAGGAAGATTATACCTATGTATTGGAGAATGGTCCATGGGTGTTGCAAGGCCACTACCTTATAGTGAACAAATTTAGACCAGGCTTCCAACCTTCAAAAGTTGCGCCTACATCCACCTTAGTATGGGTAAGAATTCCCCGTTTGCCACTAGAATTTTTCAATGAAAATGTCTTGATGCGTATTGGCGATCAATTGGGGAGAGCAGTGAAGATCGATAGTAATACCATGCATGTATCTCGCGGCAAATATGCTCGTGTGCGTGCTGAACTAGATTTGCAAAAGCCGCTTATTTGCTCTATCATCCTCAATGGCCATACTTTGCAAATTGAATACGAAAGCTTGCATCAGATCTGTTTTGTATGTGGGAGATATGGACATCATGTTGAAGAATGTCCTACACAGAGAAAGGAGGCTGAGATTCAGGTTAATACCGAAAGGGTGGAGCAATCCAAAGATCTACTATCTGACCCTTTCGGACCATGGATGATAGCGTGCAATCCTGTCCGAAAGCGAAATCCCAAAGTTTCACAGAATAATGTGGATACAAACGAGATACCTTACCCCAGTAATCAAGTTGCTGACATTTCGCAGGCTACATCTAAAGTACAAGCAACTTCTGTTGCAGGTTCACGCTTTAGGGTATTTGCAGAGGAAACAGATACGGCAGGTGTGCAAGAAGGCCATGCCCCAGAGCCTTCGGTTTTCAATGATATAGTCGACGATGGCCCATCAGTGGTTTTCCGCACATCCACACGGCAACAATTTCTGAAGTCACGTGAGCGTAAGCTCAAAGGTATACCTGTTAAGGACACACCTAAGGTGAAGGTCCAGCCACGTAACCAATCCACAAATGTTACCCAAGGAGCGATCAGTGGACGTGCCTCCAATATTCATCATCCTATACCAGTGTCCAACCCGGCGACTCCCACAGAACCAATTAAAATTTTGCAGAGGCCCTTGCAAGATATCACAAACAACCCACAGCATATGGCAAGTACTTCTACGACCGACACCCTATTGAGAAATATGTTTGGATAATTTTCAAAGTCATGATTTTAAGTGATGAATACTTAAAAATGTCACATATGGTGTTATAAATGAAAGAGTTGAATAAGTGAAGAAAAATGACACGATGTCTAGGGTTGTTAAAAATATTTTTCTAAAATGTGATAAAATAGTTGTTTTTATTTTTACATGATTTATATATGTTTATCATGTTGTGATTATGTGATTTTTATGATGATAATATCTTGTGAACTAATATGCCCTCGAAGTTTCTACAACTTACCAAAAAGGGCAAAAGTGGTATTTTGAGTTTTGTAGGTACTCGACATGGTGAATATGATTCAAGAAGATATTATCATCTTATTTATTATCAAGAAGGTGTTATTATATTTAATTCTGACCATCGGGGTCATTTCTGGAGTTTTATCTCACTAGGGGCATTTTGGTCATTTTACCCCCGAAGACAGTTTCGGTATTTTTACTCAAGGAATCTCTTGAGTATCTTATTATATTCATTCTGGAGTTCATTTAGTATATTCTTGAAGATTATTTGGTGGTTTTCTATTTTATTCTCTCATTTGATGATTTTATCGACGGTAGCGGGATATGTGACGGTATTCGATGTCACGTTCTATTTTCTCTTGAAGACTCTTATATATATGTTATTGGAGGTTCTTAATCATCATCTTTCAGAGATTACAAGGTGTCCTTGGTGCAAGATTCATCACAATATGTCAAGGAGAAATGGGAGTTTTGATATTATATGTTGACATAACCTTGTCAACTATTATTTGTTGATTTCTCCTCAAAAATATGAGTTGGTATACATATACACAGCCTCCAAAACGTGATTATACACGTGGAGATGATGTTTTTCTCATTTTATGAGTTGGAGACAAGAAGACAAACCAAAAGCAAGCTAGTTGGCAAAAGTTGCCAACTTGAAATTTCAAATTTGAATGTAATGGAGACAAGATTGTTGGAGATGATTATGGAGGTGTTTTAATTCAAAATTCTCAGCCATCACATGGTCTAAAAGTTGGAGGGAATATGCCATCAATTTACTCTATAAATAGAAGGCAAGGTGAAGAAGAGAAGACACACACTTGAAAGCAAAATTGAAGATTGTTGTCTTGCTATTCTCTTCTCATATTTTTGTTCATACTTTGTGTAGCTAAGGTGTTCCAATTTTTCTGTTGTCTAGCTACACTATACACACCTTCTTGGGTTGGATTTGTATGATTGATTAGCCAAATTTATAAGGCTACATCAATAGATGGTAGAGGTGTTGTAATCAAGAGTTGCATAGAGGTGATTATCCAAGTCTTGAATAGGGTTGGTATATAACCCAAGGATCAAGCTTGGCTCTTGTTGTAAGGTGTTCATTTCATAGTGAAATCCAAGGAAAGGTGTTCCTTGGGACTGGAGTAGGTCACATTGACCGAACCAGGATAAATTCTTGGTGTTCTTGTCTTCTTTACATTTTTCTGTTTTCTGCCCTTTTTCACTACAGATTTCACACAATTTTTCACGTTTTGAAAAAATAGGTAAACACTTTCAAAATTTGTGATTTTTGGTGAAGTTATACTTCAGACTGTTAGTTTTCATTTGCAACAAGAATCACTTGATTTGAGCAAGGGAAAGTTAGTCTCTCAGTCATTGCAAGATAACTGCTCCAATCTGGCTGCAATCTGACCAGTTTTGAGAAAACTTGAATTCTGTATTTATCCATAATTGTTTGAGGTCAGGGCCTTTTGGAAACATTAACTAGACTTTCTAAGGAGTGTTTTGATATAAAGATTAATCTTTTTGGTCAAGTATTCAAAGAGAAATACATTTTGCAAAATCAGCAACATTCTGTCCAATTCTGTCATGTTTGACCATCTGAATCTTTTTATTTGTTTGAAGGGTCAAACGATCTTATTTGCATCTGATTTTTGGACAGAGTCTTGCTAACACATTGAAGTTCAATTCTGGAAAGTTTCACGATTTTTGGAGTTGTGTACATTTATTTGTGAATTTTTCAAAAACGGATTATGAATCTGAGGTGGTCTCAGATTCTGTTTTCAAAGGGGATTTTAACAAAGGGTTGTAGTGTAATTTCCGCTAACCACTATTCACCCCCCTCTAGTGGTGTTTATTGCAGGTGCACGGTCCAAGACACCCATCATTCTTCAAACGCACATACACCCGCTCAGCAAAATGCAGATACGATAACACCTGTTGGTGACTTAACTAAACAGCACCCGCCGGATATCAACACGAAGACGCCCATGCTTGTTGAGTTATTGGATACCGAAACCAGTTCCCTCGTGGATATGGCACAAGTCCCCGGTACTGTTGATGACCTGAATGGTCAGTGTGGTTCTCTTACTGCAGAGAATATGATCACATGAAGATTCTATCATGGAATTGTCGTGGTACGGGTTCTCCGGACACCACGAGAACAATCGTCCGCCTCATCAAGGATCATAAGCCAGATATATTGTTCCTTATCGAAACAAGAGTGTCAAGTTACCATGCGAAATCTATAGTGCGCAATTCATATTTTTCAAATCTTGCGATTGTGGAAGCACGAGAATTCTCTGGAGGATTATGGTGTTTTTGGGATTCCAGTAATGTATCCGTTCGTATTCTCAGTTACACGGCCCAAACAATCAACATAGGAATCATGCTTGATGGACAGCTTGACTGGATAGTATCTTTTGTATATGCATCACCTACCTTGTCAATACGAGAAAGGTTTCATGAGTATATGGAGCAATTTAGCCGACATATTTCGGTCCCTTGGTTACTGCTTGGAGATTTCAACCAAATAGTCAACCAACTTGACAAGCAAGGGGGTAGAGTAGTACACGGTTATGGGGTGCAAAGAATGCAGAGCATGTTGGATACCTGTAGGTTGATGGAAGTTGATTTTTCTGGACCACGCTATACTTGGAGTAATGGTCAATCTGGACGCTTTCTTATACAACAGAGGCTTGACCAGGCATGGGCCAATGATGCATGGAAACTCAAATTTGATTGCGCGTCGTTACGACATCTGCCGCGCAGTCATTCGGATCACCGACCATTGCTGCTATTACTGGATCATGTCAGCTCACCCAAATTCAATAGCCCATCCTTCAAGTTCCAAGCTTGTTGGATGGAACATAAGGATTTTACTAGCTTTTTGCCGACTGCTTGGCGGGACATGGATGGGGACTTTTACCAAATCACCAGAGAGTTCACCACACGTATGCTACAGTGGAAAAATGAGGTGTTTGGTAATCTTGCTCAAAGGAGAAATCGATGTTTAGCGAGACTTGAAGGGGTGCAGAAATCGATGGAACTTAAGCCATCCAGGTTCTTATCTAAACTTGAGATAGAGTTGAAAGATGAATATAAAAGTATATTGAAAGATGAATATAAAAGTATATTGCAGCAAGAAAATCGTGTATTTTTCCCACTACGACAACACAACTAGTGAAATGCACCAGTTTAGAACTAGTGAACTGGACAGAACACTAACAAAACTACCCGACAAATAATATTGAATACTATACTACAATAGGAAAGAAAGCAGTAAAACAACAATAAAGAGAACAGAACAATAAAAGAGATAAAGAGAGAAACACACCCGAAAGCTTTGCCACTAGAGCTCAGCCAAGATAGCTTGATCTCCGAACACTTGCTGAATTGTTTGCTTCTATTTATATGTAGAAGAAGATACAAGTTTTGGGATGATTTACATGAGAAGAGGAGGAGTTTATTTATAATCCTCAAATCTCCTATTCATTTCTAAACTACCAATGTGGTACAAAATCTAAGCCAAAAAATCAACAACAATCTCATTGAAAGTGCAAAGATTGTGACATATCTTGATGTACGAATGAGTTATGTACCAAATTAACGTCAACCATAAGTAATCATTTTTAAAACAACAAGGACGAAAGTCTAAAATAGTTAACCTTTAATACCACTACGACGTCTATAGTAACATTGTCGGATCGAAACTCAAATATCTCGAATTTGCTTGAGTCGCTACCGAAAACATACATGAACACACTCAAAACACGTTAACCAACAAATAAAACGTACAATTACAATGTCATAAACGAAAACTCTTATTGAAGAACTTCAAATTTAAGAAAACGTCATTCATTTTTTTCCCAGTCTTCAGCTTTCGGAAATGCCTATTTAACTCCATTTTCAAAGTCAATAGACTATTCAACTTTAGAGTAAGGAATGATTAGATTTTTTCGAACATGAACTATCTGTGGAGCCCATGGAATCTTGTGTGCCTCAAATACAAAAGTGTTGTGTTGGTGAGTAAGGAGGCTGGAGCAAAATGGTAAGGTTGCTGTTTTGTAATATTGAGTTCATGGGTTCGAGCTGCAGAAACAGCCTCTTGCACAAAATGTAGTGTAAGTATGTGTACATCATATTGCGAAACAATCCGGCCTCTCTCTGGACCTTTCGTAAACACGGGAGCCTAATACACCGGAAACGCCTTTTGTATCGGTGAGCATTAAAAAAGAATTTTTCTTTTTCTTTTTTGGGCTCTAGCAGTCGGTTGTGCCTACGGCACACACACGCATGAACTCTTTGGACATATCTAGTCCCATCTGCTATCCCTGAGCCCTTTGAATTCCTCTAAGATAAGGTGCTACATGCTCTTCAACTTAAGTGTAGGGTATTAGGGCAACAATCAAAAGGCAAAAAGATATAAAATAAAATTTTCAAGTAATATAAAGTCGGTTCCATGAAGAATTTTAAAATACTATAAAAACAAGTATGACTAGTTACAATAACATATGTTAGTCTTTATACACTAATCACTAACTCTATTGTTTCGCATATAATAAATCGTTCTGTGCCATTACTTTATTGTGACAGTAGTTGTTCTTTAATTACTCTTCGAGCAATGTAAAAAACCTCTTGGTATCCAGGTTTTGTTCTATAAAATATGGTAAAAGCTAACATTTAAAGACAATAATAATTTTATCAATCTTGAGGAGATTATGATTTACCAATAATTCCAAACATGATCTATTATCCTCGGATACAAACTATTGCTTAGTCGATCAGACACGGTTGAATAAGTTGCTAGCTTTCACTCAATGGCTTATATTGGAGCAAAAGCTCATACACTGGTCCTGAGTACCTCCACCGTCCGAGCTCTAAGGAGCAATATAGATGATGCAAATTAGGAGCTCAGCGTCACACCCGCACTGTACATGTCTCCAGAATCGAACTCGGTACTTCTTAGAACAACTCCCGACCTGACTACCAACTGAGCTATATTGATATCACATGAGTCTGTTTTTGAAGGATTTGTCTCTCCTTATTATCTTTCTCTTTTAGCGTTGAAGTCAAGAAGTAAAGTTTTGGTCTAACTAATCAATTTTCACAGCAATATGTGCAGCCCACCTGGTTTCAGATCAACAAGACAGGTCGCAAAATAGTTATTCCTAAGCACCCTTTTTTCAATGAAGGGTTGTCCGTCAGCACCACCATGACATCTAATTGCCTCAAACTCATAATTATGGTGATCAACTTTACAATCATAGGTCGAATGGGTGTCTATATAAGGAAAATCTTGTCAATTTTGGAAACGATACCTATATTTATGTGTCCACTATATTGACTATTTTCTGGATTAAAAGTCCCAATCTTTGGACTCTCGGGACCTTTATTGTCCCAATCTTATATAGCTGTATTGAGTATGTAAATCACGAATCAGTGTCTTCTAGATTGGTAAAGCGTTGTCAGACAACTCACAAAAGGAGTCCACTACAAACCGGACCTGTAAACTAGCACTCAATTGGGTCGGATTTAGACCTTTGTCCTTCAGACGCGATAGCAGTATTGTTGGAATATGAAATGTTTTGATGAAGTTAAAAGATGTTTTAAAAGAGTTAAAAAGGAATTGCATACTTGGAATTTGAAGCAAAATAAGAAAACCACATTATGAGACATCGATCTCTCACATGGATCAATCGATGTATACATCAGTCTCTCAAGGAGAGACATCGATCGACCTATGTTTGAAAGGTTCATGGTTGGAACCATACTGTCCAACATCGATCTCTCAAGTTGGGAGACATCAATCGATCGATGTGGCATTAGTCTCTAAGATTAAAGACATCAATCGATCGATGTAGTGAAGGTTCAAAGTTGAAACCTTACTGGAAGACATCGATCTCTCAAAGTTTGTGACATCGATCGATCGATGTATACATCAGTCTCTTAGAAGAGACATCGATCGATCAATGTACATAAGGATTAAAACTGAAATCTTATTGGAAGACATCGATTTGTCAGCATTGATCGATGTCCATATCAGTTTCTCAAGGAAGAGACATCGACTGAGCGATGTATGACAGGTTCAAAACTGGAACCTTACTGGAGGGCATTGATCTCTCAATGCAGACACATCGATCGATCGATGTCATCCATAATTCAAAATTTTTATGACCGTTGGAACAAAATCTAAGGTAGATTCATGGTGTTTTCTCTTTTCAATCTTGCTCAAATTTTTTGTGGACTTTTCCCTATGGATGATTAAATCAATCCATAGGGTAGCTAAAGGCTATTTGGACGTTTGTAAAGACCTGTGATTGAGTTGAAGATTTATGGGAGGCTACACAAACGTGGCTCACACCTCATATAAAATGAAGAAGATCAGATGTGGGCAATACACACTTTCATCCTCTTCAAGTTTCAGTTGTCATTGTTGTAAATTTCTCTCATTTGTGCAAAAGTGCTTAAAGCTTGTTAAGCTCTTATTGTTTGTTCTTCATTGTTGTAATTTGAGAAATTATGAGTCTAACACAAGATGAACTATATATAGTTGATCTTTTGCTTGTGTTTAGACTAGTGAGAAAGTGTAATCCTCACTACTTCACAAAACCCACTGTGAGAAAGTTCTTTGAGAGAACTTTGTTGAAGTTGTGAGGAAGAAAGAACTTGTTCTTGCTTATAGCTGAAGTAGTTGTAGTTGCGGAAAGTTGTTTTGTGGTTGCTTACACTAAGTTGTTAGTGTAAGTATTGTTGTTGTTAGTGTAAGAAAAATAGCTGTTGAAAAATCCATTTTGGAAATAAATTGGTAGTGGAGTAGAATCATTTATGATTTGAACTACTCTATATCGGAGTGTGTTCATTTATTGTCTCTCATTTCCCTTCTTTACTTTGATTTTGATTTTCATTTGAGTTGGAGATAGCTAAAAACGAGAAAATTTTGCAAAATCTCCCAACACTCTATTCACCCCCCCTTCTAGAGTGATTGTCACGAACCTAACAATTGGTATCAGAGCCTAACCTTGATTGCTTGGCCAATCTTTGCAAGTAGCAAGGTTAAAGATCATGACAATGACGACCTCTTCATCCTATACCTCAACTTCCAAACCAACTGCATTATTCTCAGCCTCAAACACCAAAGCTCCTATGTTTGATGCCCAAAATTATTCTTTGTGGAAGTTTCGAATGATAAATCATTTGAACGGTTGCGGATTTGATATATGTAGAGCTGTTGTAAAAGGAATTGAAGTTTCTATGATCATCAACTCAAAAGGAGAGTCAATGTTCAAAGATGAGGATGGCTACACCGACGCAGAAAAGATAAACTTTGCCATAAACGGGAAAGCATTCGATATTCTCTCAAGCGCTCTAACCACCACCGAGCTCATAAGACTTCATGGTCTTGAAACAGCCATGAAGCATGAAAAAGGATGAAAATGATGCATGAAGGGACTAAGCAAGTAAGAATGGTCAAAAGACTTATGCTCATGAAGGAATATGAAATGTTCGGTACGAAGAGTGGCAAAAAGATTGAGGAGACAATCGACCGATTAACTCGAATAGTGAATCAACTCTCCATGGTTGACAAGAAAATCTCAAATGAAGATCTTGTCTCAAAACTTCTCAACTTTTTGCCAAGACAATGGATGCTCAAAGTAACCGCTATCACCGAATCCAAAAATCTCAAGACTCTTACCCTTGATGAGCTGTCAGGTAATTTACTTACCTATGAAATTCTTATTGATAAGCAAAATATGATGAATCCTATTAAGCCCACACATGCATCATGCAAAGGATTGGTGATAGAGTCCGATGAATCGGATAAGAAAGTTGCTTTTCTAGCTAGAAAATTTAAAAAAGTAGCTACAAGAAACAAGGCTCAAGCAAGAAAGTTTTTCGAGAAACCATCCAAGGACAAAGAAACAAGTGAAAATTGCTATAGATGTGGCCAACCCGGTCGTTTTATCGCCGATTTCCACGTCAAAGAGCGTTAAAAACATGAAAAGAAAGTCTTTCCTCAAAAGAGGAAAGCTTTGAATGTAGAAGTAACCACGTGGGATGATCTTTTTTCTAAATCGGAAGGAGAAGGAAGCGAAGACAAGGATGTTGGACTTGTTGCAATAGTTGAAAATCCAGAGGCACAACATACTTGTGTGGTGGCAATCGAGAATGACCTTGAGGTAAACTATAACTCTTCTAATGTCAATTTACAAGATGAAATAGGGGATATACAAGATAATTTTGAAAAACTGAATTTGAAATATAAACACTTGGAGAAAGAATTTAAAAGTGCATACTAGAAAATAAGAGCTTGCATGATAAGAATATTTTGATTTACCAAGAACATGACATTATACTTACCATGCACAAGACCTTAGCTCTAGAAAATAAGAGATTAGGAAGGAATGCGATAAATTTAGAATAAATTTACAAAAACTAACCGATGGTAAAAGTAATTTAGACAAATTGCTTGGAAACCAAAAGATAGGAAACGATAAATCCGGCATAGGATTTAAGTCATCATGTTCTTCTATTGAGCCTAAGTTATTAAGCCAAATAATAGAAGAACTCAAAATGGCTCATCATCTAACAAACACAAAAGCACACAACTAAGGCATGTGCCCACATGTTCTCATTGTAATAAGGTAGAACATATAAAAAGTGCGTGTAGATCTAGATTTAGTAACACGTACGTTTGAAAGCCTAAGGGTCGACAAGATAATCTGAAAGGACTCAATCATCAAAGGGTATCAATGTATAAATCTCTTGGTTTTGTAGGTTCTCAAGATAAATGGAGTAGCCAAAGAAGAAGGAATCAAATGGCTTATGGACAGCAGATGTTCCACGCACATGACCGAAGACAAGACTTTATTCACCAAGCTCAAGCTCCAAGATGGTGGAACGGTGCATTTTGGAAATAGGAGAGCCAAAATCCTTGGACGGGACATGGAGAAATTGGTAACTCTTCTTTTACAATTAATAATGTATTATATGTAGAAGAGCTTAAGTATAATTTGATAAGTGTTAGCCAACTATGTGATTCAAATTTTCAAGTTGAATTTGCAAAAAAAATGCATAGTGAAAAAGAATGATCAAATTATTTTTGAGGCTATAAGGAAAAATGATGTTTATAGCACACAAGATTTGATATCACAAAAAGTTTCATGTCTAGTTGCCAAAAATGATTGGCACAATTATGGCATAGACGACTTGGACATATTAGTTGTAAAAATTTCAAAGAGATTTGCAAAAATGAAAAGGTCCAAGGTCTTCCAAAATTGAATTTTGAAAACCATGGCTTATGTGACACTTGTCAAAAGACAAAGCTCGTTAAAGCAAGCTTCAAGCCTAAAAGTGAAATATCTACCATCAAATCTCTACAATCGCTTCATATAGATTTGTATGGGGATATCGGTATGGCAAGTCTAGGTGAAAAAATTACACTTTTGTAGTGGTAGATGACTTTTCTAGTTACACTTGTGTCATGTTCTTAGCTAAAAAGAATGATGCATGCCAAGAGTTCATAAAAATTTGTAGAAGATTAGAAAAACAAGAAGAAGACGCCATCAAGGAAATTAGAAGTGATAGAGGTGGTGAGTTTGATGGTGAGTTCCAAGAATTTTATGTATCCAAAAGGTATGGACACAACTTCTCGGCTCCTAGAACTCCTCAATAATATGGTGTTGCGGAAAGGAAGAATAAAACACTTCAAGCAATGAGTAGAGTCATGCTAAATGAATTTGAGCTACCTAAGTATTTTTGGGTTGAAGCGGTAAATATCGCTGGTCATGTAACATCTCTCAAAAGGACTCCTTATGAGCTTTGGAAAGGAAGAGTACAACACTGAATATTTCAAGCTATTTGGTTGTAAGTGTTTTATATTTAACACCAAAGATAACTTGAATAAACTCGATTTCAAAGCGGATGAAGGAATCTTTATGGGATATGCTCAAAATAGCGAGGCATTTAGGGTATACAATAAAAGGAATATGAAAGTTGAAGAATCAATTCATGTTAAATTTAGTGAATTCTTTGATGATGAACCAAGTATAAATGATGATGATAAAGAAAGAAGTGAAGTGAGTCATATAGAAAAATTTGAGAATTCAAAAGGAAATATCATTATCGATCTTAGGATTGATCCACTTGAAAGTGGACCTAAGGTAGAAGAAGAGGAAGAAATGAGAGGTGACACTTCAAATTTACCGAAATCATATAAATACAAGAAAGACCACCCAAAAGAGTTAATATTAGGAGAAACAAGTTAAGGCATATTAACTAGGAGAAATTCATGAAAATGCCTTTATTTCGTAAGTTGAGCCTAATAATATAAAAGAGGCTATAAATGATGAAGATTGAATAGTAGCTATGCAAGAAGAACTAAATCAATTTGAAAGAAGTAATGTTTGAGAGTTAGTGGCTAAACCTACTGATCACCATATAATTGGCACTAAATGGTTATTTAGAAATAAAATGAATGATCAAGGAAATATAACTAGGAACAAAGCTAGGTTAGTAGCTCAAGGATATATACAAGAAGAAAATATAGATTATGATGAAACTTTTGCCCCCGTAGCTAGATTAGAAGCCATTAGAATGCTACTAGCATATGCATGCTATAAAAATTAAAAAGCTATATCAAATGGATGTAAAATCAGTCTTCTTGAATGGAATAATTCAAGAAGAAGTATATGTAACTCAACCACCGGGGTTTGAAAATCATTATTGCTCAAATCATGTATTCAAACTCAAAAAGGTCATTTATAGACTTAAACAAGCTCCTATTGCATGGTATGAGAGATTAAGTAACTTTCTCCTTGAAAATGGTTTTTCAAGAGGAAAGGTTGACACTACTTTATCTATTAAAGAACAAGGAAATCATCAATTACTTGTTCAAATTTATGTTGATGATATTATATTTGGTGCTGCTAATGGTTCTCTTTGTGAGTATTTTCCTAAGTTGATTGAAGGAGAATTCGAAATAAGCATGTTGTATGAACTCAACTACTTTATTGGATTTCAAATCAAACAAACTCAAGATAGAGTATATATATCTCAAACAAAGTATACCAAAGATCTTCTCAAGTAATACAAGTTTGAGGATGGAAGGAGTGTGAGCACACCGATAAGCACAAGTACAAAGCTTGACAAGGATAAAAAAGAAAAGCCGGTTGAGGTGACCAAATATAGGGGTATGATCAGTAGTCTATTTTATTTAACCGCTAGTAGACCGAATATTTTACATGCTATGTGTTTATGTGATAGATTTCAAAGTATGACTAAGAAATCGCATCTAGTTGACATAAATCGTATTTTTAGGTATTTGAAAGGCAATTTGAATTTTGGGCTATTCTATCTAAAAAACGGGTGTTTTGTGAGTTGATTGTTCCAACACTAATTTGTAAAAGTTTGAAGGAGTTAGAAGGATAATTTCTCGTTATCAATCGTATCCACATGCAAATGACTTTTTGTTTTTCTTTTTCTAGACGAACTGTTGACTACATAAAACATAAAAGATTCAAAACCTAATTAAATTCTATTTTAGGTTTCACCAATTGAAGTTTTGGGAAACTGAACTAATCGGACATTCAAACTTTCAACTTCTTCCATCACAATACAAAACAGAATCATGTATCACTTATGCATAACATGGGTACGTGTGTGCGTGTGTGTCTATATATATATATACATATATATATATATATATACATATATATATATATA